>BSBM01000005.1:5085000-5587500 GCA_027924585.1 Larix kaempferi | reverse complement strand
TTTTGGTGCTTTTAGACATTGTTCATGGCCTTTGATGTCTAAATGGTTTCTTTATGGCCACATGCACAATATTCTTCCATAAAAAATCATTCCAAAAGCCTTGATTAGGCATGGTGCATACATATTTCTCAAAACCACTTCATGGTATTGATATCCTTAATCATAGGCCAATGATACCATTAAGAGGTCATGTGGTTAGTGGAGCAAATCATCATAGCTCCTTCAGGATAAAATATTCCTTTAGGGCCCAAGGTTCAGGTCTCTCTCTCTCTTACTATCTCTCTAAACTGCCTATGGGTTATAGGTTTTAAGGGTTGGGTGTTTGATGATAGAGTTTAGGGTTGATGAGAATTAGAGGTTATAAGGGTTAGGGGTTAATTTTTATTTGACTAGACACTTTAGATGTTAGGATTACGTGGTTAGGGTTATAGGGGTTAATGGATATATATCATTATGTGTTAGTATTTAGGAGTTTTAGGGGCTATACTAGTTTAAGATTATAGTGGGCCAAGAGTTATGATGGTTAGTTGTACTGGGGACTAGGGATCGCAGTGGTTAGGGCGTAATGGTAAAGGGTTTGGGGATTGATATATGGGGGTCATGGATTTATGGTTACAAGGATGAAGATTTATATGTACATGGGGATAATGCGAGTTAGTGATTTTGTGTAATAATATATCTCCCAACCCTTGTGGTGAAGGACAGAAGAGAGGGGTGAGGGAGGGAGGAGGGATTGGGTAGAGTGGAATAGAAGGGGGGGATTGGGTGGATATGAAGAGAAGAGGGGTGGGGTTATAGAGATAGGGGGGATTTAGGGAGAGATAGATAAAAATTAAGGTGTAAAAAACAATGCGTGAGCACATCTACATGTGCGCACACAACAACGCGTGCGTGCATCTACATGTGCATACACAACAACGCGTGCGTGCATTTTCACGCACGTGTGTCTGGATTCAAATTGTTTTTGGAGCCCTTGTAGGTTTGGTATTAGCTTCGGATTTCCAAACCTTGAGGTTCGGTCTGATTTATGGCAGAACACACCAATTTCTGTAACTTCATGTTTTTCACGCTTATTTTCGCATATGCTCCACTTGTGCACTACGGATGAAATTGCACACACTTGTGGAGCTCTGTGTGCAGATTCTAACTATATATTTTTTGAATAGATCTATTATTGCTTTCTATTTTTATTTCAATTTTAAATGCACTCATGTCAAATTTGTAAAAAACATAGGTCGTTTATTTGGCCTATAACTTTTGATTGGCTTACCTATTTCGAGAACGGAAAAGAACCCTCACAAGAGTACAAGAATACCTACAAGCTAAAAAAAAGAAAAAGTTTTTTTATTATGTTCAGACCATGATATGGTGGACCAACACTTGACCATGTCGTTGTAAGGTTTCACTGACTTTCGTAATTTAAAAAAAATATAAAATTAACTTTTAAAATTTTGGAAAAATAGCCCCGCACAAGATTCGTCTATTTCCTACACCTCTACATATTTGTTTCCTCATAAATTGACAATTTACATAACAAACAGGTGGACCAACAAAAACATGTGCATTATGTTTTAGAGAAAAAAATAACATACCTATCTTAAAATAATGACATTTTGGGGTGGTTATACCACGTTTCCATAAATAAAAGTTATATATTTCGGAAGGTCATCTGTTTTTCTATGTTTCATCTTTTTACACCTAATTCGAAAAAGTTTTGTAGGTACCTCTAATAATTCATTTTAATGATAATATTTTTGTTTTTCCAGCATGTCATTGAAACTAACGTGTCATAATTGGGTATCATTACCTTGCACGAGCCCTCCATTCAATTTAGAGAATTCATTAAGATATGAATCAGAAAGAGAAGAAGCATGATTCTCCATTTTTGACTAAAAAACAGAGAAATCAAATAGATCCGAAGAAAATTCAATAAAAAAATACCAGTGACGCACTTTGATAATGAAGAATCTACATCGTGGGGTCACGTCGATCCAAATTATTGTGAGTAGAATCCAATTGACACGATCTATGCACATAGGAACTGCATCACTGGCGTGATCTGGTTTCACGGGATCTGCGTTGTTTTCTTAAAATCGACGCGACCTAGCTTTACGAGAACCGCGTCGAGCTTCCAATCAATGCAATTTGTCTTCACGGAAACCACATCGATCTAAAAGGAGCCAATGTGATAGATTCTGAAATGTAACTTGCCCCAACTGAGCCCGTAGTTCGCTCCTGCATCCAGGTCCAATGCCTTCACGCTCCGCTCAAAGAAGTCACAATTTTCTCCCCACATTTGACAATGAAGGTTTGGCCTCAACACCAACGACTTGAATTCTGATTCACAGGGAAGCACTGTGTTAAGGGCACCATGCAGCTATGCCAGGGAGAGCAGGTCGTCTTGTGTCTCCACCAGGGTTTGAAAAACAAAACTCGCACAAGCGTCGCAATAGAATAAGTAGAAGTGGAGACGACTACCAAGAGATCTAGATGTGGATTACAAAGGAGAGTGTTAAAAACAAGCCTCAATGCGCTATGACAACAGGTCACACAGGGATTCCCAACAAGCCACTAATGGGCTCTAATACCAAATTAGATTAACACACCAAAGGGTAATCAATGGAGTGAGCAAAGTATCACGTACACAATGAGATGGTACAAACCAATCTAATTAATTATTAATACATATGTACAATATATAAGAAATGAAATCTCAATAGACCAATAAATGAGATCCTATTTAATTGGATCTCCAAACCACTCAAGCTATTCTAGGACAACACACATCAACCCAATCTCAAACATTTCAACATTACTCTAACATGTGGTGCTACTAGATAAAAACTTGGAATGTACCTCAGATGACACCCTGAGCCATATGATTAAGAGCACTGTTGGAAGCTGTAAGTTTCACTGATAAAATAATCCCATGAGTTGCGCATTAAGAATTTCAAGAGCTAGATGGATTCTGTAATAATGTTTTTCAATTTTTATATTTTTTTCTACCAAAATTAAAAATTGGTTTAGTTATTCCTAAACTTGTAGTTGAAATAACCACTAGATTTGGTCTATTCTAAGTGGGTGAACTTGTAACTCAAATAATGAGTTTGTTGAAAATTGTAGCTAAATAACTAGTTTATTAGGAATCATAACCATTCACTATTGTAATTTTCCATTGAGCTCATAATACCTATAATCATTCAAATCCAGTATATCCTTTACCATGCTATACACAATTTAGCTATAATTAAGCCACAATTTACTATATTATACACAGTTTATTGGTAGTTAAGTCACAATTACTGGTATTCATTCTAAATATATCTAACACCTTTCCTCGACTCCTAGATTTTATTTTTGTTTATTTAAATTAACATTGAATATAATTTCGAGTAAGAAATAGCGGATTCAATCCACTAAAATACGGTTAAGCGTGCCAATTTTCTATGAACCCTTGGGTATATTGTCGATCGTTTCAATATCCGTTCAGGCTCAAGCAACATTGTAGCCTAGGTACCTATTGCAGCATATACTGTCAATTGTGTGCACAATTCTAAGCTAGAAACCAATTTTCTTTTAGGAAGCTCTTCTCGTTTGGAGTTTTCCATAATCATCAAAGAAGAACCCAACTTATTTTCCATTGTCACTGTGTCGCTCTTACAGGCTCTTGAGATCTTGGATTTCTAAAATAGATAGATTAGATTTTCATATAAGAATTATGATTACAAATTATACATTATATGTATTTAACCATATACATCCTAACATATACAGGAACATCAATAATAAATTCCTGTAAATCGTAAATAATTCATAAATTATACATTATATGTATTTAATATGTGCCTTGTTTAATGATCCATAGTCATGTAAATCAATCTATTGCAAAAATGGGCGACCATTTTCCACTATAGATTTAAGCGTAGGATAAAGTTACTTTAAACTTGCATGATAGTAGGAAACGATGAAATGTGAAAAACAATATTAGGTGGAACACATACCAACCAAAAATTTTAACTACAAAATGGCGAAAGAAAAACTACATTTTAGGAGTTTCTATTCTACGTTAATAAAGATTAACCAATGGCTCGGTAGTCCAAATCTTTATAGATTGACACCTCAATAAAGCAAGAAATAAGTAGCTAAGTGCATGTATGCATGGAACTTGGTGCATTGAGAGGGAACTGATTCACATTATAGCACCTATTAATGCTCCATGTCAACACCCTTAATCAAAATTGACTCAACTAGAAATTCTTTAAAATCAAGACCCACAAGAATTCCTCTGAATTAAACATAATGATTTAATATGTTTTTTTTATAAAATTCCTTCACATCTTGAATTAGCAAATGATCTATTTTTGAAATATTAACATATTTTGAAGGGCAATATAGAAATAAAACAAATCCCAACAAAAATTGTCTGATGGGTAAATATGAATTCAAATTCCAACCGTGCGATTCACGAGATGACTTTTCTATGTTATTATTCAAAACACGCATTTTCCCGCTACCTTCACGGGTATCCAGATAAGCAGGAAATGCTTCCCACGAGCTGAGACACCGAAACCAGGGTTTGAATTTGACGGGAAACATGCTTATCACAAGGCATTTTTCCCATCAAATACTATTAATTTTTTTATAAACCATCTGAGTTAACAGGAAAATAATCATCGACAACATATTTTTGACGTTTAGTTATTCTTTTATCCCATCATTAATTTTTATTACCTATAGATTGTAGTACATGTATGAGGGGGTACACCTTCTATTTGTATACTATACAAGAGTGACAAGACCATGGTTACCAGTTGAAAGCCTCACACCGTTTCGGAGTCTCGATTCTGATTGCTCATTCAATGTGAATTTTAGAGGCTTTAACGAATAAATACGTGTAAGTTTGTAAAATCATAGTTAACTTGTAAGTGTTAACATTATTGCAACTAGGTGGACATGGCATCGGGAGGGTTGAAACTTGGAGCAGGAACAATATGCTCGTGTCACCAAATTCTCCACAACATTTTGTAAGAGAGACCCAAGGATGGTAGATATAAGAATATTTTTTCTTTGGAAGTAAAATCATTTTTTAATTGATATATATATATATATATATATTATTTTTTAGCTACCCTAATAGTAAATGGACATTACCTGAGAAAATTAAGTTTTCTTGTTAATTTATTCTTTATGGTTACTAAATTCTATTTCATAAAAATGAAAATGTATATAAATCAATACACTTAAGTTTAAAATTGATTCCCAAAGGGGTTGGATCCATTGGTGAAGAGCGAGGAGTTTTTCACTAGTGGTCAAGCTTCAATTCCAATGAGGGTCGAACCTAGAGCCATGGGGGCACCTTGACGTAGTGGTTGAACGTGTGGTTCCACCCAGAGAGATTGTATTAAATGATCTCATGACCCATGGACACATAAGTGGATCAAATCCCATCCCCATGTCATCCTAACTAAACCCCCACGGCAGGTGCCAACATGATGGGGACATCACTCCACATGTTTAATAATTATGACAGTGGGAGGGACATACCATGCAGCCTGACGCGTGGTGCACGGTTGATGGCCTCTACCCAAGATCTTAAGCAACAGACCAGTCATCGTCATTTGGTTTATCATCCCTGTGAATGTTTAGGTTGTTCTGTACGAAGTTTGGTTCACTTCGTTGTGCTAGCCTTCATGGCAATCAAATTTGGAGGTGGCGGCAATGAGAACCCGCGTTACACACTCATTCAATGTCGCAGGAAGGGGTGACCTTAGCTCAAATATCGACCCAGAATTAGCAATTACAGCCACCCGCATCGTCAACTTCCTTATCTACTCAATTCACAGGCTAAGGGACTTACACTCTTCCTACATGACTCTTCCTTCTAGGCTCTCTTGGCTCGTGAAGTCACTATGGCAAGGATGAAAGGCACTCAGTTGAAAACCACCAATGGGATGCGCCGCATACACATGTCGCATGCTCTGAAATAAGTGGGAAGGGTCCAAGGCTTCTTTGAACATGAGATTCCTGAGTTGGCCTGAGCCTGCACCACCCACCTAGAAAATTAGTTGAAGAACAAACAGGATTTCCCATCAGCGGAGCGACTGGAAGCGAAATTTGGTGGAATCGTGGAAAATGCGGGGTCGACCCACACCAGGGAGAATCAACATACGAATACACTTGGGGTTTTATGGATCATCAAAGATCTGATGTCTATGGCTATGGAAGACTACGTTTGGGGGAAACTCATGCAGGATGAAGATGCGCTCCCCATGGAAGACCGTCTGTCCAATTTGGAAGCTGGTATTCAGGCTCTCACTAGGTTTCAACATGCGGAAGCTGCTCGGGTTAATGCTAAGCTCGACGCTCTGGCATGGGTCCTCATTGGTAAAAATTTTAGAAGGCCCCCGCCTGGCATGGCCGCAAGCACTCAGCTCGTGTCACGGAGGTGCCCTGCGATAGTTGGAAACGAGGTGAAAAACGAAGCTACAGGTGACGACCCTTCTTCAATTCCTCTTTCTGATGCTGATTAGTTGGTTTGGACTTAGGGCTAGGTTTAGATGTTTTATGGGTGTCTTATTTTTTGAGTTCTCTGGTCATAACCCCCGTCCTATGGGGGAACTCATGTCAAAACTTATATGAGCAGCATTTTGAACAACTGTTGCTAGCTAGAATAGGGTTTCTTTTTGGCATTTAGATAGTCTCTTCTCTCTTCGGGGTCTCACACAACAATGCTGAAGCATGTCCCATCGGTAATTTGGCTCTGTACAGTTTTCTCTTTTTAGTTTAATAGAATTCTTGAACCTTGCAAAAAAAAAGGTTTAAAATTGATATCTATGATTAAAAATGTTTTGGTGCATTATGTGTAAATTGTAATACATTATAGTATATAAATTTCATTAACAATGAGATAAGTGGTGGTTAATGAAGGTATTAATTTGAACCACCCACCAACTCCTACTTATTATGGACCTTAGTTGAATCAACTACCGAATTTTAGACACCCAATGTGTTTTCCTAGTATTAGAGAGTTGTCTATTTTTAAGAAATAATATTATAGAGATATATATCTAGGATTTGTAGTGAGTTTGACTATTATACATGGAAATTGATAGATATTGATCTTCTACAGTGTTATGGTGAGCTTGCTCTATGTTTGTCCTCTTTTCAAGCTTCCTATGTTTGTCCTATTTTCCTCTTTGTTGGTTTGCTACAAAAATTATATGAACCCTCCTTTAGTGATTCAAACTCTCCATTTGGAGTTTGTTTTTGGTTCAACTAAAACATAATTGGGAAATACAATAGTTTATTTCCATGTTACTCCTCTCTCTCCTAGTAACAACTTGGTTGTGGAGTGGTTGGGCTTGTCTTTTATTGAGATTAGGTGTAGGCAATGACACCCAACTATGGTTCGGTCCGAGGATGTTGGTTTCTAGGCCATTGGGGCAGTGGAGTCTATAATAAAATCCAAAGTTTAAAAGAAACATGTATAAAAAAATCATTATAGAAAGGTAGTTTTTTAAATTAAAATTTCATTATGGATAGGTGATTTTTTTTTTTTAAAAACAGAAACAGGTGAAAGGATTATATTAACAAAGGCTATGCACAACCATTCAGTACAGAAACAAAATCCAGCTCTCTGCATCAAAAGAAGGAAAATTGCAGAGGCCTATAGTGTTTGTCCCCTGGAGTTCTACACTTTCAGATTTCCTAAAAACTCTATATTTACTGGCGGGGTAAACCCTCACAAACTGATTACATATTTTAAGGCAAAAAAACATTCAAAATAAACAGCTGAGAGAACCTACAAACAAGGGATTGCCATTATCCATAGTTCTGCTGATGAACTGAAGCCGCCTCTGCCATATCTAGGTTTACTGTTGGGGCCTCCTATACGCAGCTGCATTGTGTTTTGTAGACAAAAGCAGAGATGTCTGTTTTAACACTGTCAACCTTCCCCATTAAGTCAATGATGTTCCTGTCAATATACTCCATGCGCGATTCCAGGCAGGATAGTCTAGAATGAATGTATTTATCTTCCAGAACAAGTTCATCAATTTTATTTTCTGTGTTGAAAACTACAGCGTAAGTCCTCGACAGATAAACCTTGATGTCAGAGGTGAGTCGACTCAGTGTGACTATTGCCTTCCTGATGCCATCCATTTCGCATTCAGCCGGGAGAAAACCGCCTTCGAACAGCACTGTGGGTTCCTGAGAGAGGCAGAGATTTTGTAGAGCCAGGCCGAGAGCTGGGAATGAAGGGCCATCCATATTGAAAACAATATCACCTACTGTCGCCTGGGTTGATAAATGCACAGGCGTGGGAACTGTACAAACCACGAGGAGAGCACGTGGAGTGATGTGAGGTTTCCGAGCCATGCTAAGGCGGTGGAGAGGGTGAGGACTATAGCCAACATCGCCACAAAGATATGGGCTATTAAGCCCTAAGTTTTTCCAAAGTGGAAATTTCCTTGACCACGTTTTCATTATGGTAAAAAATGATATATTAAAGCTTTGTTTAGGGAGGCTTGCCCCATTTCTAACTTAACTCCATCATTAGCCAATGTGTCAGCAGTACCATTGTGATCCCTTAGCACATGATAGTAGAGTGTGTCCTTTGGGAGAGCAAAACGCTTAATTCTTTTCTGAATTCTCTGGTTTTTATAATTCTTGAGGAGATTTCCATTGCACATAGCTTGAATAACATGCCTGGAGTCCCCAAAAACTTGAAGGCGATTCATGTTAAGGGTGACCGCTAATTCTAGAGAGTAGTACAAGGAAAGCCATTCTGCTTGGTTGTTGGTGCTGATGCCGAGTCCCCAAGAGAAGTCTACTAATTTATTTCCTCCAGGGTCAAAAATTACCCCCCCCGCACCTGTCGCCCCCGATGGATAGGTGATTTTTTAATTAAAATTTTGTTATCTAAATTTTATTTTTAATCAGAACTTCATTGTTGAATGACACAATTTTAGATAAAACATTCTATGATAGAGAATATAGAAACATAAATAGTTAAAAAAATTGTTTCTCTAGTAAAAAAAATACAAATTCCAACCTAGTCAAAAACAACCCAACCAACCCAAATTGCGATATTACCAAGTTTTAATATATATCATGATATTTAAAACCATACATACAGGAATAATACTTTGCTTGCTGTCGATTTTCGTGGTTTTATTAGTCAAAGTTTCACACCATTGAACTATTGTTTATTTTTATGATTGTAATGTTTAAACATACACAGATGACAACGAAAATGATAAGATTTTAATTATTTTGCTTGAATATCTTATTTTTGTTCTTCATTGGTTCCCTGAAAATATGACAGATGCTAGAGGAATTGTATGCTCCAACCACTCTTTTATGAGAAGAAATAATACCCTATAGGTTTATATTCCAAATCTGTTGTTTTCCATTCATAAAATAAATCCAAACTGTTGAATCCCCCCTCACTTCCAAATCTCCTATGCCTTCTTCCAAAGATAAACTAAGGATAGACCCAAGTGCTAAACCTTCATCTTTATTATTAATTTCCTCGACCTCCATTTGCTTTGAAATCGATGTTGTAAGATGGTGATAAGATAATGGATCCTCCCAGTCCGTATATGCCCTTTTGACGTGCACCATAAAAAAGCTAATCTTCCATTGAAAACTGAAGCTTCAGGTTTGATGATTAGATAGGCTTTTTAATTGAATCCTTCTCAATAAAGCTAAAATGAAGTGCAAGGACTTGCGCCATTACGTGGAAGGCCGGAGTTTTTCTGTCCTCAAATATTTTCCTATTATGAGCATTCCAAATGCTCCATATAGTAAGGAAAGGGATGCACTTAATTTTATTTAAATCTACAAGTTCAAACCAAGGCAATAAGTTTTGTTCAAGAGAGTTAACCATCCACAGTGGCTCCACCTTTAAACCAATACCCAGTTCTGTCCAAACAGTTTGTGAGTAAATACATGGGATTAGTAAATGCTCCAAAGTGTCTTCATCCTTCATACACATTAAACAAATACTAGTTCCACTTATGTTTCTCTTTTGTAGGTTGTTCCAGGTCAGAACCTTGTTGTGCAAAATGAGCCACATAAATATTTTTCATTTATGCGGTGCCAATACCTTCCATATTGCACCCCACCACCACTTGTAGTTGACAGTAGGATTGCTCCAAAACATTGAATATGCCTCTTTGAACGAGTAGGTTCCACCTACCTTTTTTCCTGTCCAAATGAGAGAATCGGTCTCATCATTAAGCTTTATATAACCCTTCTTGATTCCTATTAACCAATTCTCCCACTCCTCCGTCCACGGTTCATTTAAATTTAAGCCTTGAAAGCCATAACTGTATTTGCATGCCTCCTGTTGCAGGAATGGATACATCCTTGAGATTAAGGTACCCTATGCTATTAAGAAAAACTATTAATCCATGAGATAGTTTGAATCCAGGCCCACATCCCATGATACCATCCTTCCCAATCAAAACCCTTTCTCCTGATCCAAATTTCCAGGCAAGAAGGTCTCCTATCATCAGATAGGCTTTGCAAGTTTATTTCCAGAATAAGGATCCTCCTAAATAGTACTTTGTTGGTTGTCTGATCCAATCAATGATATTTACTCCTACCATATATTTATCTTTCATAATTGACTGCCATTGTCCTTCTTTCGACAATAAATTCCATACCGACTTTGCTGCTAAAGAAGAACCAAATGATTAAGTTCCTTAAATCCCTAACCTCCTATCTCTTTTGGTCTAGCTAACTGAGTACACACAGAATAATGAATTCCTTTCCTAGTTGTTCCCCACCATAAGAAGTTGAAACATAATTTCCTCAGTTTAGTCAGTACACCTTTGAGGATATATGTTATTATCAACCAGTAGACAAGAATAACACTTAACACAACCTTAATTAGGACTGATTTCCCTCCTCTTGAGAGAAAATTGTTGCACCAGAAGTTGATTTTTGTATCTATTCTTTTTATGAGTCAATCCCAGTCTTTGATTTGGTAGTCATTGGATTTCAAGTGAAAACCCAAATATTTTAAACGCTGTGATAGTTTAAACTGTTCCATAGGAAAAATATCATCAAAAACCTGTAATCTCTCCTCTTCATTATCTTGGTGATAAAAAATATATTTGTCATAGTTAATTTGCATTCCAGTTGCAAGACTAAACTTATCCAAAATTGTTTTTACTTCCTGCTCTTCCTTCGCACAATCATGAAGGAACAAAATTACATCATCTACAAAAAGGATATGAGTTACTTTTACCTCCTCCCCGAACATGATTCCAAGTAATATACCATTGTTTTTTTCCCATTGAAGCTGTCTACTTAATCCATCCATAACTAAAAGGAACATGTAAGGGGACATTGGGGATCCATTCCTTTGTCCCCTTGAGGCAGGAAAAAAATTTGAAGCTACTCCATTAATTACTACTGCAAAATTTACAGTAGTCATACATGCCCAGATCCAATTTACCATATCCACAGAGAGACCAATTTGAATAAGAACAAGTCTCACATACATCCAACAGGTGTGATCATAGGCTTTTGAAAAATATAACTTAATGACCTTTGCTGGATGGGCAGTAGTTTTGATGGTATGCAGGTACTCCTAAGTTGTACCAACCGCTTAGTGTATATGCCTCCCTTCTAAGAAACCAATTTTTTATGTAGAGATATTAGCTTCTAGGAATGGTTTTAGTCTCTCCACTATTATCTTAGAAATAATTTTGTATAGTGCATTACAAAGAGAAATTGGCCAAAAGTACCCAAAGGAGGAAGGGTTATCAACCTTATGGATGAGTACTAAGGAAGTAGAATTAAAACAAGACCGAATATCCTTCTTGCTCTTATGCTTTCTTCAATTACCCCCAGTAGATCAGCCCCCAAAAGATCAAAGAAAGCCATAAAGAAGTCCGAGGTCCATCCATCCGGACCTGGACTTCTATCTTTTTTAGCTTTCCTCAAAGTGCATTCCAATTCTTCAAGAGTTACTGGAGCAAACAAATAGTCGTTTTCATTTGCTGTGATCCAATTTGGGAACCCGTGGCATAGGTTTACAATCTCTGGCAGGTTATTGCTTTCAGGTTTCTTATAAATATATTTAAAATAACTAACCCCTTCTTCTGCTAACTTTTCAAACCCCCTCATTTTTTCACCTCCATCTTTCTTACTTAGTTCCCAAATAGTGTTTCTTCTCTTTCTCTGGTTCGTAAAATTATGAAATAAGCAGTGTTCTCATCACCCATTGCCAACCATATAGCCCCGCTTTTCATACGATCCTCAACAACCTTTTCATTTATGATGTCAGTTTTTATTTTCTCCAAACCTTCTAAGTGCTTTAAGATTTCCATGCTCAGGACCCCTGACTCAAGAGAAAAAATCTGCTCAAATTTTATATCTATATCCTTAAGTCTTCTATCTCTACTAATAAACTGATCCATATACCAATCAATAGATAGTCTTTTAATCACATTCAAATCACTTGAAAACTATCTACTAGGAGAAAGATGAAGACTACCATCATAATGTTGCCACTTAGATTTGATAAGATCAACATAATTCGAGTTAACCAGCCAGTGCGGATTAAATTTATAAGGCGTGGAGGGTTTTTTTCCCCTTTATCCATTTGGAAAAAGATAAGTAAATGGTCTGAACCTCCTCTAGTAATTCTCCGAGCCCTACAATGCTTAACACTTCCCAGAAGTTTGGCCGAGAGAAGAAACATGTCCAACCGTTTAGCAACAATAGCATCCCCCACTCTCTTGTTGAACCAAGTAGGCACCGATTTGCTGTCAAAAGAGGGCCTCAATCTAAGTGAAGGGACAACAATTATCATCAAGATTAGCTCAGGTGTTTTAGAGACCAAGATGATCAATTTTCCTATCTTTTGATCGTATATTAATTTCTGGTTTATTATGATAAAGTAATCTCTCAAAGTTTTTTTGTTATGATTACAATATGAAAATCATGTATAAACATCGTTTGATGTAAGTTTTTTCACTATTGAGAAATATATATGTGTTTTTTTCCATGATTTTTTTTTTTTTAAATATTAGTAAAAAGCTTTTTAAAATCTCTAATGTTAATGAGTTTTTTTGTTTTTTTATAACCACGTTTTAGTTTCATAAAAAATATCAATTGTGTTATTGTGTTAATATTTACCAATATTCTAATCTTAATTGTGTTATATCTTTTTAATATTTAGTAATACTTTAACTTTAATTGTGTTATATTATGTTAATATTTAGCCATAGTTTAATAATTTTATTTTATTTGTGTTATACCATGTAATATTATATGTTGTATTAAAAAAAAAGTAATTAATTTTTTTTTTATGTCTATGTAAAAAAATAATTAAAAAATTTATGTTTCATAAAATAAAAAATTAAAATTAAATGGAAAACAATTAAAAAATCTATGTGGGTCTTTAAAAAAAAAAAAAAAAAAAATCAAGATAAATCTTAAACGAGAACTTATCATGCATTAAAATGATTAAAATTATTGAGGTGTAAATTTTTTGAAGATGCAAAAAAGTTAAGATAAAAAAAAATTACACCTCAAGAAATTAGATTTCATTGTACTCTGGGTAGATATGGGTTTAAGATGGATCTATGCTCGTAATATTTAGCAATAGTCTAACTTTATATTTATTTTTATTTTTGAAGTTTTATTTTAGCAATGTTGATTTTCTATCATAATGGGAAGGTTTTTAAATAAAATTGTGTTTGTCTACGTCACCATACACTAATCTTCGACTGTGGATTTGAACCTGGGTGGCCCATGGTGAATAACCAAATGAGCTAGCGAGAATTGACTAGTCTAAGTTTATGTTAATATTTAGCAGTATTCTAACTTTTTTCATTATGAAAATTTTGTAGTTTAAATTTTTATTTTAGAATGTTGATTTTTGACAATATTGAGAAGGTTTTTAAATCAAATTGTGTTATACCATATTAGTATTTAGCAATAGTTTAACTTTATGTTAATATTTAGTAATAATCTAACTTTTTCCTTATGAAACTTTTTGTAGTTTATTTTTTATTTTAGAAATGTTGATTTTCGACAATATTGAGAAGTTTTTTAAATCAAATTGTGTTATACCATCTTAATATTTAGCGATAGTCTAATTTTATGTTACTATTTAACAATAATGTAACTTTTTTCATAATGAAAATTTTTGTATTTTATTTTTATTTTAGTAATGTTGATTTTCTACCATATTGAGAAGCTTTTTAAATCAAATTGCATACTTATATCATATTTATATTTAGCAATAGTCTAACTTTATGTTAATATTTAGCAATAATTTAACTTTTTTCTTAATGAAATATTTTGTAGTTTATTTTAATTTTAGTAATGTTGATTTTGTACAATATTAAGAAGTTTTTAAAATCTCTACTAGCAAGAAATTTTGTTATATTTCTATTAGTTAAGAGGATAGGATCATTTTCTACTTTTTAGTGTCATAAAGATATCAAATTTTCCTAAATTGGGGTTAATAACTGTTGGAATAATGTAGAAATGATAGGCAGATTGACAGGGATTGAGTTGATGTGTACTTTCTATACTCAGCATGGTTTGGTTTGAGATCCACCTTTCTTGGATCTATGATCTGGTTTGTTATGATGTTTGTCATCTATATATTGTAACTACTTCTCTATCAATAATTGAATTGGTTTGGCCATTCCTTTGTGTATGAGAGTGAGCCTTTGTGCTCTGCTCCACCACATTTCCTCTCTATATGTGTTAATTTGGTACCAGAGCCCATAGTGGCCTGTTGGAGTGAAGAGGCCATCGTGGCCCACTGTGGGAGCCAGCTATTGCTGTGTTTTTTTTTCTTCTTCTGGGTTGTGTAGAGCCATGAGAAAGGAAGCCGTGAGTGCTATTGTTTGAAGAATCCACCGTGAAGATAACGTGAAGAGGTCCGCGGAGAAGCTGCCGGCCAAAGAACACCGAGAGTTGAAGAGGCACGTTCAAGTGAAGAAGCTACCTGCTGAGGAGAAGCTTCCCAGGGAACACCGAGATCACCATTGGAGTGGAGATCACCATTGAAGGAGAAGCGTTGAAAGAGCCAATTTTTTTTGCAGAGCCGTGAGTGCTGGGCGTAAATTTTTTTTAGAGTGGAAATCCAGATTTAATTGAAGCCGTATGTATTTGAAGCCTTATCTCTGCTGTGAGTGAAGCAGCTATTGCTGCATGTGCATAGTCGCCAACGGAAAGAGGAGCTAGCGCTGCCAATGTGGATTCCTGTGAGTGTGGATCCCATGAACGCTACTACCATTGTGAAATAGCTCAGCCATTGGTAGGAGGAGAACAAGCCAACACCGTGAACTGTTCGCCTGTGGAAGACTGGTGCAATCAGCCGTGAAGGAGAGTCGAGTTCTGTCTGTGTGGTAGCCCGTGAATGTGAGCCTGATTGGTAGCTTGTGAATGTGAGCTCAACGCTGGTGGTAAAGCCCGCAATTTCTTTTGAAGCCGCTGAAGGGAGAAATAAGATCCTGCGCGTAACAGTTTTCCCTGTGAACTCAGACTACCGCGTGCATCTCCACTGATAGGGAGCGGTACTTCAGAACTACCGCGGATTCATCCACTGCTAGGGCGCAGTACTTCCAGGACTTACGTGGTATTTTTCTCAGCTTCTACCGCGCGGGTGCTGTCTTCCCGAGAGCGGTACTGCATTCTTTGTCTGCAAATCAGCTGTGTAAAGGTATCTATTGCATTTTTTTTTGAGTGATCTATATTCTCCCTCTGAGCTTAAATGCAATGGCCGCTGCCTCCCAATAGCCGTTGGCTGATACATACATTAATGAGGCCTCCAAATTGAATGGAGAAAATTATGTCAACTGGGAATTCAAGCTGCAAACTGTTCTTGAATTATTCGGTGGTTGGACGATTGTGAATGGCATTGAGTTGAAGCCTACAGATCCCGCACTTGTTCCAGAATGGAACAAAAGGGAAGCCAAAGCCAAGGTGACTCTGCGAATGTCTGTGCAAGACAAGATTATCCCTCACATCAGAAATTGTGACACGTCTAAAAAGACATGGGATACGCTTAAAACACTATATGAAACAACTGATGCAAATCGCATATTGTTTCTAAAGACCAACTGTTGTCAATCAAGATGGAAGCAAATGAAGGGGTAAGTAAATTTATTTCTCGTATCAAAGATCTGAGTGATAGCTTGGCAGCTATAGGTGAAGCAGTAGATAGTACTGATCAAGTAACTATCGCCCTGAAAGGTTTGCATCCCGATTACAAAGTGTTTATTTCAGCACTTGCAGCAAGAGAAAAACCCCCAAATTTTGAAGAACTCACAGGTATTCTGCTTCAAGAAGAAGAGAGGATGAAAACTTATGATCTCGAGGCTCGAGGTTCTGATCTCGCACTGATGGCAAGAGGTCGATATATGCATAGAGGAAAACCATGGGGCAGGTCATGGAATGGAGATAGAGGCAGTTCATGGAACCGAGATAGAGGCAAACAATGGCATGGAGACAGAGGCAGATCGTGGAATGAAGACAGAGGCAGATCATGGAATGAAGACAGAGGAAAATTTCACTCAAAACATAAAGGTATGGTTCAGACTGATCATTCTAGAAATAATGTAGATGGTCATTATTGGGACAAACCAGGACACCTCAATAGAAATCATTATCAGAAGAAATATTATAGAGGTAGAAGCTACAATGGAAATCACAATGGGAATTTTGCAACCACAGACACTCCTGAAAATGAATTTAGAAATCTGAGATTATTTATTTCTGAGGATGCTCTGTCTGCTGAGACAGATGACAAGAATGTATGTTTCATAGATTCAGGTGCATCTGCACATATGTCTTGTAGGAGATAATGGTTCGAAGAATATAATGAGAATCTTAATGACACTCACATCTATTTAGGTGATAATAGGTCACTGAAAGTTCAAGGTTATGGAAAAGTAAAGGTGAAATTATCTAATGGTGAATTGAAACAGATACACAATGTTATGTATGTTCCTGGTATTAAAAAGAATCTTATTTCTGTTTCAACCATAACCGAATATGACCTAAAGGTAGAGTTTGGCAAGTACCAATGTCATATTAAAGACATTCGAGACCACTACAAGACTGTTGCTACAGGTTCAAGATGTGGAGGACTATATAAGCTGGATGTGTGCAAAGATAGTCATCAAGCACTAACATCCACCATCATCACCATAGAGGAACTCTGGCATCAAAGGTATGGCCACATTAATCATCGTGATCTTATGCTGCTTCAGAACAAATTAATGGTTGAAGGTTTGCCTGTTATAAAGAATGTGCATTTAGAATGTAGTGCTTGTGCACTTGGAAAACAACACCGAGATGCATTCCCAATACATCAAGAGAAGAAACAAACTGATCTGCTTGAATTAATCCATACAGATGTATGCGGACCTATGCAGACTAGATCATTAGGAGGTGCATCATATTTTCTAACATTTATTGATGATAGATCTAGATACACATGGGTCTATTTTATAAGAAGAAAAGGAGATGTCTTTGAATATTTCAAGGAGTTCGGAATGATGGTTGGAAAGCAAATAGGAAAATGCATTAAATTTCTCAGATCTGACAATGGAGGGGAGTACGTGTCTGGAGCTTTCAAGAAATACTGTAAGGAGAATGGAATCCAACAACAATTTACAGTATCCCACACTCCTCAGCAAAATGGTGTAGCTGAGCGAAAGAACAGGACACTAGTTGAATGTGCTCACAGTATGCTCCAAGGTAAGAACATGTCGAATGGTTTTTGGGCTGAAGCTGTTAATACTGCTGTATATTTGAAAAATAGAAGTCCAACAAAGAAATTAGATCTGCAAACACCATTTGAGGTCCTTTATGGATATAAACCTGAAGTTAAGCATCTACGAATTTTTGGTTGTAAAGCTTTTGCACATATACCAAAAGACGATAGAAGGAAACTAGATGCTAAATCCTTTGAATGTATCTTTGTTGGATATCACAATGATCATAAAGCTTATAAGCTATTTCACCCTAGCTCTCATAAGTTAATTGCAAGTAGAGATGTAGTGTTCCATGAACATGCAGATACAAGTGACAAATATGGGCAAGGACATACTTCTACTAATGAATATGTGAAATTAAATTCCATCATTCAGCAACAGGAAGTGGAACAGCCACAAGAGAAGGAGCAGGAGCAGAATAACAGAAGCAATGGAAGCAGCAGCAGTCATAGTGAAAATAGCAGAAACAACATGAGCACTTCTATCAGTTCAGATGAAGATACAACAGAAAGCAGAAGGATAATGAATGGTACCCCTATAGGCAATGTAGGACTAAGAAGGTCTTCAAGACAGACTCATCCTCCTTCAAGGTATGATGACTATGCTTTAATGTCCAATGCAATGAATGAACCAATGAATTATAAACAAGCCAAAGATAAAGAAGAATGGGTTGAAGCTATGAATGAAGAATATAACTCTATTATGAAGAATCAGACTTGGGAATTAACAGAATTACCAGAGAACAAAACACCCATAGGATGTAAATGGCTGTTTAAACATAAGCTTAAATCAGATGGAAGTATTGACAGATTTAAAGAAAGACTAGTTGCCAAAGGTTATGCTCAACAGGAGGGAATTGATTTTGAGGAAACTTTTGCACCAGTAGCAAAACTAAATACAATTAGAATTATGGTTGCATTAGCTACAACTCATAATTGGAAGACCCATCAATTATATGTAAAATCTGCTTTCTTAAATGGTGAACTAAAAGAAGAAGTGTACTTAGTCCAACCTGAAGGCTTTGTACAGAAAGGACAGGAGCATCTTGTATGTAAATTAAAGAAATCCATCTATGGATTGAAACAGGCCCCTAGGTCATGGTACATAAAGATTGATACCTTCTTTAATCAGAAAGGCTTTGCGAAAAGCAAAAGTGATCCTAACCTTTATGTGAAGAAAGATAAGGAAGGAAATGTTTGCTTAATATCGTTATATGTTGATGATCTCATTATCACAGGAAATGCATGTAAGTTGATTGCATAAATAAAAAATCAGTTATCACAAGAATTTGAAATGAAAGATCTTGGTGAACTTCACTATTGTTTGGGACTTGAAGTATGGAAAGAATCCGGTAAAACTATGATCACTCAAAGTAAGTATGTGAAGGAAATATTGAGCAGATTCCATATGAGTGATTGCAAAGAATCAGTAATTCCTTTAGAACAGAATGTGAAGCTATGCAGTCAAGATGGAACAAAAGATGCAGATGGTTCTTTGTATAGACAGTTGGTGGGAAGTCTGAATTATCTCACTACTGCAAGGCCAGATATCTCATATGTAGTCAGCATTCTTAGTCAATTCATGGCTAAGCCAAATGAAAGCCATTGGAAGGCTGCAAAGAAGGTCCTTAGATATCTGAAAGGGACAATGAACTTTGGTCTTTTATATACTGATAAGTTTGATGTTCAATTGGCAGGATTTTCTGACTCTGACTGGGGCAGGGAACGTTGATGACAGAAGGTCTACTACAGGATATGCATTCAAAATTGGATTAGGGGTTGTAGCATGGAGCAGAAAGAAACAACCAACTGTTTCTCTATCATCCACAGAAGCTGAATATAAAGCCATGTCTAGTGCTACATGTGAAGCTGTCTGGTTGAGGAGGATTCTTGAAGATGTTGGAGAAAAGCAAGCAGAACCCACAAATATACATTGTGACAACCAAAGTGCAGTCAAGCTAGCACACAACCCAGTTTATCATGCAATAACAAAACACATTGAGCTGCAACATCACTTTGTTAGAGAAAATATTGATTCTAAGGAAATTAAACTTATGTATTGTAATACAAGTGATAATGTCGCTGATATATTTACAAAACCCATTGGCAGAATTCATTTTGAAATCCTTAGGCAGAAATTAGGTGTTGTAGAAAATCCATTTCTACATTAAGGGGGTATGTTGGAATAATGTAGAAATGATAGGCAGATTGACAGGGATTGAGTTGATGTGTACTTTCTATACTCAGCATGGTTTGGTTTGAGATCCACCTTTCTTGGATCTATGATCTGGTTTGTTATGATGTTTGTCATCTATATATTGTAACTACTTCTCTATCAATAATTGAATTGGTTTGGCCATTCCTTTGTGTATGAGAGCGAGCCTTTGTGCTCTGCTCCACATTGCCTCTCTATATGTGTTAATTATAACCTCCTTGTAGTGTTAGCTTTTTAACACCAAGATATACCAAAAATGCCTACTTGAGGGTTAATTAATTAAGATGGATCTATGCTGGTAATATTTAGCAATAGTCTAACTTTATGTTAATATTTAACAATAGTCTAACTTTAGAAGTTTTTTAAATAAAATTGTGTTATACCATGTTAATATTTAGCAACAGTCAACTTTATGTTAATATTTAGCAATAATTCAACTTTATTCATTGTAAAACTTTTTGCAGTTTGTTTTTATTTTAGCAAATGCTGTTTTTCTACAATATTGAGAAGTTTTTTAAATTAAATTGTGTTAGTTTAACTTTATGTTAATATTTAGCAATAATCTAACTTTTTTCATTATGAAAATTTTTGTAGTTTATTTTTATTTAATCAATGTTGATTTTCGACAATATTGAGAAGTTTTTTAAATCAAATTGTGTTATACCATCTTAATACTTAGCAATAGTCTAACTTTATGTTAATATTTAGCAATAGTCTAACCTTTTTTCATAATGATTTTTTTTGTAGTTTATTTTTATTTTAGCAATGTTTATTTTCTACAATATTGAAAAGTTTTTTAAATCAATTTGTGTACTTATACCATGTTTATATTTAGCAATAGTGTAACTTTATATTAATATTCAACAATAGTCTAACTTTTTTCAGATTGAAACATTTTGTAGTTTATTTTTCTTTTAACAATGTTGATTTTCTACAATATCAAGAAGTTTTTAAAATCAAATTGTGTACTTATACCATGTTTATATTTAACAATAGTCTAACTTTATGTTAATATTTAACAATAGTCTAACTTTATGTTAATATTTAACAATAGTCTAACTTTATGTTAATATTTAACAATAGTCTAACTTTTTTCATAATGAAACATTTTGTAGTTTATTTTTATTTTAGCAATGTTGATTTTCTACAATATTAAAAAGTTTTTTAAATTTCTACAATAATGATGAGAAGTTTTATTAAATTTCTATTAGTTGAGAGGATAAATCTCCACTTTTTTGTGCCAATAAATATATCACATTGTCTTATGCCATGTCACCATTTAGGAATAGTACAACTCCTTTTATTATGAATCTCTTAGTAATTTTATTTTTATTTATCAAAGTTGATTTTCTTCTTTAAGCTAAATATTACATAAATATACTATTGATCTTTAAATTGGGGTTAATAACCTCTTTATAGTGTCATGTTTTAACACCAACATGTACCAAAAAATACCTACTTGAGGGTTATGTCATTCAAGTACCAAATAAAACATTGAAATCTCTAAGAGGAAAAAATTAAATACAACTCTACTATATCTTATGTCAAGCAAAGAAATTTAGACTGATTAACCCAAACACAAAAGATAGTAAATAATATGAGAATTTGATTGATTTGAAGGGAGGAACAAGAAAGATTACAAGCACCTTGGTGATAGATGATAAACGAATGTGGACTCCACATCAACCTTAAGGGAGGGTCCTCTCTAGATGGTGAATAATAAATTCATGTATGTAGAAAAAAGAGACAGTTTATGTTTTACTCTCTAGAGGGGAATTTGATAGCATATTTTTTTTTTTTATGAGTGGTACATGATGGATGACCTTGAGGGATTTATTTAAAGGAAATATGTAGGCATATCTTAGAACTTGCTTTACTGTGAACAACCCTATTGCATTCATGAGATAATGGAATCAAGTAATGGACACTAGATCAAAGCCTATTCTTAGAAATAATGGATTGGTGATGTCCAATTTAGGACACTATGCTATTTTGGAAGGCATACAACATTAATTAGTTTATTAGAATAATATTTTGCTTTGTTTTTGGGACCATGGTTTGGTTTTTGAGAGTGTGCGTGACGTGCATAGAATTTCGACAAAATCCCATGCGCTAATTTCAATGGTCAAACTTGGAAATTAGCTTGGATTTTGCTAGTAATGCTGAGGCTATATGGTGTTGGGAATGATGGAAATGGGGGCTAAGGATGCCATGGTGATGTGTAAAGGTGAAAACAATTGAATGTCGAAGGTAAAGGAGAAAAAATAGGTTGTTGAAGTTGCCCCTTGATGTACGGGGTTAGAAGCAAATCATGTAACTGAAATACATCATGAGTATTTTTCTTTTCGATCCATATGAAGAGAACCAAGAGATCAAGGAGTAGTAGTGGTTAAAGAGAGAGTATGACGCCCAAAAGGGCTATGGAGGCCCACTTGCAAACAACCAACCAAAGGGTTAAGGTGTGCATATAATCTCAAATATGAACAAAGTAAGCATCCCCATGCTTGTATAAGTGCCTTAATACAATATGGGATCATGACATCATGGAGATAGATCAAAGTACATAACAATTACTTCAATACAATAAATCATGATAACATGGTCAAGAGAAATCCAATCCAAATACATAAGTGTGGCCCATATAACATCTGATATCAATACATTGGGCGTAGGGGAAGAGGTAGGAAGATGGATTTCTTGTGAGACAAAAGGGGTTCAACCAGAGGAAGGAGAAGGATCACAAGCTACAGGACCTAAGAGAG
The DNA here is from genome assembly GCA_027924585.1 of Larix kaempferi. Taxonomy (NCBI): domain Eukaryota; kingdom Viridiplantae; phylum Streptophyta; class Pinopsida; order Pinales; family Pinaceae; genus Larix; species Larix kaempferi. Next base: position 5,564,765 of record BSBM01000005.1, on the reverse strand, counting down.
AAAGGGAAAAAAAATATTTGAGGAAAGGACGTTACCCGGTGGAGCTGAATCGGGAGGAGGCGCAGTAGTAGTTGCTTGGGGAGCAGTTCCAATATTTTATTCATTGTATTACATTTCTCTTCTCTTTCCACTTTTGGCACGATTGGGGCTTCCTTTTGAAAATCTTTTGCAAAATGTCCATATTCATGGAATGCTTCGAATTTAAAGGAAAACTGTTCATAGTCCAGCTTTTGCAGATGTACCTAGTTGTCAAGACATAGTCTTATTACTTTCGGCAACCATTTTTCTAAGTCAACCTCTACACATATTTGGGCGTAAGTGAACATCCCTGATTTTGGTTTCGATCTATCTATATATTTTCCAAGAGTATTCCCAATCGCTTTCAACTATTCATCATCCCAACAATGAAGGGGAAGATTAGGCAAATGGATCCAAACATGCACTGTTGTAGGAACATCTATTTCAGGTTCAAAGTTAGGGGTCCATTTATTTAGATACATACCTCTCGAATCCTTGAAATATGGGCCATTTTTAAAGATTATATCTTTGTCTCGTTTAAGCTTGAAGAGAGAAGTATAGAAGCCACAACCACATAAGTAGTAGGTCAATTTTCCTTTGATGAGTGACATCCATTTTTTGGTCATCCACTTATCCATGGAGCATGGGGATTTCCATAATATTGTAAATTTTCCAATGATTCCATGTTCTACAAGAGACAAGGCTTTGAGGGGAGAAGTTGGCAACGGAAGAGACACTTCTAATACTCCGTTGAGACGCTCTATAAATTTGGAGGAATAGGTGTTTTGACATATTGTTCAGTATAAAATGGAACGCCACCACAATAGTGGACTCCCCCCTCCCATATTTCATTCGGGAGGTCCATCAACCAAGGAATGCTATGGGGGTGAAGGAACAACTAGGGATTCAGGAGGAGCAGAGCTAGTGATGTAGGAGGGACAAGAAAAATCCAATCCAACCCGCTTCCCCAGGATTAGGATGATTCTACACTTAGAAGAATCACCAAAATTAGCCTACCCATCCAAGTATTTCCACAAATTCGGATCTCATTCTCCACAAATTCCTTCCATAGTTACCTTCTTTCCGCAATTACCTTCCCACACTGACCTTGCAGAATCATCTCCCTTCCGCATTTGCAGGCGTGCTTTCCAACTTTCTTCCAAAATCATCTCCCGCAATTGGTGTTTGCAATGTTCCTTCCACAACTGAAACCTTCCGCAATTGCGGGTGGATCTTCCGCAAATTCCTCGCAATTGACTTCCACAATTGGCTTCCACAAATTGTCTCCCGCAAAGCTCCTTCCGCAACTTCTTACTACCGTTGGATCGCAAGTGTTCCTTCCGCAGTTTCTGTGGGTCGTTGGATCCATGATGAATGATGGACTTGAACCTTTGTGCTAACTCTGTATCCGCTTAGCAGTTAACCTCTGAACCCTTTCTCCGGTGGAACGCTATATGAGTCATCGATATCTTGCGGCTTCCTTCTCGTCCATCGATATGTGATCACTATGGAACGTTTGAATTTGGATTTGCAGAACTCTATCTCCCACGCAAAGTTCATTTCGTGAAATCCTTTCCCCGCCGTTCGATCTCCTTTGAATTCGATCTGGATCATTCGTTCTTTGTGTAATGAACCAATACAGTTTCTGCAATTCTACGTTGATTGATCAGAGAATCGATCAATCAAATCAATGCATTCATGCACAGAGATCCGTCAAACACTCTCTGCAACCTTCAATTCTCAAAATCCCTAATTTCAGGATACGCACACACACAGAGATTAATCAAGCATTTGTACAGGTATTCAAACTATCAATTCATTCATGAATTAGACACACAGAGGTATTCAAACTATCAACATTTCAGACATGGATTCACACGTTCATACAGAGACAAGCATAATTAACTTTCTTCATTCACACACAAGAAACCTGATACAAGCAGGATCACTTCCTATGGCCTGATTTACATTGTTTTGGCCACCTGCCTTATGCCTCGTAGGCTCATACCATATATACACAAAGGAATCTGAAGCTAATTCTAGTTCAGATCCTAAATATCCTCAACAACACTCCTATAGACAAGCAACTAATTCCAATAATAGAAACAAATCCTCGAATCTTTCCAACAAATGCATAATCGATTACATGACTCACTAATTATATTGGAACCTCACTAATCTAGCTCAAACTTCTAGAATTCTATCTTCAAACTAGAGAATTTAACATATTTACAATGAAATCAGCAAACGCCCCTGCTTAGGAAAATGTCAATACCCTAAGGTCTGACCAAACACCAAACCTTGGATGGAGAGAAGGATGCTCCTGCATGAGATTCCCTAGGAAGAAAGAAATATGACCTCCTGGTCATAACCTTCAATATTCAATTTTCCTGGATCCCAAACTTTATGCTACAACTTTTTAGTTGCTTCATGGCTGTCCTATTGTCTTATTGGTGTTTGTAACTCTCCCGGATTCCATACTTTTTGCTGCAATGCTCCACTAGCTTTGCTTATACAATATTCCTCTGTTACTTGTCTTCTACCGCTGCTTTGATTTCTTGATTTGTTGATGTAGATATTCCTTTTCTCCTCATGACTTCTCTAAGACACCTTCACCATCAACATCCTTATCATTTCAATTTCATTGTCCAGTCTTCCCTTCGGCTGGTACACCTGTTTGCTGTGAACTTGCAACTGTTCCTTCGGCTCTCTGTTGCTATCCACTAGCTGTTGTATCCTTATATATTCATGATTTTTACTCTTATCTGCAATCATAACCTTGCTGTAAGGTATTCCAATATGCTTCACAAAATCAGTTAAGTGTTCATTATTTTCTACACTTGACTGGTGTAACAAGACTACATCATGACAAGACAATTCTATGCCTCGACCTTTCATCTTCTCTTCTCCAATGATGCAACTAAGCATTTCTATTCTTGCACCAATTAAGCAATCATCTTTATCAGTTCTTGGATTGATCAACCAATATTCTAGCATTTACAACTCCTCATCATACTTTCTGAGATAAATTTTTTTCTCTCTGTCTTCATTAGCCAACTCTGCAACAACAAGTTCTTCTAGGTACTGATCATCCTCTTGAGACAATACTTCCTCTTCATTTGTCATTATAGATTTTTCATTATGTCTGCATTTACTTCATTCAATACTTGTAAGCACACACCAATCATTATTTTTAAAACCATGAGACCCTGAAGTCTCTGCTTATGTTTCTCCCAGCATCCTCCTTTTGTGGTGGTCTGAGCACAACATCAAACTTTCACTAGTATCTATCTCTCCATTAGTATGAGCTACATGATGCATACAATATTCATTCTGACTCTCTTTATAGGATACCATCTCATCTTCTCTTACAACAGAATTATGTTATGCTGCTATGCCTTTGGGAATCATATATTCTCCTTCAATTTCTATGGCAGTCCAAGATGATTGTTCAACTTCTTCCTTCATCAGAATTAAATTCCAATTCTATCCTATGGAAATGTCTTTGTACATTTATTTTTCTTCCTTCATATTCAGAACAACTTCAATTGACTATTTTCCTCCATTCAACAACTCATCAATGAGTTCCTTTTGTTGCAACACTTCAAACATTTTCTCACTTGAGAGACCTTCTTCATCATATTTGTCTTCATCCATTTTCGAGACAGTTTCAAAAGACTGCTTATCATCTGCAACATAAACTGTAATCACAAACAAATCATTAGTTTAAAAAACATAAGACCTCTTGGTCTCATTTGGCCTCACTGTCATCTCCTCCATAAGTTGATTTGTACTTCTTACAGAATCCATGAGACTTTCAGTTAGTCTCCCTTTTTCTTCATCATCATCCTCTCCAAGGATGCTTCCCTGTTCTGGTTCACATTCAAAAAATTATATCCCAGAATCAGCTGTCCTGAGTTCTTTCTTCAATCTTGCTGACATCTTTTTCTTTAGCTTCACCTGTAGGGAATGCCATCTCAATTTCTTCTTCTTCATGATCTAACCATACCTATGGTCTTCCTTCTGTAGCAACATATCTAAACGAATAAGTTGCAATCCTATGTCAACTAATTCTCTGTCATATTCTTCTTGACTCATCCTCTTGATACTTTCTCCTTTAGAATCTTTTCTTCTATTGTAGCTTTCCTTTGAACCTCTGCAATGACCTTTAGTAGTCATTATCTCCATTTCCTCTTTCTCCATGAACCTCATCTTGTTCATATGTGGACTTCTCTCGAGATTTCTCTCAGCAAGCCTTCATACCTGCCCCTATACCTCAACAAGCTATCTCTCCTTAAGCTTGTCCTTTTGCTATCCTTGGTTCTTCTCATCTAGAACCTCGTGCGCAACTTCCTATGCTCCTCTTGTCTTCTACAGATCCACTTCCTCTCTGAGAACATTCAATTTTTCCCCTTCTTGTCCAACCTCTATTGGATCCTTAGGTTTTGCCACTGCTTCTTCTTTTATCTAAGAGTTCACAAACTCTTCATCAAGAACACAATTATCCTTGATACAAGTCCTCTAGCTGTCACTGCTGCTGTCAAACCTTCCCTATTTGCTTCAAAAAATTCTTATAACCAGAGTTAGAATAAAATATCGATCATCCCATACCTTTAAGACTCTTCTTCTTCTACATTTGGCTGAAACATCTCCCTTGTCTGCAAACCTTCTTCCACTGTTATCTCTAATCATAAACTGAAAACAAAAAAGACCATTACCTCATTCCAAGAGAAAAATTATGCTCTGATACCAAACGATGGTATCAACAAGTGGTATACACTTGAACCCTTGCTCTAACCCATGCTCTGATACCAAATGATGCAGGTGGGACAAGCAAAAGCCAATCCAACCCGCTTTCCCCAGGATTAGGATGATTCTACACTTAGCAGAATCACCAAAATTAGCTTACCCAACTAAGTATTTCCACAAATGCGGATCTCACTCTCCATAAATGACTTCCGCATTTACCTTCCCGCAATGACCTTGCAGAATCGTCTTCTTTCCACAATTGTGGGCGTGCTTTGCAAATTTATTTCGCAATCAGCTCTGGCAATTGGCGTCCTCAACGTTCCTTTCGCAACTGCAACCTTCCGCAATTGTGGGTGGATCTTCCACAACTTCGTTGCAATTGACTTCCGCAATTGGCTTCTGCAAATTGTATCCCGCAAAGCTCCTTCCGCAACTTCTTACAGCCGTCAGATCGCAAGTGTTCCTTCCGTAGTTTTTGTGGGCCGTCAGATCCACAATAAATGGTGGACTTGAACCTTTGTTCTTAATCCGCATCCGCTTGGTAGTTAACCTCTGAACCCTTTCTCTTGCAGAACGCTATATGAGCCAACTTCGATCTCTTGCGGCTTCCTTCTCGTCCGTTGATCTGTGATCACTGCGGAACGTTTGAATTTGGATTTGTGGAACTTTATCTCCCGCGCAAGTTCATTTCGCGAACTCCTTTCCCCGTCGTTCGATCTCCTTTGACTTCGATCTGGATCGTTCGTTCTCTGTGGAATGAACCAATATAGTTTCTGCAACTCTGCGTTGATTTATCAGAGAATCAATCAATCAGCTCAATCGATATTCACTAGGATTTATCTTCTTCGCCGGATCTGATCATCATCTTCATATCTAACCTGCACATTACTTCTTAGAGCTTTAACTCGGCTTCACCAACTTGATCCAAGCTAACCCTGAACTTCACCTTTCGTACAACTCTGCAAATTCACATATGCAGAGCATCGATCCTTCCAGTGGTTGATGACACAAGGGTTTACTCTGCAAATTATCACGTTGACTCATGCATTCATGCACAAATATCCGTCAAACACTCTCTACAACCTTCAATTCTCAAAAGCCCTAATTTCAGGCTACACACACACAGATATTAATCAAGCATTTGTACATGTATTCAAACTATCAATTGATTCATGAATTAGACACACAGAGGTATTCAAACTATCAACATTTCAGACATGGATTCACGTGTTCATAAAAAGACAAGCATAATTAGCTTTCTTCATTCACACACAAGAAACCTGATACAAGCAGGATCACTTCCTCTAGCCTGAATTACATTGTTTTGGACACCTTCCTTATGCCTCGTAGACTCACACCATATATACACAAAGGAATATGGAGCTAATTCTAGTTCAGATCCTAAATATCCTCAACAACATTTCTACAGACAAGCAACTAATTCCAATAATAGAAACAAGTCCCCGAATCTTTCCAACAAATGCAGAATCGATTACATGACTCACTAACTATATTGGAACCTCACTACTCCCGCTCAAAATTCTATAATTCTATATTAAAACTAGAGAATTTAACATATTTACAATGAAATCATCGAAGGCCCTTGCTTAGGAAAATGCCAAGACCCTAAGGTCTGACCAAACACTGAACCTTGGATGGAGAGCAGGATGCTCCTGCATCAGCTAGGGTCTTCTTATACTTATTAGCATATTAATTGAACATCTTTTTTTGTTTTAAAGTATATTAAAAGTGGTATTAGAGCTCTTTATTGGGCTGAAAAAGGGGAAGGACGTTTAATCCTAGGGTTTGGATCTTTCAAACGAGTCATCTTGGAATTCTCACTCCAAATTTTTTAATACAACGTTTCATCATTTGAAATTTTTAGGTTACACCAAAAACACGTGAAAGTAATTATGTGTGTCCAAATTTTGGCTTTTGGGTCACAATTCCTTCGGAGATACACTATTGGCAAGTTAGGTGTTTTAGTTAGCCCAAACAACTAACCTTAAACATGTGTTACAGGTAACAAAAATATATCTCGAGTTTTGTAATGACCTGTCAGGTCCTTGAAGTTCATACATTATTTTATGGATTTCACAGTCAAATAAGTTTAAATATCTATTTCCTTTGATCTTGTTTAATGTACATGTTTAAGTTAAATCTCTTTTTTTTTGGGTCAGTTCGGTGCATAGGTATAAACAAATAAAAATTTGTTGTATCCTATGCACAGTTTTAGATTTGCATACAATTTCCAAATTTCATGCATCATATATGTATACATGTTTTTTTTTTAACTCCTGAAAGTAAATAAAAGGAAAATAACAAGTAAGAAGTAGAAAAATACCTGTAGGTGAGTGAGATTTGTCTAGATTCAGATTTTGTCCCTACAAGCTTTTGCTACCTGAAGACTCAACTGCCCAAACAGGTTTTTCCACCCTGCTAGCTAGGAACAACCTCACTGACTCCCTATCTCCAAGAAATAAAATTTCTTGTGTTTCTTGGAACCCCAATCCCAAAACCCGAGTACAACTAGTCCAACTAGTGCAATATATTTCCCCAAAACAACGAAAAACATACCTCCTCTACTGGTTTTCCCAATATCCCCTCCCCCAAATAATTTCCATCTCTCCTCCTATATCCTCTCCTGTCACCGTACTTCCTCATATTAATGTTCTAACTCCCTCATCATCCACTATGCCAGGTGTAATTAATTCCACTCAAAAACCTAGTTTCTAGTGGTTATTTGCAAGTAAATTATTTTATTAAAATAAAGTTACACCGCCATTCTTTTCAATCATTTTTTTCGGCATAAATTACCATTGATTTTTCAATAATATACTTTTTTTGTGAGTAATATTATGAACTTTCTATTAAAAATCAAAGAAGGTTGTACATAGTATTACAAAAAACAGTCTTCCCAGACCTCTTGCAAACTAGTCCTTCCATCTCCCCTGGTTATCCCCTCCCATTAAAATGCAAGCCCATCGCTAAAGACCAAAAAACTAGACCCCTGTACGTCACTGATTTCCATGTCCAATACAAAAGGATCCCATCACTATAAGCCAAAAAAAACTCCATAAGACACCCACATACTTAGATCTCAGCCATACCAAAACATTGCCCAGACTTGGACCACGACCATAAAAAAACAAACTAGACCCCCGGCTCAAGGTGTTCCACCAAAATCTCGTCACCATGAGCCATGTGTCAACTTTGTGCCTAATCCCCGAAGTTCCCTTAGCTAGTGCATTGAGTTTGGGGTTTTCCCTAGGTTTTTTCCTTCTATAAGTACACTGGCGCTCTTTCCCTTCAGATAAGGTGCACCGACACAATTTGAACACTGACAAGGTGCGCCACCAGCTCTCTTTCCCTTCATGCAAGGTGCGCCGACCCTTAGTGGCACTCTGTCTCTTCATGCAAGGTGCACTGAGGGTGTTTATAGGAAAAAACTCAAAGCTTCGAGGCCCTTCTAGAAGCTTGTTGAGGTGGAGGGTCATCCCTAACTTCTAGGTGAGGTGGAATTTTGGTTCCTAACCTAATGGGAGGATCCCTTATACCTATCCCCCTAATCCTCAACCTACTCTATCCCCTTTAGCCTTATAAATACAACCCTCCTCTCCATTGAGAAGAGAGGAAGGCTATAGCATCCATATGCTGGTGGAATAAGCTTAGGAGATTATCATTCATCTCTTGGAGGCACCTATTTCTCCTTAGAGGCATTGGATTGGCTTGTTGGAGGAAGATTGCGACGTTAGGGCTTGGTTGTAACCTTATCTCTTCTTTGTATTCCCACTTTTATACAGTAATACAAAACTCTTTCCATAAATGTCTCGTTGTTCATTGATATTTATAGTTTACTTCCTTAACCGTTTACTTAGATCAATTATTGTGTAGATGTACTATTACTGCTTGTTTGTCTCTTGCATGTTCTGACAGGTATTGCAGCTACGGATCTACATATCTGAAAGGTAAGATGTTTACATCACTTAATCTCTAATTTGATCTAGGAAGGTAGATTTGTATTCTGTCTGATTTTTTCTAGATTCGCATTGAACTAGGGAGATCATGCCTTAAGTCCGCTTTCGGTAGATTTTCTGGTAACAAATTTGGTGACCATACTGGACAGTATAGCCATAGCGCTGTACCCTCACGGGCACATTCTGCTTCCCTGCAACCTGTTCCTTCGACACTCAGTTCAAACTTGCATATTGCGCCGCCGGCGCAAACCACATACTTATCACCTGCGCTGGGCGATCTGAGCCTGACCACAGGCTGCGTCGAGCATTCAAGCCTAGTGCTTGGGTAATCCCCTCTCCAATTTTTTTGAGTTTGGTTTGGTTTGAAGACCTGTCTGTATTGCACTTTCCAGTCAGAGATATTTTGATTTTGCATTGATAGTGTTTGGACATGTTTGGATTGGTTTTGGGTTCCATTTTGGACAAGTTTGAGACTTGGTAGTGGTGGACACTTTAGACTTCCCCGCCTTCATCCACTTGGCCTTGCATTCCCTCCTCTCCTCACCTAATCTGGTCATTGTATTAGATTTGTTTCCAAACCTCTTTCTGCACACATCATTTAGTTTTGCTTGCATCTGGTTGATTTTGAGTGTTTTTTGGTTTATTGGAGTGCTTGTCATTTTCTTGAGAATTTCTGAGTGATTAGAGTGTTGCAAGTAGTCTCTTCTTTTCAACCATTTACATTTAAAAACATTATTATTATCAAGTCTTGTCTTGGTGCATTCATTGGAAAAATAAAAAAAAGTGCTTAATTTGTACCATTTTTCAATTTCATTTGAGAATTGTTGTAAAAGTTGTCTCATGCATTGGAATTCATCATTCATTGATCTTTTGGAAAGTTTGAAAAGAAGTTAATTGTTTGTTTTTTTCACGAATTATGAGCCATTCATTTTCTTGAAAAATCCAAGTGAAGTCAATTTTTTGTAAAAGTGTTTCCATGCTTGTAGAAGTTTTATGCATTTTTGGTTTTCATGTTTTTGGGCTATCATAGTGAAAAGTGAAGAGTTAGCCTGTTCTAAGTAGAAATTCTCCCTTTTCATCACTTAGTTTCATTCTATCTGAAAAGACAAAAAGAAAATGCTTTTATTTGGATTTGATGCTTGTTTATTTTCATGTTTTGCTTGAAAAACGGAAAATAGTACTTTCATTGTCATTTTTGTTATATTTGGGATTTTGTTGAAATTTGTTGTTTTGGTAAAAACCAGTTGGAAAAATATTTCTCCTTCCCGTACATAGATTTCATCAAAAGAAAAAGTGCATTTCTTCATGTAGTTAGGGCTTGAATTATGCTTACATTTATGTACTCACCTCATGCATTCACCTAATCGTCTAGATAAAATTAATGGTAGAACTAGGGTAAAATTTTTAGTAAATTGTGTGTTAAGTTAGAGGTGTGTTCCGGTGTCATAAAACGTGGCAGCTGTCGTTATTTTCCTGCACTGCATTCTAGGGGTATTGTAGTTCTTCCACGTACCAACTGGTATATCGAAGCTCTTTCACGTACCAACCGGTATATCGAAGGCTCTTTCACGTACCTTAGGGTATGTCGAAAGGCACTTCACGTACTTGACGTATATCGAAAGGTGTTTCACGTACTCAGTAGTATATCGGAAGGCTCTTTCTGTATGGTTGTGCATTAGACAACACCAACACAGATTTGAGCTCCCACGTACCTTGAGTATATAGGGAGACACTCTTAGGATTCCTGAAACCAACTGAGTTAACCATTTGGCCGTCTTGGCAGAGAAATACACCGAGAACAACACTCGGGAAGCTACTGCACACGTACTATCAGGTAGTGGGGTTATATGGTCAGGGGTACGGTCCTAATCCTCCCTAGTTAGTGCTCTGAAAAATTGGGCCAAGTATAACTGTTGGACCCTGGAGTATATCGCGAGTTGTGAAGCCTTGACAATCCTGTGAGGTTCCAGACTTTTGAATCCACATCTATCACATGATTTTTCCTGTTGCTTTTAGTTTGAGTATCATTTCTTGTGCGTGATATTTAGAAGGAATTAGAGAGTTTAGATATGGAAACCTATTATGGGACTACCAATCAAGAGACCCCTTCTCAAGGGGTACCTTTTGTCTTTCCTCCAGTTGGACTTATTGGTCCTCCCTTTATTGCCACTTTAAATCTTCCTGGATTAACCATAGGATTACCGGTATGGTTATTCAATCCGGTGATTCCGGTTGTACCCAATGTTTCAAATGTTAGCTGTCCACCACGATGCAGTGAAAAATTTAGGACACGAGATCCATATTGAATAAAAGATATATTATTGAATTGATAAGATGCTTAACGCTTTTACAAGAGCTCGCCTTTTATAAGGTTTGATCATTTCTTAAGAAGGGTTACGTCCCTTCAATTAAACTAATTAATAATTTACTGATTAATTTAATACAATATTTAATATTCATAGCATTTCCGCTCCCTTTTAAAGAGCTTTGTCCTCAAAGCAATGGTAATGAGGAATGTAAGTGTCGAAATTGTTCTGATTCCCATGTTGCATCTTCTCGGGAAGATTTTTCCATTTTATGAGGTATTCTTTAATGACTCGCGTTCTTAATCTCTTCTCTCTAGTAGCAATGATAGATTCTGGCTCAAATATGATTCTTCCTTCTTCATCTAACAAGGGAAGTATTGTTTGTGCCTTCTGGTGTTGACCTATCATCTTTTTCAAACATGAAACATGAAAGACATTGTGGATGCGACTTGTAGTTGGCAATTCCAACGCATATGCCACCTGACTAATCTTCTTATTGATTTGATATGGGCCATAAAAACGTGGAGCCAATTTATTTTTTCCACTTTGTTTAAGTGATAATTGTTTATAGGGTTGTAGTCTTACATATACCCAATCTCCAATTTCAAATTCTCGTTCTGTTCGGTGTCGATCTTCTTGTTGTCTCATTCTATTCCTGGCAGTATTCAAATTCTCTTTAAGTACTTGGACAACCTTTTGGTTTTCTTCTAAATGGTCATTTACTGATGCAACCCTTGCTTGGTTGGTGATGAAATCCTTCCATTTTGGGGGTTCATATCCATATAGGGCTTGAAATGGTGTCATTCTTGCAGATGTATGATACGTAGAATTATACCACCATTCCGCAAGATGTAGCCATTGGAACCATTTATTTTGCTTATCAGTTACAAAACAATGGAGGTAGGTTTCTAAGCATTTATTGACAACTTCTGTCTGTCCATTTGTTTGGGGATGATAAGCTGAGCTCATGTTAAGAGACGTTCCAATTTGCTTGCAAAACTCTCTCCAAAAGTTCCCTTTAAACTTGGCATCCCTATCACTTACTATAATCTTCGGAAAACCATGTAATTTGTAGACATTTTTACAAAAAGCTTCGGCTGTTTCTTTTGCCGAATCAGTTTTCTTCACTCCAACAAAATGTGCATATTTGGTTAGCCTGTCTACCACAACTAGTATTTTGTCTTTTCCATCTGATGTGGGTAGACCTTCAATGAAATCCATTGAAATTTCCTCCCATTTCCTATTTGGAATATGTAACGGATGGAGTAACCTCGGACTTGAGATATTCTCAGTTTTATTCCGCTGACAAATGTCACAATCTGCAACATACTTGTGAATGTCGGCATACATACCCTTCCAAAAGAATGATTGCCTTGCATTATAGTAGGTTTTAAAAATTCCTACATGACCAGCGGCTGGGCAGTCATGTGACTCTTTAAGCGCCTTGGTCTTAAAACTGGAATTGGAACTTAAGTAAATACGTCCTTTGTACCATAAGAGATCATTCTTCCATTCAAACTTCGGATACTGATTTATGTTGTTAATTATGGAGCAAACCTCTGAATTCTTGGCATATTCCCTACGAATTTCGTCCAAAAATTCTGGGATCACCATGGATACGGCGTAGACTTGTATCTCTTCATCTTTCCTTGATAAAGCATCAGCTACTACATTGTCCTTCCCCCTTTTATGTAGGATCTCCATATCGAAGGTAGAGATTTTCTCTATCCACTTTTGTTGTTCGGTTGTTAATTTCTTCTGCTGTAACAAGTGTTGTAGACTATTATGATCTGTTCGGATTAGGAATTTACTTCCCAAAAGGTATTGTCGCCATTTAGTTAATGCATGCATGATGGCAAGCATTTCCTTGTTGTATGTAGACTGTAGGTATTCTCTTTTGTTCAAATTCCTGCTTCCAAAAGCGATTGGATGACCTTCTTGCATTAGCACAGCTCCTATCCCAAACCCTGAAGCATCACATTCGATTACGAATGGTTTTGCAAAATCAGGTGTTGCCAAAACGGGAGTTGAAGACATAATTTGTTTCAACGTTTCAAAGCATCTTCTTGCTTCATCATCCCATTGAAAAGAATTTCTTTTTAGGAGATTTGTTAGTGGGGCAGTGACATGTGCATAGTTCCTGATGAACCTTCGATAGTAACCTGTTAATCCCAAAAATCCTCGCAATTTTGAAACATTCTTTGGTTCGGGCCACTCCTTCATCGCCTGGATCTTCTTTGGGTCCACCTTAACTCCTTCCTTTGAGATTATATGACCGAGATACTCCACTTCTTGCTTCCCAAATGTGCATTTTGAATTTTTTGCATAGAACTGGTTTTCCTTCAGAAGAGATAGAACCTCTTCTAGATGTGTCAAATGTTCTTTCCATGTCTTCCTATATATAAGGATGTCATCGAAGAATACTAACACAAATTTCCTTAGGTATGGCTGAAATAGTTCATTCATAGTTGCCTGGAATGTGGCAGGGGCATTAGTTAACCCAAAAGGCATTACTTTGAATTCATAATGTCCTTCATGAGTTTGGAAAGCACTCTTTGTGATATCCTCTAATCTGACCCTGATTTGATAGTACCCTGACCTTAAATCAAGTTTCGAAAAATATTTTGCGTCATGAAGTTCATCCAGCATGTCATCGATGAAAGGGATTGGAAACTTGTTCTTAATTGTTATTTTGTTTAATCCTCTATAATCTATACATAATCTAAACGATCCATCCCTCTTTCGTACTAGTACGACTGGAGCTGCATAAGGGATTCTACTCTTGGTGATGACACCACAATTCAACAAATATTGAACCAACCTTTCTATTTCTGTTTTGTGGTGGTGGGGATACCTATATGGTTTAACCTTGACAGGATTTGACCCCGGTTTAATCTCGATTATGTGTTCTATACTCCTTTCTGGTGGTAGCTGCATGGGTAAGTCTTGAAATATGTGTTCATGTTTCTGGAGTAATTTTTGGATTTCCTTCTTGAACTCATTTGGTTCCTCCTCCTTTCCTTCCAGTTGATGACATTGTATTACGTATGCTGATGCCCCTTTTCGAATGATTTTTTCCATATACTGAGATGAAACTACCTGTGTGTTTGGTGGATGAAAACCATATAGCTTAAAATTTTTCCCTTGCCACTTAAACTTGATGAAATGTTTTTGATGATTGGCAGAATATGTTCCCAATGTTTGTAACCATTGGACTCCCAAAACGATGTCTACTCCTCCCAATGGTAAGGTGTAGAGTTCTGATTCCAGTTCGAAGTCTTGTATTTGAAGTCTCACCTTGTGACACTTTCCAACTTTTTCGATCTTCTTGCCATCTGCAACCATAACCTTCATGTCTGGAACTGGATGTACGAACAACTTGAGTTTTCGTGCCACTCTTATATCAAGAAAGTTGTGAGTGCTTCCAGTGTCTACTAGCACTGTAACATTCTCATTTTTTATATGCCCTTTTAACTTGAGAGTCTGTGGTTGACTAATTCCTGTCATGGCTGCTAGGGATATTTTGGGGGTCTCGTCGTTCTCGGCTGCCATATTTGCGGTTTCCTCCTCTTCATCTTCTGGCTCTTCTTCTTCTGATTCACTATTCTCCTCTGCTTCACAAGTATATAATTTGTTTGAGCTGTCCTCGGGGCGACACCTATGTTTAGGATTCCATTTGTCTCCACATCGTCGACATTTTCCTTCCCTCATACGTTGATTCTCGAGGCTCTTCCTATCGTCCTTTCTAGGTGGAGGGATGTATTTGTTTGTATCATCCTCTGGAGTCGACTGGATGTTTCTTTGTGAGTATGAATTCCCTTTATTTGATTGAAAACTATCAAATTTGGCCTCGGCTGCTTTTGCTTTTCGTCTTGCTGCCTCGACATTCGTTATGTCATGCATTTTAAACTCTTTTTGTATGTATGGTTTTAGTCCTCCCAAGTAGGTTTCCAACCGTTGTTTGTCGGATAGCCCAAATACTTTGGTAGCGAGGGATTCCCATTGATGCGTGAATTCTTCGACGCTTCCCCTTTGTTGTAATCTGGTAAGTTTTGAGAAGAATTCATCTTCTGTGATTCCTTGAAACCTTTTTAAGAAATCATTCTTGAATAAGTTCCAAGTGTATGCAAAGTTGTCTCCCTTCCACCACATATACCAGTTGTAGGCATATCCTTCAAGGTGCATTGAAGCATACTTGACCTTTTCTTCGTCCATTGTAATGTTATATATGTCAAAATACTCTTCTGCTTTATTCAACCAAGCGATGCATTGGTCTTCTCCTCCGTTATATTTCGTCATTTCTATTTTTGCTCTCGGCGGGTACATTACGAATGGTTGGTATTGAGTACCTTTCGTCCTGTTGCGTTCTGGTGACTCAGAATTGGAAGATGGGGTAACCGACATATCCGAACCATGTTGTTTATGATTTTTTTCCTTATCATTCATTTTTATAATATCGCCTCAATACCTTTGTGGCTCTCAGTCACTTTTTGATCTAACATTTTTTGTTCCTTGCTCATAATGTCGAACTTGTCTTCTATTTTCTACTCCATTACTTGAATGAATTCATCCTTAATTTCTTTCTTAAGCGCTTCCTGGCTCTTGGTGATCATTTCCTTGAAAGTTTGGAAATCCTTCTCTATTTTCACAATTTGAGCTTTTAACTCCGTCGTCATGCTTCTTAAGTGTGGTGGTGAATAATTGGACGCAATTTTGGCTTAGGAGGGGTGGAAAATGAAAATGACTTGGAAAAAGTGGAATTACTATAATTTTTTGTGTGGTTAAAAATATATATATATATAATAAATATTATATTAATATATATATTTTTTGATTTAAGGATTTAAAAAAAAATCAATATTAATTTTTTTTGAAATTAGGGTTTGAGGGAGTTTACGTGGATGAAGGAGGGCTACGTGGAGGCCGAGCGGGGGATGGACGAGAGGTGGATGGGGGATCCCAAGCGGATGGGAGCGTTGGTAGCTGTGGAAAGTTGCAGGAATGGATGAGGGTGTGGATGGAGCTGGATGTGAAGCTGACGAGGGGGAAGGACGTAGAGGAGAGGGAGGGCAGGTTTTGCAGGCGGAAGTGGAATATGTAGGGAGTGAAGTGGTAGTGGTGGTCATAGGAAGGGAGAGCAGAAAAGGGAGGCGCAGGGAGTTGACGGCGCTGGACATGGCATGGAGATGGGAGAGGAACGCGGTGTGACGGACGCTGTGAGAAATGGCGCAAAGGCATGGGGAATGTGCAGCGCGGGGTGGATGGGGCGTGGAGAGAAGAGGGAGCCGAGGTGGAGGGGTGAGCGCGTGAGGTCAAGGCGTGGAGGTTGGGATTTGGAGATGGATGGAGTGTAGAGGTGCAGTGGAGAAGAAGGACGGGGTTGACGAGGATCCTAGCTAGAGCCTGGAGTGCAGAAGCTGATGCTGAACGCAACTCTGATACCAAATGCAGCGGAAAATTTAGGACACGAGATCCATATTGAATAAAAGATATATTATTGAATTGATAAGATGCTTAACACTTTTACAAGAGCTCGAATTTTATAAGGTTTGAGCATTTCTTAAGAAGGGTTACGTCCCTTCAATTAAACTAATTAATAATTTACTGATTAATTTAATACAATATTTAATATTCATAGCACACGAGAGTGTCAATCCCAAACTGATCCTTCCCCTTCTTCGTTAGATGCATCTTCTTCTGTTTCTTCTTCCTTGTCTAATCAAAGCAGTGGTGTTAGTAATCAGGGGGATAAGAAGAAGAAGAAAAGGAAGATAAAGAAGAAGAAGTATAAGAAAGAGACCAAGCATCAACCAGTTTCCTCTAATGGCACTCATTCTATGAAAACACCCCATAGACCCAAGTTCCCTTGCAAGCTTTGCAAGGGTGATCACCTTCTCAAGGATTGTATCGGTCTTTCCAAAGTGTTAGAAGAGTGGTCTAAAGCCTCCAAACCACCTATATCATCAGCCTATGTACATCATACTGATGATACCCCATCAACTAGTGACTCTATGGTTAAGGGTAGGAAAGGTAAAGTCAGAAATCCTTGTTTGTTATGCAAGGGTATGCACTTTACTTACCTTTGTCCATACATGGATGAAGCTTCGCAATTGTTGGAATACATTACTGTATCTCAAAACCAACTTCCAATCGGATATCGTAAGTCGTCCCTTGACCCCCCACTGGTTGACCAAGTGGTCATTTCGATTTCATCCCTAGTCGATCCTACTCTTCCTTCCAAGAGTGAATCTAAAGTGGTCGATTCAGTTTCATCCATAGTTGATCCCACTCTCCCTTTCGAGAGTGAGCATGAAGTGGTCGAGTTGGCCTCACCTCCACTCGATCCCACTCTTTCATTGGAGAAAGTCTAGACTGAAGCAGTCACCATGACACAATCTTCGTCTCATTCTTATCTTCCAAGTGAGAGTGAATTGGAAACCGTCGATGTTTTCCTAGTCGATTCAGAGGAGATCCTTTCTGTTTCCACAGGACCCCCTCCAAGTACTGAGGTCATTTCCTTCGATTGGAATGGGATAATAGAGCCTCGACTTCCTTCGAGTGTTCCTTTTCAAGTATCTGTAGGAGTTTCTGATAAGGAAATATTTCGTATGATAGTTGATGAGGGAGCCTATGTTAGTATTTTATCCTCAACTACTTGGAAAGCTATAGGTTCTCCTCAGCTTGTACCAGTCACTGACCAGGTTTTGGCTTTTCAAAGAAGGCCTACTGGACCTTTAGGGATCCTTCCTCAGTTACCTAACACTTTAGGAGGGAAAATTGTCTGTGTTGATGTTATGGTAGTCCAAGGTCCCTTATATTTTAATCTACTCCTTGGATGTGATTATGTTTATGTAATGAAATCTGTAGTGTGCTCACTCTTTCGAGTGATGTATTTTCCCCTTGATGGGAGAATTGTGACCATCGATCAACTTTCCTTCGTAACATCCACTCATCGTATGAATCCTAGTCATCTGAATTCCTTGAATGTTCCACATATTTTAGTGGTTTCCTCTCCCTCGTGATGGGGGGAAGGCCTCCATCCTTTGGGCATCATGCTGGAGTTGTTCCCCTAGATTCTTATGCTGGGGGGCACCCTACCAACCTCTGGACATCATGTTGGTTACAGCCGATATTCAAGCAGAGTTTCCCTTTTGGTTTCAATCTTGTGTAAAAATGAAACCATATCCTATGAGAAGAGTTCTTTTCCTGTGTCAAGCTCGTTAAAAAATGAAACAGATGGCCAGGAGCATATTTCCCTTTCTGTGTCAAGTTCGTTAAAAAATGAAATAGGTTCCCATGAGCACAGATTAGTCTTTGATTCCAAGCTCATTAAAAAATGGAATAGACCCCCCAAACATAGTTTACCTTTGGTTTCAAGCTTACATAAAAATGAAACCATCTTCATGAGCATAGTTCCCTTTCTGTGTCAAGCTCTTTAAAAAATGAAATGGGTCGTCAGCAGATTTCTATTCCTGTGTCAAGCTCGTTAAAAATGAAACAGATCCTTTTCCATTGAGTGGAGTCTTCTCATAGACTTAGTACTTGAACCTTCTTTTCATCCTCCTATGCCATTTTGATCTTCGTTCAGCAGTTTAGTCGAGTGAAGATGTAGATTAGGAGAATGAAATGAAGCTTGGGGGGCATGTATTCAACCTCTGGACGTTATGTTGAAGTCAACTCGATCGCCCCTCCACACCATGTTGGAGTTAAGTCACTTAATTCTAGCAATCATGCTGGGGGCATGTACCAACCTTTGGATATCATGATGGGAAAAAATCACCAATGGGAATACTTTTTGAGCATACTTTCCTTTGGGTTTCAAGCTCACTAAACCATGAAAATAATCCTGAGCATAGTTCATTTTATGTTACGAGCTCATTAAAAAATGAAGTAGACATCATGAGAATTCTTTTCACCTGTCTTCGAGCTCGTTAAAAACAGTAAGATGGTGTTGAGATTACTTTTCACTTTTTTCGTGCTCCGGTTGAAACATGAAAAGTGGTTTGAGCTTACTTTTTACTTTTTCATGCTCTGGTTCAAATATGAAAAAGGTTCTGAGTGCTTTTGATACGATTGCCGTGCTCGTTAAAAATTTGAGTAAAAAAGTGTGTCTAACGAGTATAGGTTTATCACTTTATCCGGCCCCACTAGACTATTTACGGAAAAGGAACTGTGCCGAGTTTACTTTTTCCTTTATCGTACTTGGTCACCAACCATGAAAAAGTTGTTCATGGAGTCATCTTTAAGCTCTTTTCAGACTCCCTAAATAGGAAAAGATCTCCAAGCGAACTTGATGCATTCACGCTTGTAAAAGTATTTGAATGATTGTCTTTCTGGTAATAGTTTACCCCTTTTTAGGACCAGGAGGTACTACTTACAAAAAAGGAATACTCCAGCCAATCATGACTGGAAGAGTCCTCTCTCACGTTGTTTTACCCTTTTCCGGGCGAAGAGGCTAACCTTACGAAAAAGGACCTTTGGAGTCTCCTTTAGTTCTTTTCAGACTCTCTAAACATGAAATGATGCCAAGTTTACCTTCTATGGACTCGTTAAAATTCAACATTGAAGGGCCTGTTATGGGATGAACCCATCGTTTCCTAGGTTCGTAAAACATTTGGGATTGGACTCATCCATGGCATGAGCTATACCGAGCATTTGTTTACCCTCCTCAAGCTTGTTAAAAAATAAGCGAGGCACTCATCAGTCATGATGGGGAAAAAGGAAAGATTTTGCGTTACACTTTAATTACGACAGTACATAGTCACTCTTGAACATGGCACTAGTTTGCACTTGCTTTCAGTACTTGGGTAATCTGTTTGTTTTCGAGTCTTGTCAATTCCATGAGTCTTGTAACTCCTTTGGGTCATCCAAAGAATGCTTCCACCATCAGTTGCATTAAGAGTTGGTATGATTCTCGTCATGTCAATACTGCCAAGTCATTCCATGCCCATGTTCAAGAGAAATTTGTTACTCATTATTTGCAGTCAATACACCTTCGATCATGTCGGCCTACCCCGAGTCAGTATTGCATATTACTCTACCATCTGATTCACTCCAAACCTATGTTATCGAGTTTCATGTTGATTGATGGGGGATTCATCATGGCCCTCCTTCAATGGATTCATCCTTGTCGACTTCAACACATCATCGGAGGACTGAATCTAGAAACCAATCGAGTACCTTTGGCCTGCATGCCTCAATGGTAGGTTACCTCGCTTTCAACATGAGTTTACATCATTGTCTCTTGATTGAAATATTTCATCGGGCATTCGACCTCAATTCATTTATTCACGCTTGGTGATATGTACTGTGATACCTTGGGAATCATCGACATTAATGGTGATTTCCCTTGCGCTTTTTAATAGTATATGTCAATGACCGGTAATCAAGTGGTTTCTACCATGTTTGGCTCCAAAACATTGTAATCACATGGATATATTCGTATCATTGCGGGTTCATATTGAAGACCCTTGGGAAATCATATTCTACCTAGGTTGAGATGGAGTTTTTTTGAGTCATATTACATGGATCCACTTTGTATTGGTCGTGGCTGTGTTATCATCTCATCATGGATCTACGATTGTGTCTAGTAGCCATGATTGTGTTCAGTCGGTCTTTACTACCATGGATCTGCAATGTATTGGTCGGAAACCATGTTGTGAGTCATGTGAGACTTGTATCTCATAGTCAGTTGTACTGCAGAGCATCTTCCAACCAACATCCTTGCCTTCGATTTATTCACTTTTCAAAGCATTTCACTTGTCTCATTTTGCCATCTTCATGCTTTGGGGGGAATCCCGTTACACCAAAATATCGTCACCATGAGCCATGTGTCAACTTTGTTCCTAATCCCTGAAGTTCCCTTAGCTAAAGTGCATTGAGTTTGGGGTTTTCCCTAGGTTTTTTTCCTTCTCTAAGTACACCGACACTCTTTCCCTTCAGACAAGGTGCGTCGACACACTTTGAACACTGATAAGGTGCGCCGCTAGCGCTCTTTCCCTTCATGCAAGGTGCGCCAACCCTCAGTGGCGCTCTGTCTCTTCATGCTAGGTGCACCGGGGGTGTTTATAGGTGAAAACTTGAAGCTTAGAGGCCCTTCTATAAGCTTGTTGAGGTGTAGGGTCATCCCTAACTTCTAGGTGAGGTGGCATTTCAGTTCCTAACCTAATGGGAGGATCCCTTATACCTATCCCCCTAATCCTCAACCTACTCTATCCCCTTTAGCCTTATAAATACAACCCTCCTCTTCATTGAGAATAGAGGAATGCTATAGCATCCATATGATGGTGGAATAAGCTTAGAAGATCATCATTCATCTCTTGGAGGCACCCATTTCTCCTTAAAGGCATTGGCTTGGCTTGTTGGAGGAAGATTGCGACGTTAGGGCTTGGTTGTAATCTTATCTCTTCTTTGTATTCCCACTTTTATACAGTAATACAAAACTCTTTCCATAAATGTCTTGTTGTTCATTGATATTTATAGTTTAATTCCTTAACCATTTACTTAGATCAATTATTGTGTAGATGTACTATTACTGCTTGTTTGTCTCTTGCATGTTTTGACAAGTCTTGCAGCTACGGATCTGACGACCATGGAGCTTGGAGAGACAAAGGAGAAGGAGATATACAGATATGAAAGGTAATATGTTTACATCACTTAATCTCTAATTTTATCTAGGAAGGTAGATTTGTATTCTGTCTGATTTTTTCTAGATTCACATTGAACTAGGGAGATCACGCCTTAAGTCCGCTTTCGGTAGATTGTCTGGTAACACAAGGCCATTACAATAAAATCATAACCCAACGTTACCCATTCTCTCAACATAGTCCAAAATGACACCCAAAAGACCACACTGTATACCTCTTACCTCTCATCTTCCAAAGAAGACATCCCTCCCTCCGGAGGGTTCTCCGCACGAACCGACGACACCTGCATAGGGACATTTGGAGGAGATTCTTCTTTCATCATGAAAAACCCATACAGATATTTATCTAGGTCCAGGACCCCCTCCATGTCCACTAGTCTCCTCAGCAAACCTTCCTTGAGGTTGGTCATGACCTGCGTGACCAGGTATCCGGAGCTGTCCCTCTCCATCATAGTTCTCGCAAAAAGTTTCCTCAAAAACCAATATAGACTCAACCTTGCTGTCATGCCGTGTTATTCCATCTTACTCTACATCTCTTCTTCTTCCATAATTGAAATTGTGTCATCAATATGTGGAGGAATCCCCTCCATGAATTCCTCTCCTTATTCATTATCTTCCGCCCTCCGCTCACTATGCCCTTACCCCCCACGACGACTTCGCATACGCTGGAGAGGGGCCATCTTCATATTCCCAAACATTAAGGCATCGATATTTCTCCACACCCATAGAACCTCAAATCAATTTACTGCTCCCTCTTTCAGTGTCTTCTCCTTTAGATACTTACCAGACAACTCCCTTGCATTAACATCATTCAATTCCATCATCATTGTCTCTGAATCCTAATTAAAACCAGGTTTAATGTCTCCATGATCCTCTTGTCTCATCTATGCCTCCTCTCTGCTAGATCCTATTCTAGCACTGTACCTCTCATCCGTCACCATGAAAATCCGCAGCAGCCAACCCTTCACACCGATGCTATCAATCCTCACACTGCCACCATGCTATCAATCCTCACACTATCACCTCCAATTAAGTTCCACAACCCTCCATCAATATGTCCCTTATTAATCCACCTTCCTTGCATGCTTCGACAATTAAACATCCCTCCTGTTTCCAGGTGCAGTCCTAGCCCTTGACATCTCTTCATGTAATTTTCTTGCCATGTCGCCCCCTGCATGTGGTCTCATGTCCTCACTTACACTTGCATCCGAGGCCTCCATATCCTTGGATGTGAGGATTCAAAATCTGGTTTGAAATTCCCCTTCCTCTACCTCTTCCCAAACCTTTTCCTTAATGGAGAGCCTTTCTTTGATTCCATGATTAACAACATAGTCATCTAACTTGTTTGATTTTCGCTTGACATGGTTGAAGACAATATCTAGGTCATCTACCAACAGTTCCGCTAGTTGACTCAAGATCGCTTCCAAACGATAATTTTTCCCAGCTTCAGTGACTGCCGCTCCTGATTGTATCCTTACTTCCATATTAATTATAACCTGTGAGTTCCCTTTGATGATTTCCAAAGTCCATCCCTGCCTAAGAACCCATCAAATATAATTAGTCAGACCATCTAGCTCTACCATACTGTTTGTTGCTTCCCCTATGTTTCCCCATAGGAGGTCAACTATCTCTCCCTAGTGATTCCTAATGATCCCCCCCAAATATTTCCATTCCCGGATTTCTCTTCTATGCCCCATCAAAATCCAACTTTAAGGAGCCTTCTGGTAGGCACTGCCAGCTCTTTGGGCTCTTAAATTTTCCTGCTCTTATCCTTCCCGATCCAATCGTTTCTAGGATAGTGTGAATTCCCCAATCCTGAAGGATTCTCTTCTCGTCTATCTTAGCTTGTCATCCTTTGTCTCCCACCTGGATAGTTTCAGGGTCTCCTTGATACACGTCTTCACTCTGACCCATACCTCTTCTTCCTTTCTACTCTTTCCCTAAAAAATGCGTTGGTTCCTCTCTTTCCATATTTCCCATACTAGAAATCTCGGGAAGAGATCCCGTATATGGTTTAGTATGGGATTTTTAAAGGGTTTCTCCTTCCATTCAATTATCGAATTAATGGGGTACCCATTGCTTTGAAGTTGTCTGCGGAATATTATCTCCCCCTTCTCCCAAAGTTCCGAGGCAAATACAAAACCTTTGAATAGATGTTCGATTGTTTCTCCTTCCCTGTTACACATGCTGCACCAAGATGGACTTATGAATCACCGCTTCATGAGATTCTCCAACGTTAGAATTTGACATTGAACTACGAGCCACAAAAATAGCACAACCTTGGGCCAAAGGTTAGTTTTCCAAATTCCCCCCCATTCGGGATCTTTTGGAATTTGATTATGGCTAGCATGTAAATACGTAGCTTCTCTGAGATTGAATGTTCCTATTTGGGTGTGCCCCCATCGTAATTTATCCCGCCCATCCTGAAATTTAATTTTCCTCTTTTGGATGATTTCCAAGAGGTCTTGAATTTTTTCCTTGGGACTCCATCTCTGCCACCACTCTGCTGCTCGCCACCTCTAGAAGGGCCCATTCAGGTTTCCTATCTCCCACATATCCTTCACCCTTAACATATTATTTTCCTCGAGCTTCGCCTGTAGGGTCAGAAGATGGATTAAGTCTCCCAGTATTGGAAGTTGTTTCCAAGAGTATTTTAAAAAATGATGTAAATTCTCCATTTTGTATTTCCCAGAAGCTGTGTTGTTGGATTAACTTTCTATTTCCTTATGCTGCTCTCCATATGTGTGATCCAGGCTTGTCTTCTGCATAATGAATGAGATTTCATTTTTCCCAATCCTTCACATGATTTCCATGCCACAATTGGGTCCAAGGTTTGTTCGTGTAAGTGACCCACCGCCACCATATTTTTTCCCCCAAGACTTCATTAAACTGGATCTATGATCCCTAGACCTCCCAAAATTTTTGCAGTAGATACAACATTTCATCCCACTGATGCCCATTTATGGTGGTATTTTGTCCCTTCCCATAAGAAATATCTCTGTAAATCTCTAATTTTGTTTAAAACCTTTTTTGTAGCTAGTAGGACATAAAATAAATACATGGGAAGGGCTTGTAAAATTGATTGCACGAAAACTAATCTCCCTAGGAAGTTCAAGGATCTCAAGGTGATCTAGGAGGATATTGGTGGCCACCCGCCTATTCCACTTGGACCCCCACTGTTGTTTCTTTAGTTTTCAGTTTCCTTAATTGTAGCACAATTTACTATTTTTGGCAGTTTTCGGGTCCTAAACTTTCGGAGCCGTTTTGAGGCCCTAAACGACGTTTTTTCAGCATCTGATGTTCGGGCAAATATGAGTCCATTTCCTTGCTAATAAGTGTTATTTAAGGTTGTAGTCCTTGAATAGATATTTCTAACGATGTATCATGTGCGTCAAACGGAGGTAGTATGCCAAAGTTACGACCCCGGGAAATTGATGTACCAAGTTACCCAACGGGGCCCATATTCTGGCATTTCACCTCCTAGGGTTAGGTTTTTGGATGTATAGGGTTTCACTTGTTTCTCAATAATATATAGGACTTCGACCCTCATTGTAACACAGAGTTCAGAGGCATGTAGCCGCCACATATCTTCTCAGAGATAAGCTACTAGCACTCTAGCTAGTTTATTTCCATCCTGTATGTAAACAAGTTTCAGTTCTTTGAGTAATGAAATGAAGTGTTATTTCCGCTGCATCTTTGTTTTTATGGGTATTTGTGTATTCTGTTGCGTTCTTGCATAAATTTGGATTAGTGGTATCAGAGCAATCTACTATTTCTCGATCCTTCTTTGCATGTCCCCAACGAGGGCAGGGTATAAGGAGTTAGGGCTCGATCTGGTTGAACCTTTGCGAGATCAGCCTCACAAACCCCGACGGCCGCCCATGGGGGA
The DNA here is from genome assembly GCA_027924585.1 of Larix kaempferi. Lineage (NCBI taxonomy): Eukaryota > Viridiplantae > Streptophyta > Pinopsida > Pinales > Pinaceae > Larix > Larix kaempferi. Next base: position 5,539,181 of record BSBM01000005.1, on the reverse strand, counting down.
CGAAAAGAAAGACGAGGGCGCATAAGATCCTATCAAAATGTTGCTCAAGGAGGCCCTTGAAAAACAAAGGAACGCAATGATGGATAACTTCGCCCAGATCCTTCAACGACTTCCCATTGGTGGCGCATTTGCATCTAGCAGCCACTCTGGAGGCGCAACCCCTTTTAAGGTACAAGTAAACTTTGACATTCCCATATTTGATGGCCGAATAGATGCAGACGCCGTAGATAGATGGTTGAATCTATTAGAAGTATATTTCTCGGTTCATGACTTTTGTGACTGGGAAAAGATTACTTTTTCACTACTCAAAGCCGTCCCCCATGTCAAGGACTGGTGGGAAACCTACTATGAGAGAAAGGACGAGGAGGAACCCTCTCTGTTCTCGGTCGTACCCACTTGGAATTCTTTCCAAGACATCATAAAGGAACAATATTATCCCGTGGGGAGCTATGAGGACAAGTACATACAATGGACTACGCTGCGGCAGCAAAGAGATCAAGATGTGCATGAGATGACGAATCTGTTCCATACCCTGTGCACCAAGTTGGGTATCAAAGATTCAAAGAAACATTTGGTGCTGAAGTACTGCAGTTGTCTGCATAGATACATTCAGGAGGAAATGGAGTTCCTCGACATCTCCTCACTTGGTATGGCATACCGGTATGCTGCCAAAATTGAGTAAAGATTCAAACAGAAGAAGCGAGACTTTGGATCTGCGAATCAGAAGCAAGTGAAAGGTGCCCCCAAACCGCAGAACCAAGGACACAACCAAGGCATGGCGATTCAAGACAACTTGCCAAAGTCGTAAGCAAAGAGAAACACTGCGAAGCCGAAGAAGGAAGCGGGAAAGTGGTGTGAGTTCCATAAGAGCCCCACTCACAACACAAGTGAGTGTCGGGCCAAGCAGTCACTGGTGACCGATATAAAGGCTTCTGAATCAAATGCATATTCTCACACTGAATCAGAACCCGAGAAGGGGAATGACAAAGGGAAGAAGATTATCGATGTAGATACCAACGCCACCATTGCCACCATGAAGATCCAAAAGGAAGAACCAGAAGATTCAGAGGAGGAGGAGTGTCTCTTCCACTCCCAGATGTGGGTAAAGGGTTCCTCGCTACAGTTTATTGTCGACAGTGGGAGCCAAAAGAACCTCATTTCAGCAGAGGTCGTGAAGCGGTTGGGCTTGCTGACCACAACACACTCGCAGCCGTACACCATCGGGTGGCTTCACCAAGGATGGGATCTCCGCGTCAGCCAACAGTGCCGCCTTCCCTACAGCATCAAGCCCTTCACCGATGAGGTATTATGTGACATTGCTCCTCTTGATGTTTGTGATGTATTATTAGGCCAACCATACTTATGGAAGCGACATGCTGTGTATGAGTCTTGAACTCGCACTGTTATTATTACGTTGGGAAATAAGTTGTACAGGATACCAAAGGTACCATCGCCTGCCGCTATCTCTTTGGTTACTACAAAAAAATGAAGTAAGCTCATTTCCAAAACTGGGAAATTTGTTTTCTTGATGATCCGCCCTAAGGGTAAGAAAAATATCGTGGCCACGACCTCCAGACAGGGCTCCTCCGCCCGACAACAACAAATGGACAAGGTCGTGGCGGAGTACCAGGATATATTCACCTCACCCACAGGGGTGCCTCTGCACTGTTAGGTCAAGCGCCCCATCGATTTGACCCCAGGTGCACCGCTGCCCAATGGACCGATCTATCGATGCTCTGTTCTGGAGAACGATGAAATCAAGAGGCAGATTCAAGAGCTGCTGCAGAAGGGTCACATCCGGCCAAGTTCATCGCCTTGTGGGAGCCCGATCGTGTTGGTACAGAAGAAGGATGGGACGTGGAGACTCTGTATTGACTATCGGGCATTGAACAAGATCACTGTCTGGAATAGGTACCCTATCCCCTGGATTGATGACCTCCTGGACCAACTTAAAGGGGCGAAATATTTCAGCAAGATCGAATTAAAGTCCGGGTATCACCAGTTACCGATCGAACTGACCGATGTGTGGAAGACTGCCTTCAAAGCCAAGGAGGGCCTTTTCGAATGGCTGGTCATGCCTTTCGGGCTGATGAATGCTCCCACAACCTTCATGAGACTAATGGATGACATCTTGTGGCCATTCACCAACTCATTTGTAGTAGTGTACTTGGACGACATCCTGATCTTCAACCAGACTTGGGAAGAGCACCTCCACCACATGCGACAGGTCCTCCAAACACTGCGGAAGCACAAGTTGTGTGCCAATTTGGACAAGTGAACTTTTGGCATGACCCAGGTTCAGTATCTGGTATACATTATTGATGAGTGTGGGGTGCATGTGGATCTAACCAAGATCCAAGTCATTCGGGATTGGCCAGCCCCAACCACTCTAACAGAGCTTCGCAGCTTTCTGGGTCTTGCTAATTTATACCATAGGTTCGTGTTGGGATTCTCTCATATCACTTGGCCCTTGAGTCAAGTCACCAATGGAGGAGCGAAAGCAAAATTCTTCTGGTCGGAATCTCAACAGAAGGAATTCGTAGAGTTGAAACATTGCCTCTATTGTGCTCACATTACCAGACTTGCAACAACCATTTGAGATCGAGACAGATGCCTCTGAGTATGTTATTGGGGCAGTCCTTACTCAACAAGGGCATCCAGTGGCATATCACAGTGAGACACTGTTCGACACAGTTTGCAAATATCCCACTTATGACAAAGATATGTATTCCATTGTACAGGCTTGCCGAAAATGGAAGCATTACATTTTTGGGAAGGAAACGATCATCCACATAGACCACCGACCCCTGCAGTTCATATAGACACAAGGGAAGTTACAGAATGATCGCCATCAGAAGTGGTCCACATATCTACAACAGTTTCATTTGAACATCAAGTACAAGAAGGGAAACACCAATAATGTTGCAGACTGCCTCAGCCGACCACTGATCGTAGCGATAACCACCGTGCTCAACTCTTGTGGGCACGAGACTTCTGATTAGCCACTTCTCTACAAGAGCAATCCAGAATTCAGCCACACATACAAGAGGCTCTTGGAGGGCAACCAAGTTCCAAATTTTCACCTCCAGGATGCACTACTATGTCACATGGGACACCTTTCTGTTCCTTCAAGCGAGTGTGCCAAGATGATTTGGGAAGCGCACTACAGTCGAGTCGCTGGAAATTTTGGGGTCGAGAAAACAGTGGCATTACTGCAGAAGTATTTCTATTGTCCGAACCTTTGACAGGACGTCGGAAAGTACATCCGATCCTGCATTGCCTGCGCCATTGCCAAACCGTCCATCAAGAAGCAAGGCCTCTACACTCCATTGCCTACTCCTATTCGACCTTGGGAATCCATCTCCATGGATTACATGTCAGGCCTTCCTTCTACTAAGCACGACAACGACTGTGTGTTCGTGGTCGTCGACAGATTCTCAAAGATGGCCATAATGGTGGCCTGCAAGAAGAATATCACAGTAGAAGCCACTGCTAAACTCTTCTTTGAACGCGTGTGGGTACACTTTGGGATCCCACAGTCTATCATCTCAGATCGGGACAGCAGGTTCCTTAGTGCATTTTGGACCAGCCTATGGTCAGTGCTAGACACCAAGCTCACAAAGTCCACAGCTTTCCATCCGCAAACTGATGGCCAAACAGAGGTCATCAACAGGATGATCATCCACATTTTGCGCATGTACAACTCAAAGCATCCACGCACATGGGATGAGAGCCTCCCCTATGTACAACATAGCTATAACCGGGCCCTCCCCAGCTCAACTGACCACAACCCCTTTCAGGTCGGCTTGGGATTCCATCCACTATGTCCCATTGACGTAGCCATGCCATTTGCAGCTACTCAGACTGATTCGGCTCATGTCCAGTCTGAAGTTTCCACGGCGAACAGCTTCATTGAGCGCATTCAGTACATTCGCCAACAGGTTCATGACATATTGGATAAAGCCAATGCTAAGTACAAGCAGCGACATGATGAACATCGGGTGCAACACAACTTCCAGGTGGGCAACAAAGTGTGGCTACATTTGCAGAAGGAACGCCTTGCTGGACCCCACCACAAGCTTCGCTTGCTCCAATATGGGACATACACCATCACCAAGGCTGTCAGGGACAATGCCTTCGAGCTCAGTATTCCACCATTCCTTGGTCTGCACCCAGTGTTCAATGTGGACCGCCTTCGACCCTACTTTCCACCTCTACTAGACACATCAGACGTGGCAGAACAACTCACACCAACAGAGTTAAACCCATACTGCATGGAACAAGCCACAACTGATCGGATTATGGACACACATATCAAGAACACCCGCTAGCAAAAGAGCCAGCTATATCGAGTTGTCAAAGCAGGCCAAATCCTTCACCAGGGAAAGTGGCTCACCAGGGACCAAGTTCAGCAGAAGTTTCCTCATCTCATGGAGGGACTCAACGCAATGGGGACCATTGCTTCCTAAGGGGGGAGGAATGATCTGGGAGGATATTGGTGTCCACCTACCTATTCCATTTGGACCCCCACTGTTGTTTCTTCAGTTTTTCAGTTTCCTTAATTGTAGCACAATTTACCATTTTTGGGAGTTTTCGGGTCCTAAACTTCCGGAGCCGTTTTGGGGCCCTAAACGATGTTTTTTCAGCATCTGATGCTCCGGAAAATATGAGTCCATTTTGGACTTAATATATTCCATTAAATGATGTAGTCCTTGAATAGATCTTTCTAACGATGTATCATGTGCGTCAAACGGAGGTAGTATTCCAAAGTTACGACCTCGGGAAATTGATGTGCCAAGTTACCCAACGGGGTCCATATTCTGGCGTTTCACCTCCTAGGGTTAGGTTTTTGGATGTCTAGGGTTTCCCTTGTTTCTCAATAATATATAGGCCTTTGAGCCTCATTGTAACACAGATTTCAGAGGCATGTAGCCGCCACATCTCTTCTCAGAGATAAACTACCAGCACTTTAGCTAGTTTATTTCCATCCTGTATGTAAACAAGTTTAAGCTCTTTGAGTAATGAAATGAAGTGTTATTTCCGCCGCATCTTTTTTTTTATGGGTATTTGTGTATTATGTTGCGTTCCTGCATAAATCCAGATCACAAGGTCCAATTAGATAGTTTGGATTGCATTTTATCTAATAGTTATTTCCATGAGACCTTCTTGATCACAAAATCTTAAAGAGGAGCTCCTAAATATTTCGAAGGAAAATTGCCCAGTTGAAACTCTAAAATTCTCAGGATATTTCTCCGAGTTACCACAAGGGTGTTGAGAAAAAATACCCGCGATTTGTACTTGTTTACCTCCAGCCTTCTATCCTTCAAGAATTCATCCAAAACATGCTTTATCGCTCGCGCCTCTTGGACCGAAGACTGACCCATCAACATGGTATCATCTATGAATTGTTGGTGCGAGTGTGCTTGAGCTTCCCCGTGCAGATTTAAACCACTAATGGTGTTGTTTTTCACCCTTGCCTTAATGGATCTGCCTAATCCTTCCACCATTATCACAAACAAAAACAGGGAAAGGGGATCCCCCTTCCTGATTCCTCTCGTGGATTTGAAGGTAGACGAGGGAGTGTCATTGATTAGGATTGAGAAAAATTCCAATGAGGATAGCTTCAAAAACCATATTACCCATGTTTCTTGCAACCCAAAGGCCTGCAACATCCTCTCCATGAATTTCCATCTTAGCTTGTCATAGGTGTTAGAAAGATCTAGCTTTATCAGCATTCCTAGGATTCTAGCCGCCTTTAAGGAATAGATGATTTCAGGAGTTAATAAAATTCCATCAAGAATATGTCTTCCTTCCATGAACCCTCCCTGCTCTAGAGATACAATAAGAGGTAGTAGAGGTTTTATTCAGTTGTCTATTACCTTTGTTATCATCTTATAAATAACATTGCACAACGCTATCGGCCTAAATTTATTAGGCTGATCAACCCCATTCTCCTTCGAGATTAGAGTTAAGAAGGTAGAGTTCAAATCCTGCAATACCCCCCCTGTTCTTCTGGAGTCCTCCACTAATGATAATACTCCCTCCTTCAACATGTCCCAACAGGCATGGAAGAAGTTTGTAGTGAAGCCGTCAGGACCCGCCTCTTTCCCTCCATCCATTGTCTTCACTTCTTCCTCCAGTTCTAACATCTTGATAGGTATCATTAGTATTTGATTGTGATCTGGGGTGATCAAGGTTGGTATGTTCTGCACAATTTTTTCTATATGATGGCTCTGATCTGGTACTTGCTCCTCCATTAGATACCTAAAAAATCTTCGAAGTTCCTGCTCTATTTCCTCTTGTGTATCCACATAATTCTCTTCCTCCGTCTTAAGATGAATGATTTTTTTGTTGTTGTCGGTAATGATTCGTATTTCGATCCCCCTTCCTTAAGCCACCCATTTCTGGATTTTTGTTTCCACAATATTTCCTCCTGGGCCTCTCTTATATCTAGTTTCTCCAAAACATCGACTCACTTACTCCTTCTTTCTTCATTATAACCTTCCTCCAGGATTTCGTGTTACAGGTTCTCCAATTGATTCTCAAGGTTTCTCTTCACTTGGAAGATGTTCCCAAAGGTTTCTTTGTTCCATTTTTTAACCTTCTCTTTGATAAACTTCATTTCTGTTGGAATTTGTACATTAGGGAGCCACTTGGCGGAATAAAATATTTCCACCATTGTCTAACCTACCCAGAGAATTCAGGATGGGTTAGCCAGAACTACTCGAACCAGAAGGGCCTTCTTAGATGTTCTCCAATTCTTCCCCATACTAGGCTTATCAGCTAGTGATTTTATCCTACTGCCGAAAATACTAGTGCTGAGAGATCCCCACCGCCCATCATGATGGAATTCGATACCAAAAACCTGTCAATCCTTTCCGCTATCTATCGGTCCCCATTCCGCTTGTTATTCCAAGTGTACAAGCTATTGGAAGTTTTAACATCTATGAGTTGCAAGTTTTCAATTAACTCCCCAAACCTACGATTTGAGTTATTTAGCATTATCTATCCTGCCTTATTTTACTCCAAGTTTCTAATGAGGTTCAAATCCCCCCCAATTATCCAATTTCTCCGCCCCACCTAGCTATGTAGGCCTTCTACCGACTTTAAGAAGCCTTCCTTCAAAGTCGACTGATACAAGCCATACACATTGGAAATAATTCCCCTAAAACTAGTCTTGGTAATATGAAATCATCATAAATTCTATGTCTAGAGGATACAAAATTAGACATACTCACCTACTACGGGTTCCACCAGATCGCTAGAATTCCAACCATCTGCATGACGTCGATCGCTGTCAATTCACTAGATCTCCAGATCTTCCTCCCTGTTTCTTTCAACTTCTCTTAAGAAAATTTTGTTTCTTGAATCAGCAGGACCGCTAGTTTCTCATTCCCTATTTTCCTTTTCACAATTCTCCTTTTCCTCAGGCTATTCAAGCCCCTTATATTCCAAGATACAATTTTCTTGTAGGGCTTTGGCTATAGCTTGAAAAGCACCTTTTATGGTCGGGTATTTCCCCGAGGCCACCAGCTTCTCCCCTATCTCCTTGATTCTCTGTTGATTTTTTCTTCTTCCGATCTTCTCTCCCATGCTCTTTCTATTCCCCTCATTTTATTGCAAAGCCTTCGTCATCACCCCTAGACTCTTGGAAGGAAATTTTTTTAGAATAATCTCTCTCAGGAGGCGCACTTGCTGGGAAAGTATATTTATCGTTTCAATATTGGTGCATGCTTTCTATATTCCTCCCAGATCCAACTCCCCGATCTCCAGATCCTCCACTTCTTCAGTTTGCATCTCCTCATCCTCATTTACACCTTGATATTTTCAAGTTTCCTCTGCTCCTTTGTCCCCTTTATCTTGTTGGATCTTCTCACCTTCCTTTCCCTTTCCTTCCTCCACCTGAGTGGTCTCAGGATCCTGATTCAAGACCTCAAATATATTCACTATTTGTGGTTTCTTATGGATCTCTGGCTCCGATCCTATTTTTGCATGTCTCTTTCTGCTATTCACCTTGGTAAATCCCTCTGCATCTTTTACTGCCTTATTCTTGGTATGAACCGGGTGTGCATTCAAGGGGAATTATCTGAATAGATGCCTATGTTCATGGCATCTCCTGCACCTGAATGGGACATTTTCATAGTCTAATGGCTTCCTCCATTCCTCATCCTCCCACGAAAGTTTAACGCTTCCGGGGACTCCTGAGATAGATCCATGTACACGCAGATTCTCACATAGGACGTGTACCTCATTGATTTGGTTTGCTCAGAGGCCTTGACAAAGGAACCAATTGCATTTACCACATCTTCCAGAATTTCTTCTCTCCAATATTCTACTGGTAGAGAATATAGATATATCCAAATCGGAGCCACTATCATATCTTCCTTGTCTGGGTTAAATCAATCTATCCACGGTCTTAAGAATAACCTTGCTGAGTTAAAAAAGTATGGACCTCCATCCATGATTCTGTTCCAATCCTCCAAATTGAAGAAAATCACTATGAATAAGTCCTTTTCTCCTAATTGTAGGTCATAGTGCCCCTTGGGATTCCACATCCCGTTGATCCACCATGTTAAGGCCTTCTTTGTTGGCCATATCCCCACAAATTTTCCTATCAATGCATGATATTTCATGTATTTGATTTGCGCCCTTAGGCCATCTGATTTTATTTGCACATAGGGAATCATGGTTGTTTTCGGCATGCATTTCCTAGGTCTTAGAATTTCTCTTTTTTTTCCATGCTGATCTGCTAACCCACTTGATCCTTCTCCTCCCGTTCCTAGAGAAGAGTCCATATCTGTGTTTGTTTGCACCCCCTTTGCTTTGTCCACGTGGGAGGGGTCATGGACTCCCCTGGTTGACTCCCCCATGCTGATTCCTCAGCACCAAAGCTCTATCAAATATATGAACCTACCTGCAACCCTTCCTCCTCCATCGCGATCTAAACCCTACACCAATCCTTTCCCCTGCTCATTCACTCCGTCCCCATTAATCCCTTTCAATAATATAATTTCACATTAATTTATTTTCAAAATGATAATAATAAAATAATAAAATGTCATGCATTTAACCATTACCATATTCCACCGTCAAACAGTAATTATAATTAAGACTCAATTATTATTTATTTATTAACTAATTAAAACTCTTTTAAACTTAAATGATCATTCATGGAAATATTACCACATTCAACATTCAAACCTTAATTAAAATTAAACTTAATTGATATCATTAATACTTATTTAACACTTATCAACAAGTTAATAATAGTCTTATTAACACTAAGTAACATCATTAATGTTTATTTAGGTCAATTGCCATCAAACCCCCTAGCATAATTACTTAGCTATTCATTAATTAACCTTACATAAATGCATCAATTTCATAATCAAAATAAGTAATAATTAATCCCCAACTAATTATTATGTAATTATTCACAATCACAATGCATCAATTCCCAAATCAAATAGTTTAATATTTAATTCATACAAGCATATATATATACGAGTTATGTAAGTGTAGATACTACTTACATACTTCGTGTAGATACTAGTAGTACTCAATCTCACACAATGCATAATCACAAAAGTTATTATCCACTGATACCTATTTAAATACGAATTTGCAGTGTCTAACACTTTACTAATTTAGATCATAATAACCTATGAAAACCGCATAGTGCACTTAGTTACCATACAAGAAGCAATCAAAGATTTTCAACATACACATAATTAATTAAGTTTTTCTCCCTAACTTCAATAGCACTGTTATGTACCTACTTCCTTCTATCTAATTCACAACTAACTTCCACAACATATCCTTCCTTTGCTGGACTAGCTTGGAGTATCAACTACATGACCTAACTTGCAATGGATGTGGTGGATATTGGTCTTCATCTAAGGATTACGAATTGTCACTGGAAAGTAGACTAGCCAAGGATGATGTGTTATTGATGGTATCTAGTGAAGGAGGAATGATATCCTCGACGGGTAATCATTGCAGGAATACCCTAAGGTGGGGAAGTTGATCCTGCAGTCGCATAAGTTCGAGTCAGACTTATCCTTCAACGTGTAAAATGGGGCACTAAAATGAGTAGTGGGAAGTGTCACCGCATGATCAACATGGATGTGGGATCCTGGTATGGATAGGCGCATGTGCCTAAAATGAGGGTGGAGTAGCACAGTCAAGTATGAAGGTACTTATTTTGTTGGGAATCATGTGAGTATGGTGACCACAATATGTATATACCCCATGTTGTGCTTCTGGTGCACGATCCTTAGGTTATGGTTCTTGTTGTGTAGGTGGCTTGGTGGTTGGTACTGCCTAGATGGCCAGTTCTGTGGCAGGAGCAACTAGTGTTTTCACTGATCTAGTGACCACATTTATTGAAGTGGTTTACCATGGTTGAGTTGAAGGACTCTCAACCAAAGGGTGGGTGAGTTCGATGGTCGCCAAGGAATCCCAAATTCGATGGATTTTAGGACAATGGTGCATATAATTCCCAAATTGAAAACAAATCGAACACGCATGATTCGTATGTAACGGCTTAGACTTAGTTGTCGTGTTGGGAAAATATGAGGTTGAAGGTGTTCCACCTGCTATAGAATGTGTTGTGTGTGTCACACTAATAGGGTATTAAGAAAATTCCTGAGCTCCGGAAAGGGGGGGGCATAGGTTGGTCGCATGGTGGTGTTTCTCGTAGAGGGAACATGGGGGGGTGACCCTCCTTGCAGGAGTAGTGGTTTTCATTACAGGGGCTTTGAACCTAGGTTGAGTTATACCCCCTGCTTTAGGATTAGCGACTGTCGATGGTGGTCCTAGAAGAGGGTTGGTCAGGACAAGGGATTTCAACTTGGGTTGTCTTATGCCCCCATTATTTGGTTTAGTGATAGCTGATGGTGGTTTAGTCATAGGTGTCATAGGTTTGATGTGTGGTACAGATGGCGTAATTATTCTAGATGGCATAACTTCTGAGACTAGGACAAACTCATAGTGGGATATGGTTTTTGAGGCCATTTTTGGGTATGGTGGGGTAAGGTACCACATAAGTATTCCCAGAGTGATCTTGGGTAGAATTAGCTGAGACATAACTGACGTCCCTTGCATTCCCATGGGAGGGGGTACAAGAATGGCATCTGAAAGAGGGGAGGTACTGATGGAATCAAGGTATGTTCAATGTTATGACTCATTGGATGTGTTGATGAAGCTACCGATGGGGTGGCTAATTTATTTTCATAGGTGAAAATAGTGCACATAAGATCATCTATTCAGGTGGGGATTTCGGGCGAGGGACCTAAATATGTCCCTAGAAAGTTGGAATATTTGTACACTCCCGAGCATATATCAACGTAAGGGGGTTGATTCACTTCGCCTACGATGGGAAAGATGTTTTCAGGGTTGGTGTTGGTATGAGGGTCATAGTAATTGAGTTGGTAAACGGTGGCTATCTTCCCATTAAAGGGAAACATCATGATGTGGAAGACCAGAGAGGAAACCACCTTCATGGTGTACATATAAATATGACCCAAAACGATGTTTTAGTCGAGTTGTGCATCAACTAATCAATATCAATCATGACTATCTTTCCCCAAATCTTAATGGGGAAAATTTGGTACAATCCCCTGGGTTGGGATGGCTTCCCATCATATGCTCAAAGGGTGACAGATGAAGGAACTAACTCACGTGAACCCAACGGTTTCCAAACATTTCATGAAATTACACATGTTGATGCGCCTTCATTGATAATGCATCGATGGATCATGATGTTTTAAACTATAATTGGAACTTGGAATGCGATTGGCGAGGGTAGTCATGGTTCACCTTTATCTAGATCAAAGGTCATAAGATGCGAGTTTGAGGGATATACATTGCCAAGTGCATTAAGTAATGCCTTCCTTTGGTTTGGGCATGACTGTAGCACTTCTAACATGGACATGGCATCTGGTGATTGAGCCAAGTCATTCACAATACTGTAGTTGTGGGTGGTTTTCATGTGAGGGTTATGGGGGGTGTTCCCAAGTGGTACCTTAGGGATCCTAGGGATTTGTTCAACACTTGGGTGTGGTATTTTAAAAGGGTCCCTGGAAGGGGTAGGTACATCTTCTTCTTGTGGGGGTTCAGGCCTACCATATCCTTTGTCTCGATTTTGTAGGTTGGCATCTACCGTGTTCATGTAGATGTTTTGAAAGGAGCCATCACCAAGGGGGAGAGGTTCTAGCTGCTAGGTAATGACCCCTTTATTGGAAAAGGGTTGTTGCAAGACAATTGGTTGTGGTTGTGGAACATTTGGTACATGAGGAGGATTTAATGCTATATTTTTCTTTGCTTCTACCAACTGCTGACAGTTGAGGATGAGTGGGAAATGGTGAGTAGAGTGATCATACTCTCCGCAAATCGAGAAGGAATAGTTTTTCCTCAGGTTAGAATTTTTTCCTTGCTTGGGGGGTTATTAGCCCCCACATTATATTTACCTTGGTTCTGGTTCTATTGGGGAGGGGGGTTTCCCCCCTACCGCTAGTTCTGGTTTTGTTTGTTATTACCTTTCTTCTTCCCCTAATTTTGAGGATTTTGAGGGTTAGTGGTGTTCAACTGCTCAAACTGTTGAGCTTGTTGTAAGAAATAAGGCTGTACTTAATTGAACCCCATGTGTGGCATGGGGGAAGAACTAGGAGGACACATAAACAGGTAATAAGGATTATACCCATGTGCTGGGATATACCCATTCTGCGCTCCATATGATGTGGATGTAGGAGATTCTTGTGCCATTTGTGGTGGAGGTTCCGACGATGCTTGGATTCCATCTTGATAAGTAGGACTATAGGGTTCATATTGTAGCTTTCCAAATTGAGGATTTGGGATGGTTGGAGGGGGTGTTGGCACATTAGGGATGGGAGGGCACTGCATGGCCATAGTGGGACTGCGATAACGGTCGAGGGAGGAGGGAACTTTCCTTGTTGGGAAATGGACCCAATAATCCCATCGGTTGAATGTGATGACCCTGTAGGTGTGGGATCCAAAGATCGATGTTGAGGGGAATCAAGTAGGATGGTGTATAAGTATCCTGATTGTCCATAAATGGGGTCAAAATGTTGGACCTTTAGGATGGCCTCTTCCTTAGTTTGGAGCAATGAGGTTGCCACATATTTTTCAATTGTGGGTTGGAGTGATTTGATGAACCGATCCAATAGAAATTGGGGCTATATATTGTTTTTTCACAATGTGCATATTCTACACAACTCATGGATGTGGCTGGCTATGTGGGTAGAAGTATTATGACGAAATTCTGTTAGAATTTCAAGGCCTAGGTCATGGAATATGGGAAGTTGAAAATAAGTAAGAAATGTCGTAGATATTATCCCAAAAGTGGCATGGGATGCCTCAGGTAAATTCACATGCCATTTTGCAACTTTTTCCTATGAGGGTTCGCTAGACGAGGCAAAGCCTCACTGAGTCATCCACAATGTTGTTAGAGGTACACCATAAGTGGAATGACATGACATGGTTTGCGGGGTCATATCCTTGTTTCCCTTCAAACTTAGGGATATCCGAGGGAAATTTATCGAGCATATTTGGCCATGTTAGATCATGTGCTATGGGGTTATTGATTAGTTTGGCTAGATTAGGGAGATTCAAGCTAGCCATGAAATGTACGTTTGTGTTAGGTTTTGCCATTATATGTTGTGTATTTTTCCCTCTCGGAGGAGAATGGGGAGCATGTGGTGGTAATATCTGTCCCCTATGTGAGGAAGAGGAAGATGTGTTAATTCATTTTCATGAGGAGGGAGAGGAAAGTGGTGGATTTCCTCTGAGGTGTGGAAATAAAGGGTGGCCTCTTCGATGAGAGCATGAAGCCAAGGGGTAAAAGTTATCTCCCAGAGGAGAAAATGAAGGTGCACATCTTCCTTGAGAGGATGAAGCAAAATGATCTAAATTTTCTCCGAGGGGAGAAAATGAATCAAGCAAGGAGTGGCCTCACCTGGAATATCTATCAATGTCTCTTGGGAGTGGCCCTAGCTAGAGTATCTCCCTCATGAACCATGGGGAGTGTTAACACCCAAAAAGTGCTCATTATCTCATTTCCCTATTCACATGACCCATTTGTCCGCTTTTCCTACCATTTTAGCCTCTAAAACCTTCAAAAGGTCACCAAAAAGACCAAAATCCATCTTTTTCTCCTCAAAATATTTAATTTTCCTCAAAAAATACAAAAAACCCTCAAAAAGGGTCCAAAATCCCTAAAAATCAATTAAAAGGGAATAAAATTCAAAATATATTCAAAAAAGGAAAAAAGAGGTAAAAAGAGGAAAATAAAACCTAAACCATTTTTCACCAATACCATTGGTTTCCTTAAGCCATGGTTGTATTCTCCATCACCCAAAATCTATAAAAAGGTGATAAGGGCTCCTCACTATTCATCCACATTCATCCTATCCTCATGCTACCAAAATCCCTCTTGAGCTTTGCCCATCCTTTTTGAGCTTTTCCCAACCATTGAAGCATCTTGGAGAAGAGAGAGACTATTGGAGCGCTGGAGCACTACTCCCGTACTACTGCAAGAATTCCAGCAACCTCACCATTGAGGTAAACCATTGCAAGCCATTTCTTGCCCATTAATATAAAATATCAAAGTTTTTTATTGTTTCTCTCATGGATGTAATTTTTTACTGTTCTTAATCTAGAGCTACGTTTTTTGCATATGTTAGATCAATATTTAAATTTTACATTTACTTTTACTGTTTGACCTAAATTGCTACTACAAAGTTAGTAGGTGCACATTTGCACATGCTTGGGTGAAAACCCAAGCAACAGTTTTTGGCAACTCCGCTTTATTTCGAATATTTGAATCTCTCTTTAGATCTAGATTTCTTATTATTTTTGCTGTTATTTAGCCACGGGGGCTTCACTCAATAAACCGCTATCATAGCACGTTCGTTCGTGGCATATGAAACAATACCCCTAATTTCACTAAAAATTGGAAAATACCTTCCAAAATCGTTTTTTTTTAACCCCCTCCCAATATGCCTTCCCAATTTATAAAAACCCCTATTTTCACTAGATATTGTATGTATCAATTTTTTCATTAACATTTTTTATACCCCTTTATATTTCTACCTATTATATTGATATGATACCCCTCTTATGACCCCACATGCATTCTACAATGCACCTTGCTTCTTTCGATGTATATTGTGGATGCACATTACTTCACCCACAATGCAATTACTCAACCACATATCATTATGATTTGTAACATCTATTGGTCTAATGAAGAGATAGAAGATCGCTTCTTGTATGTCACTAGAGCCAATGCACATAGTACAACATTTATATTGCATGTTACAGTTCCCCAATCGCTGACTAAGCCTGTTGTGGGATAGGTATCCAAGCCCCTAGGGCCTGTAACAAGCTCTAGGAGGATGACTAAACCTCCCAAGGCCTGTAATAGGCACAAGTGGTTGGCTATTCAAGCCCCCAAGGCCTATCGATGGCTTATAACAGGCCCTGGAGTCTTAGAGCCTCCCAAGGCTATTGGTAACAACTGGTTGAGTGATATTGGTAACAATTGGTTGTTAATGACCACTGTCTCTCGACTATGATCGACTGGAAACCCACTTCACCACGAAACCCCCTGGCCTCAAGCATGCCTCAACACGCGATTTCCCTGCGTAATGGTAAGCCCGAGCCTTGCCTCAACCCAATTTCTCATCCGTTCGTGATCCCGCCATCTCCATTTGGCGGATTTTTGTCAGCCTTCCCATATAAAAAAGACCCCAAAGTATTTTTGTATTGTTACATTAAATAAAAAAACCCCTTTATCCCTTTAATACCGCAATATGAATGAACGTGGTATTATATTGCCTTCTAGTGAAGCCCTTGTGTATTTAGCTTTATTGTTGTAGATTTGGCCTGCCACTAAGACCATAGCTTACTGCCCTAGCCATTGGCCCTTTCTGTAGCCCACACAGTCCAAAAATTTAATTTTCGGCTTTCATTTTCGACGACTTTTTTTTGTCCCGAAAATCGCAGGTTTTTACACCCGCAGCCATGATCCACATTGCGGGTTTTCTGCCGAAAACCGCGATTTAAAAAATCTGTTTTCCCTCGATATCGTGGGTTTTTTCCTGTTAGCTGTGATCCACATCGCGGGTTTTTGACCAACAGCCGCAATCCACATCGTGGGGTTTTGAACCACAGCCACGATTCCATATCGTGACTTATAGCCCCCCAGCCATGACACAGATCACGAGTTTTTCCTAGATCGCCGCGATCCAAATCGCAAGTTTTGCCACAAATAGCCGCGATTTCGTCCTGAACCCAGCGATTTTCCGTTTGAGTTTTCAGCCCATTTTTTCCAGCCATCTCCCCTACACTTTCACAACTCACTGTCTTACTTGTAGCCTTTGAGATTCATTTTCCTTTTTTGTTATTTGCTTTACTACATCATTTTGAAAAAAATTCAGTTTATTGAAAGAAAAAGTTTTAAAGCATTTTTCAGTTAGAAATTTCATATTTTGCAAGTTGAAATCAGAATTGTAATTTGCTTGATATTTCACCCAAGTGAGGCATTTTATTTTTGGTACATAACCACACCCACACACACTCTGTCACCATTAATTAAAGTGAGCCTTAAAATCTATTTAACTCAACCAACATTCTAACCCCACTTGGGGAACATCAAAAGAATATTGTAGTTAGGTAAGATTGAGGGGATAGGTATCCAAATAACACCCCTCACTCACTTTCATTTTGAGACATAGTGGTTGACATTTAGGGTACCAAAATCCCTTAGTACTTATTGGCACGGTTATACACCAACTTGTCGGAAAGGCCTCTCCCTTAGGAGGGTCGAAGTAGCAAGACTGGTTCCGGAGGCCTAAGTGGACTACCGCAATCCATTCAGTCACCGAAGGATACCTACTCGTTGTTCTTGATGTACTACCCATATGGGAGTACAACGGCGATAGAACAAGAGCTGCAGATTCACATTTCTGGACGTGTCATGAATGGGGTATCTTAGTGGCCTTTGTTTTAGGATTGTCTGCTCGGTGTCCCTCCCAGTAGGGGGATATCATTATCCTTTGGGTCTACGTTTCGTATTGTCTGACTTGGATTTCATCACCTTGTAGAGGATACGTCTTGTTAGAACCATAATACCTTTTTAGTTAGGTGTTTGCATGCTCTATTACCTCCCCTTGGTTAGTGAGTACATCATTTTTATTTTTTAGGAGCCGTTTGCTTGTTGGTATTTTGACCACATTTTTTGATTACTCCACTTACTATAGCACAACTGTTATAGTAAGTGTTTTGAGTTTGGTTGTTGGCCTGAGTGCCATTGTTCTTTGTGCTCCCCTCCTGCA
This sequence comes from Larix kaempferi, assembly GCA_027924585.1. NCBI lineage: Eukaryota > Viridiplantae > Streptophyta > Pinopsida > Pinales > Pinaceae > Larix > Larix kaempferi. The sequence goes on along the minus strand of BSBM01000005.1, from coordinate 5,521,824 downwards.
CACACAATTGCATTAGGGTTTTCGAGCTTTCCACTCACCACCACCCATTAGTTTTACTAGCCGACTGTCACCATTGAGTCCCCGAGACATTCTTGGCGCTTCCGGGGTGAACCCCCGCAGTACGGTTCACTTGACACCACTCGTCACAGACGAAGAGCATTGTCACTTGAATCGACACGTCATCGGCATAGAGCCCTGTCATCCAATTCTGACGCTCCTCATTTCACATCTAATTTTGAGGAAGAATCTGAAAACCCTACATACACAACACCAACTAGCCCCATGGCTAGTATGAATTTTGACCCCTTCTTCATAGGGACTGCTGGTGGAACATCAACCACCCCCACCACCACAATGGCCACCACAGTAGCCACAACTACAACAACTACTCTAGGTATGCCCTCAATGCAGCCCACACCTACTTTGGGTATGCCCTCCATGGGACATACCCTAGGCATGCCCTCGATGGGACCTACAACTACCATCCCTGCTACTATACCAAACCCAATAGTTACCATACTTAATCCCAATCCAACTGTAACCCATGTTACAAGTGGAAGCGCAGGACCCTCCCATACCAACTCCGCACCTCTATTTGGGGGTCATATCCCCCTCACGACCAATATCCCCTTTATAGGCAGTGGCCTAATTAATAATGCTACCAATAACACGTATGCCTCACTGACCATGTCCAACTCAACTGCCAGTCTGCCATTTATGGCTAGTCTTAACCTACCAGACTTGGCAAGATTAACAAACGATCCCATTAGACATGATCCCGCTTGGCATCACATGCCCACTAAACTCCCATTCGACATCCCTAAGTTTGAGGGGAAGGATGGTGAGGACCCACAAAACCACATTATGTCTTTTCATCTAAGGTGTTCCTCCAACTCCATAGTTGATAACTCTATTTGCCTACGACTGTTGCAAAGAACTTTCACCGGCTCGGCAGCCAAATGGTATATCGAGCATCCCCATGGGACACACCCTACATTTACATCCCTTGCCTCGACTATCCTACAGTTCTTTCAACAACCTGTCCACTATGATGCGGGAGTGGAGATCCTACTGTCTTGTAGACAGAACACGACTACCCATATCACAGATCATATCCATGAGTGGCATAAGCGCCGTAAGCTTGACGACTCGTATTTTCTTGGATTGGTTCCTAAAATATCTCCTTCCACTTATTGCTATAGACGTGGCTTCTAAATGACCCTAGTTGGAAGAAGAATCCATTCTAAAAGCCTAGCAATTCGATTTAATCTATGCTCAGTCAGGCTACCTATACACAATTTTACCTGATGCCCCCTGAGGCGATCCATCCTGGAATGACACGTCAGGGGCATCCCATGCCACCGATGGTATCATTGGTCATGTTGTATCACACAACCAACCCTTTTCGATTATGAACAATAATACTGGCCCCAACCTTTCGTGGGCCACATCTCAATCCAGAGCCACAAAATCGTATGCCCCCATGGCACACTCTAATCACACTCATGGACCCTCATGTCCACCACAATGTTATGGGCACGCACCATCAACTTACACACCCCCTGCGTATTATCACCAACAGGACACTCATGCTCCTGTTCACTCACAAACCCAATCGGCTTATTACCCCCCGCAAGCAGCACCTGCTGCCCCAACACTTCCAATAGCTCAAGGTTACCAACAACCACAACAAGCACCTGGACCACCTTCGAACCCTCCTGCTTACTATCCATCGCAGCCTGCTCAAGCACCTGCGCAACCTCAAAATGCGCCTACTGCCCAAGGGCAAGTATATGCACAGCAAAACCAAACCCAAAACTAGAACAACCAGGGTAATCAAGGAGGTCAATAGAACCGCAAAAGGGGACGCAACCGCAGAAACAATTAACCCCAACACCAAGGCGGTCAGCCACCCAATCCTATGAATAATAATAACGCTACTCTCACCAACCAAAACCCTGATCGTCCACCGAAACAGGGAAAAAATACTAACTTAAGAACAAGCCATCCATGTTCCTTTTGTTCGGTATACGACCACTACACACATAATTGCCCCCATTTGGAGAATGCATGTTAACTTTGGACTGATGACACCCAACGCCAAGGGCACGCTGCACAGCCAGTTCCATCTCCTCAACCGTAACCCATGATATTACAGAAGCCTTTACCCAACCAAGGAGTAGTAAACACCTGTCCAATGGATCCCCCACATGGATATGCTGCACCATAGCAGCAAATCACCTATGTTGCAACTGATTACCAGCATACGGATTCAGGCACTCACCATCTACTAATGATGTCATCAAATGATATCAACCTCCAAACTCACCGAAACCAATACGAATCAGCCCCTGAAACCACATCTATTGATCCAACCATGAACACCCTTCCAATTGATCAGCCATTATGCATACCTAATATGCCAATGGATAGGGATCCTAAAGCCCCTCGCTTCCCCCTAAGACGGATCAACAACAATCCTAACGCTCGTGCAGCCTCAAATTATAATATTGTAGAAGACTTAGCCCAGTCCCCTGCTGCTATGTCCGCCTTGGAAGTCCTAAAAAATTGTCCTGCACAGAGGAAATTATTATTATCCGCCATTGGTTCCTAGACCCTAACGACTCACGTATGATGGCATTCGACTTAGACCAAGCTGAACCACGTTTTCCTTCGACATTAGCTTTTCACGGGGGGTTCACTAGTGAAGCAATATCATATCACGTCCATTCATATTGGGGGTTTGAATACTCTTAAAAACCTCAAAAATATATTGCCCCGTATTAAGGGGTCAAGGGGGGGTTTTAATTTGACATAGTAATATAAATATTGAGGGTTATTTTATTTGGGTGGGATGAGGAATAACCTCCAAATCGTGGGCTGGATTCATACCCACCTAAAACTTAAGGACCCTCCATTTTTATTTGATATTGCTTATCCTAAGTTTTGCATAAATATGATAATAGTGTACCAATGATAACATCAATGGAAGTCTCTTTGGATTACTAGCCTTGAGAAATCCTCATTTAATAGCTTATTTAGGCTTTGTTTGAATTGATGTTATATTGCTTTTCATCTTTAAATTAAGAGATGTATCTAATTGGGAGTTTTGGAGTTGAACAATTGTATTGTATTTTTTGTATCCATTCGAGTAAAAGATCTAACTCTTTATTTTTTAGGTTAGGGTTTAGGTGGGTATTGAGATTCAATCAAACCTTTCTCCATGACAACCAAGAAAACTGAGATCAATCTTTCTTGGCTCATTGGAACTAAGAAAAGTTATATCAATATTTATTGAGTAATTATTTCTTTCAAATTTTTGTATTATTCTTTAGCATTTTCACATTGCCAATTAGGAATAGTTGTTAGATTGAGTTATATTTGGCACATTCATAATTGTAATTTCAATTCTTATATGCAAGGCATCCGTCTTAATATTGTATTGGAACTGACATGAACATAGGTGAAAATCTAAATCCTTATTTACATAGCCTATGTGTTATCATTACCATGAAATGGTATGATATAAGTTTCACCATCTATGTATCTTTATAAATATTGCATGCTTGAAACCTAACAATGGAGATTTTTCTCTCTCCTGTAAAGATTAAAAAAACTAGATATAACCCAAGAAATGGTAACTAAATGTTGTTAATTCCCTTGATTGCAAGAATAAATGTAAAGAAAGTGGAGTAAAATCATATATTGCATCTTGTGAATGACCCAAATCCAATCTATGCACATGACCGTATGGTGTTATTGGAAAGTAAGAGGAATTTTTCTATGTTCATTTTGGTTCAAACATCAATGATGCTTGTTTTGATAGGAAGGTAGGGGAGTCCATTCATGAAAGGGTTTATTTTTTCATTTTTATGGAGTTTAATTTATTAATATTATAGAAAACATGAGCTCTCTATGTCTATACTTATATTTACATGATATAAAATTGGTAGATTGGTAGGCTATGGTGTGAAAAAACTGCAATTCTCATCTTTTCTAAGCATTTCACTAACTATTGGACTATTAGACTTTTACATTCTTTGTTATGTTGATCACTCGATTGGATTTCCTTTTATGTAGTTTGCCTTCCAAGTGCTATTCCGTTGGGTCTTCCACTATGCAACGCTACAAATTGATCAGTCACCCCTGCATTCGTAGTGGGATCATTATTAGCATTATACTTTTATTTTATTTAACATCATCTTTGCTTATACTAAGATGTGTTAGGGATCATGTTTGTTACAAATTGATAATATAATATAAAGGGGGTATTAAAAATGGGTTGATAAAAATTGATACATACAATATATGGTGAATCAGGGGTTTTCTAATTGGAAAGGCATATTGAGAGGGGGGTTCCACAATAAAATTTTAGGAGGAATTTTCCAATATTTATTGAAATTAGGGATATTCTTTAATATCATGTGAACGATCGTGCTATGTAACAAGTTAATTGAGTGAACCCCCCGTGTAGCTTTTCAGGTTTCTGTATCCATTCAAAACCTTGTCGTTCATCGATGCATCATCGATGAAGGTGCCTCCACCTGCGTAATGTCAACATTTGTCTGGCAGAAACTCGGATCCCCCACACTGCAGCCATCAACTACCGCATTACGAGCTTACGATGGTCGTTCAGCTCAACCACAGGGCCTTTTAGCTAATGTACCCGTGCAATAGGTGGAAAAATGGTTCTCATAGACATAGAGGTCATCAATGCCCAGCTTTGATTACAACCTCTTATTAGGACGAAGTTACATGTATGCCATGAAAGCTGTTGCTTCATCCGTCTTCCGCCTCATGATGTTTCCCCATGAAGGACATGTAGTCAAAATCGATTCGATAACATACTACGATCCTAATGCCCCCGCCGCACCTGAAAATGTTCTACCTATGATTGAACAAGCCGTTCAAAGCTCACCCACATCGTTCGTCTCCTCAGTCGGACCCGGGATATACTTAGATACTCCCATGACTTCCACGTTCCAATCTATCCCACCCCCTTTGTGGATAACTGAAATATCTGATTTGTGCACCCTTTCACACAACACACAACCACCTACTCAACAGCCCCCATTACTGCCACAACCACCCGCAGTGCCTATTCATATTGGAACAACACCGATTCACACTATCCCATTCTTATTTCCTCCTTCAGGAGTCATCAACACACCAGTAATGTCTATGCTCAATCTTCCAGGGTTAACGTTAGGACTACCTGTGTGGTACCTACCTGCCCCAACCCCTCCCTCGACACCGAATATCATTTTGAAACCGGTGCAACCCATCAATAATTCTAACCATCCACCCCCTGGTGTAGCGAACATCCAAAACAAACCACCTCCAACAGGGTCCACTGCATCAACATCTAGTAATGCTCCCCTTCAACTTCGCTACAATGGAGGCAGAGGCCCACAAACCTACACCGTTGGACACACAACCCGCATCGTTCCATCGACTCCAAAGTTGGTGAAGAATCCCCCAACAATCCATTCTCCCCCCAAGTTCTCTTTGTGCGACGATATAGGCCATGCTACCCATCAATGTCCACAATTACCAACACTTCAAGAGCACATGCAAATGTTCGATGACGACACTAATATCCCAGTTGTCAAACTAGAATTGCCCCCTCAGCCTCGAGATAAATCGCTGCGTACCAACCACCCTTGTGCGATATGCGACATTTACGGCCATTACTCACATCACTGCCCCAATCTCCCATATTATAGAGCAACTCTATACGAATTGAATAATTCCGACCTAGAGATATCCCCTCCCCTCATTGAGGAAATATATCCCCCAAAATATTCCACCTTAGAAGAGATCAATACCCTTTATATTATCTCATCAACTATCGCACCCAATCAGCCGATTTGACAACACAATGCTTCCGCAATGATGAAGAAATACTTGAAGCACTTACTGCACCAGAATACCCCTGGGATGATATGCACCATCGATCTTACTTCATCCCTGAAGCTTCTACCTCTTCCATGGCGAATCAATTCTCCGTTGAATCCAAAGATTTCCTTCCTACTAAGGTCGACTGGTTCAAGGATCCAATCTCAGCCCCTGATGCCTTTGAGGAAGGCAATATGGCCAACATTTCACCCGTTATTAAAATTGACATCTCTACTAAGCCCGAAATACCCGAACTTATTTCCTTGAGCGCATCATGTACGGAGGATGAGGTACAAGATTACAAGAAAATATTCCAAGAGTTTCGCGACGTATTTCCATGATCCTACACCGATATGCCGGGTCTTGATCCCACTATTGTAGAACACCATATTGACACATGGCCCAACATACCACCTATCCGCCAAAAGTAACGACCCATCCATCCATCTAAGCTTCCTGCCGTCAAAGCATAAATTGAGAAGGTTCGCACAGCAGGGCTTATTTACCCCATATCCTACACCACTTGGGTATCTAACCCAGTACTAGTTAACAAGAAGCAAGGCACTGTCCGTGTCTTACTGACTTCCGCGACCTAAACCTCGCTTGCCCCAAAGATAACTTTCCAACAACATTTATCGACCAACTTATCGATGCATGTGCGGGGCATGAGATACTATCTTTCATGGATGGTTTCTTTGGGTATAACCAAATTCACATTCGCAAGGAAGACCAGTACAAAACTGCCTTCACCACCCCATGGGGCACTTTTGCTTACCAGGTTATGCCCTTTGGTCTTAAAAAAACTGGAGCCACTTTTCAGAGAGCCATGACATATTGTTTCCATGAATTGGTCAACATTATCCTTATCTACCTTGATGACCTCATGGCTCGATCGAAAAAACGATCTGATCATCTTCATACGTTGTAGCAAATACCAAATCCGCTCGAACCCCCTCAAGTGTGTATTTTGCATTCCAGCAGGCCGGTTTTTAGGTTTCATTATTTCGCAGAAAGGTATCACAGTTGATCCATTAAAGGTCCAAGCCATCTTAGACCTCCCATCACCTCGTACGCTTCGGCAATTACAGAGCCTTTAGGGCAAATCAAATTTCCTTGGCCATTTTGTCCCCGATTATGCCACAACGGTCCATGGTTTCCTTCATTTGCTTCATACCCACATCCCTTTTGTGTGGGATGATCAAGCGCAAGGAGCTTTCGATGACCTGAAGAAAGCTCTCACCAATGCCCCCTTGATCTCCCCTCTAGATTTCTCTAAATATTTAATTATTTACGTTTCAGCATCCGATTGTGTCGTCTTCGGAGTTCTCATTCAAGAAGACACTGCTCGTCAAGAGCACGTCATTTATTACGTGAGCCAAACCTTATTTGGCCCACCGCTACGGTACCCATATGAAGAGAAACTGACCCTCGCCGTTGTCTTTTCAGTACAGAAGTTGCGACATTATATCCGCATGAGCCACACTAAAGTTGTCGCAGACTCCAACCCCATGGTTTATCTACTGAACCGTCGCCTCCTGCAAGGCCGCATTGCTAAATGGGTTATTATCTTACAAGAACATGACCTAGCTTTCACAACCACCAAGAGCACCAAAGCCTTAGCACTTGCTCAACTCATTATAGACCTACCATCCTCATCTCCATCACCATCTGTCAATACTGATCTAATTGACGACCATTTGTTTATCATCTCGTCAGACGACCCTTGGTACGGCGAGGGAAAACACCCCTCAAGAGAGGGGGAAGGCCTTGCAATGTACATGATTTCCTTAGGGGGTTTTGTTCCTCAATGGTGGAACTTTAGTGACAAATGAGAGTGATGATGGGAATAAACACAATTGAACAAATGCAAAAATATGCCAACCAAAACACATGCAAATGTTGTAAAGTGAGTGATCTGTGCTATGTTGGTTTAGTGCAAGTGCTCCCACAATTACGAGTTAGTGAACTTGTATTTAAAAAGAAAATTAGTGCAAATTTCCTAAATACCTAACATCCTTCAGGCTTCCTCTCAATTGTAATTGGGCATTCCAAAAGTACAATCACTGGTGATAATGGGATCCACACAACGATCGACTAGTGAAGGTAACAAAGAGTCAATTATACTGTCGATGGGGCTATGTTCCAGAAAGGGATTGGCAACATTTCCCAATGGAAATATCTGACTTTAGGAGTCAATTTAACTCACAATTGATCCTTGGTGATATCCTAATTTTGGCCACTAAGATACCCACGCCAAGTGTGCATAAGTGGTTCATCCTAAGCGGTATAGCGTCGTCTCCACAAAAAGCTGAGTAAATCTTTGTAGGGAGTAGGGAAACTATACCTTGGCTTTCATGTTATTGGGAACCGTGTCTTCTTATTCGGTTTTTCTTTTGACACTTGCTAATAGGAGGACTTAAAAAGTACTCTATAAGTCAACAATCTATTGTTTATACAAAGGGTAGAAGATTGGTGGGCATTATTTGGATGCTTAGCCCAATCACTCCTAACCAAACTATAAATTTTCTTGTGAACTCTTGTGGAGGAATTTAGTTGGTTGAGAATTACAAGTGTTTATTTTAAGGGTCCAAATTCGATTTAAGGAGTGTAAGAGAGGTATTTCACAATCCTACTTATTTCTGATCCATCAATATCTCACAAGGTGTAGGATGGAGAGCATAGTCTAAGTAAGAGAGCCTTTAGGTCTCTTAGTGTGTGATAGTGGAGACACATGTGTGTAATAAGAAAATGATATTGTTTGTTGCAATTAAATAAAGAGCTTAAAGTAAATGCATATGTAGTTTCTACTTCAACTCAAAAAGATGCTAAAGCTACTTGCAACTAACAATTTTGTTCAATAAGGTTTATGAAATTGAGAAGTGTGCAATGGAGGTATTTCACACTTATCTCCTTTTTCTGATTCACCTAGATGACATGGAATGTGAGGTGAAGAGCATACTTCGGAATATTAGAATCTTTAGGTCCTTGATTGTGTGCAAAAGGTGAATTACACTACTTTGCCTAAAACATGATAAGTAAGCAAATAACATAAGGTGTCAATACTAATCAATTTATATGAAATGGAAAGAAAGATGTCTTGAATACTAGTGATGACTATGAGACCCATTGAAAGCCCCAAAGTATTTTTCCTAAGTAGATTTCAAGAGAAGTCACTTTTACTTCCTAATCTTGGGCTAACTAAGTTAATTACTAAAAAAAAAATTAACTATTGCAAGTTAATTTAATTCTAGTTCATTAGTGACAAGCCATTGGGACTGCAATATTTGAGCAATGTAGATAAGAAGAAAAATAAAAGATAGTAGTGCAGGTTTTCCCAATACAGATGCGATAGTAGCGTGGTTATAACACATCAGAGATGCGCCAGTATAGAGATGATTACCGTGCAGAAGAAGGTCTGAAGTGTTCGGATATCCATCATCTATTTCGGGATACATATCTATTTCAGGATCATCTATTTCGGGATACATATCTATTTCAGGATCATCTATTTCGGGATACATATCTACTTCAGGATCTTGCATGATCTATTTCAGGATATGCAGTCCAGTCACCAGTTTGATGCCTCCAGCACCTTATCCACCTTCTTCTAGCACCCGGGAGCCACTTTCCACAGAGTTTTAGCCCTCCTAAGCTGAAAGGCGCCCTCTTCTCACCTACTGACAGAGAAGGGTGCACTTGTTCACCTACCACTGCAGATTCACTCCAGTTACATTCAGTTAGCTCCGATTCTGATTGATTTCACTCCGATTTCACTCCTGACTGACTGTTTCACCTCCGATTGACCTCCAGTTCGATTAGGTGACTTGCTCTGACTCCAGTTAGCCTCCCATGCGCCCCCACTGAGCCTCCAGATCCTATATCAGTGCTACACACTTCAGTTACATTTATTATGATCAGTTAGACTCAGCTTGACACCTGGATGACTGTTTGTTGTGATTGATGAGCAACACCGATGATTGATGAGGACTCCTAGATTGAGTCAAGCTACTCCATTCAGTGATTCGAATGACCTCCTTAGGCAATTCGAATTGCTCTGTTCATTGTAACAGTTTGTATTGTAATTCATTCACCCTTTCTGGGATAGAGAGCACTGCTGCATGTTTTGCATAGTTTTGCACCATATTTTCTATGTTCATCTGTTGTGATTGATTTACTTGTTCATTAGATCTGCTGTGACTAATTTTACATGAAGGACTGTGCATTAGCATGATTGTCGAAGGAAAATCAGTGGAAGTGGCACGGACGGGGCACCAGGATCCATGGTACTTTGTAAACATTAATTATGGCCAAGAGGAGGCCGAATTTTGGAAATGGAGGGTTTGACCCTGATCTCCTACACAAGACAAGAACCCATAATTAGCTACTTAGAAACTAACAACCTAGTTAAGAAGAAATGAACAAAAATGAAGTGGAGTCGCTATAAATACTGTCGTGGGAAAATTTGCACAAAGGTGTGTAGCCCTTCCCATTTTGGGGTAAAATCCTTTGAGGTTGTTAACAAGGCTCAGTATTGTGTTACTAAAGAAAATGTAACGAATCCAAATTAATCCTGCAAACTCTTGTTAGCAAACTAAATAAAAATAAAACAAATAACTTGAAATAAAACAAAGAAAGAGCGAGGATATGAAAACCACAACAAGAAGCAAATGCTAGAACCAATTTAGATTACCCAATGGTCAAGCTTGTTACATGTAGTGTCACCTAGGAGGTGCAAGATTCAAGGTAAGCTAACAATCTCCCTTAGAGAGGGACTTTTTGTCCATACAAAATGATAAATAACTTGAAGAACAAATGAGAGAAACACTTTCCCCTTGGAGGGAGGTGGCAAGGGAGCTTGAGGAATGATAAGAGATGTAGGAAGAGGTGGAATATGAGGAATTTACAACACAATTCCAGCAGCATAACCTTGCTCTATTTTTCTCTACTTAGATGCATGTCATGGATCCCTTTAATAGGCCAAGAGGTGGACAAGAAACATCTAGATCCAAGTGTGAACCCCATCACCTCATGAACTAGCTCCAAAGTACACAAAGGGGGTTATTCAATGCTTGAAGAGCCAAATTTGAATTTCAGTTGGTGGGGGAGATTTCATGAGCCTTCAATATGCGGCTGGTGGTTAAGATCCTACTGTTTTTGATAGTCACATGGATCTCGAGGGACAATCCGCACTAGGATAGTATGGGAAAATAACTTATAACATGCTCTGTAGCGCGAGCTAACATGGATTTACCTCTGCTACCTATTCTTTTGACTGTTTTTTGGCATTTTTGGACTCATGCTACTTTTTGGATCCGATGAGGATGTCTTCAGTGGGTTGCATGCGATATGTTGATGACACCTTATTGCAAGATTAGCTAAAATGTCGCATGTGTGTGAAATTTGGGCATTAACAAATGTTGTTGATGAAGACATAGTATTGTAGATAACCTTGGAATTTAGGGAGCACCATAGAGACCAGGAGGAGTAGGCGTAAGCAAATGAAGACCAGTTAATGGAAGGAGTTCATAGTGGTAACAAATTTGTCTCTAAATATTTTTATGTAGTTTACTTACTTATGTTTTGATATTAGGACAATACATAAAGCAATATAGTACTAGGCATAATCATAGAATAGGCTCTACAAGAAAACAAAAACTTAATGGGAAATCTCATTTTTTAAAATGCTCTATAGAGGAATTTTGTAATGGTCCTTTTTATTTTTAATATCCCCGCTATTTGGCCTTCCAATAACCTTTTTATAAATATAAAATATATTCATTCTTGTGAAAAAGAAGAATAATGAAACCCCTTCCTTTCCTGGTATTCAAGTATTTACATGGATTCATAACTATTTAGTATTCGGGTTTGGGTTCTTGCATGCCTCCTGCAAATTAGGTTTAGGGTTTTGGAGTGTCTAGAATCTTTTTGAAATTCCACACTTGAATAAATTTACATGTGTGAGTAATTGGAGCTAATGTGGCATCCAATAGGTATAATAATGGTGGTCAACATGTGGGAGGTGTAACTTCCTCATAATAAATTTTATTGAGGTTCTTTTCACACCATTGCAAAGCTCTCATTGTGTATAAAAATGATAGGAAATTAGAGTGTTTGTTTGCAATTTTTGACTCCCAAAATGACCATTTAAGGACTCAAATAGGATTTAGATGTTTTTGGACCCCAAATCACCAAAGTGGGCCCTACAAGACAATGACTCCATTTTTCCACCCATAAAGTATTAAAATAGACGACACATTATAAAATGATCCATTTTAGGTCAACTTGTCAAACAATTATATGAAACACATAAATAAAAACACAATGACTAAGCTAAATATTGATTAATAACTGTTAAAATATAATGATTATGTTAATTTGAAAAATAAATTTTGATCTGTGCAACCAAAACTTAAATTAAGATTATAGAAAATATGGAAATTATAAAGTTCAAAATTAAATTCCATCAAAGACTTGCTCATAGCAAAAAAATAAATATAAAACGTATACTAAGCAAAGCAAATGGATAACTATATAGAAATTTTGGTAGATCTGTGAAAAATATATCTAAATAATTTAAACCTATACTTATGGCAACAAATTATTTCTATTTGATTTTCTCCTTCAATTAATATAAATATGACATTTTTACAATTGAAGTTTTGGTTGCTACTTTCAAAATTGTACTTTTCCTGTTTAGTTTCATCTTCCTTCTCATCCCTCTATGGATTGTCCTACCTTGCATATTTCCATTCTTATGTCACTTTTATTGAGTGATCAACTTGTAGATTTTGCTCTAACTAATGCCAATCCACTTTAAGCAATTTAATAAACATTGGATGTGGGCCAAGGTTACCATGGTTTGTATCAAAGACATATTTGAATCACAATTCCTAATCTCTATATCATTGCACCAAAAGTAGTTTGGATTTTTTTTTTTTTTTTTCTAGTCATGAGAGCTTTGTGTTGTAATTTTTTTTTGTGGTTTTGGCATTATAGATTTGGGTTTGATGGCATCGATTCAAGCATAAAAATATAATTTTTAGAGAGTATTTTTCTAGTAGGGATATGGTTAAAATTTTTTGATCTCTATTTTGGTGGGAACTAACTCAAAGAAAAACTAAGCCTGAAAAATGTTGGAAGTAGAAATATCTTTGGTAATTCAAACATAAATTTATTTGTAAAAATTGAGATGCAAACTTATCTATTTTCACCAAATCTGTTGGGAGGTTCTAAACTTATGTTTCTACTGAAGCAACATTTGCACAACTATCTAACATGAACTTAAAACCCCATTGAAATTCACACCTTGGCTTTATGACATAGCATTATTGAAATAATTCAATGTGAAACCTATGATTTCAAGGAAAAACTAGATTTCACCCTAATTGATTAATGTAAATAATGGAGCTAAGAGAATCCTAGTGCTAGAAATTTTAAGCACATGTTCAATAAGCAGACATCCACCTTAAAATCCTCAAAATAAATTAGAGTCTTTCCAAGCATGTATAGGCACTACTTGGGATGAAATAATTGAAATTGGTTGACAATTTTGTCGAATGAAAAACAAAGGGCCAAAAACATAAAGGCAACCACTAGCAATATCGAATGTAGGGAAAATTTTAAAGATCCATAATTTTCTCAGTGTAGAAACCTTACAAATCTTACTAATTCTTAAATTTGCAACCATAAAATGTTTGATGTTTTTTTTACAAAAATATTCAAATTTTTAAGGGCTTTATATAGATTTTGGACAATTTTGGTGATTTTTAGAGTAAAAAGAATTTATCCCATAGAATTTGAGCAAATCATCTTTAAAAAAAAGGAAAATTGGTAAATCTTTTTTTAGAAAAAAATGTTGAAAAATAGCCCATGGGCTATATTTATCCAATGTTGAAAATCATAAAAGAAAAAGCATTGCTTCATTATTGTTAGAAATAAGAAAACATGAATAATAACCATAAAAATCTAGAAAAACATAAAATATCTAGAAAATTAGGTTCGCTGAAATAGGTTGAACCCCATATGCCCACATTAGAGTAAAAAGAATTTATCCCATAGAATTTGAGCAAATCATCTTTAAAAAAAAAGGAAAATTGGTAAATCTTTTTTTAGAAAAAAATGTTGAAAAATAGCCCATAAGCTATATTTATCCAATGTTGAAAATCATAAAAGAAAAAGCATTGCTTCATTATCGTTAGAAATAAGAAAACATGAATAATAACCATAAAAATCTAGAAAAACATAAAATATCTAGAAAATTAGGTTCGTTGAAATAGGTTGAACCCCATATGCCCACATTAAACTAGGGTAAGTGAAGCAAACAACGTGTTAAATATTATATGGACAACCCAAATTACATCCATAGCCATCCAATGGATCTAGACAACCGTGGGCAATGTACACATTATAATGAAATGTACAATTAAGAGGGAAGAACATCTTCTATTGTAATTACCACTATATAATGTGGGATACTTACATCATAGATGCACGCTCAAAGTTGAAATAGATGACATGGAGGAATGTTAACGTGGAATAATTGTTGATGACATGGAGGAATTTTGATGTGGAATGATTGTTGCATTGTCAAATAATTGGTAAAGCCATTAATAATTTAAAAGTAGTCCTCAAAATTAGCGAGGAGGTTTAGAAAACCTAAGACGCAAACAACCCATTATTCATACCATGTTAAGTAAAATAATTTTAAATCAATGTGATTTGCACAAATGAACAAAGAAGGTTTTAGAGGCTTTCCTTATGACAAAGATGGGGACAAGTTCAGGTAGAGGGGTTTAAATTTATATGATGTTGATCTTCATGGCTTATAGGTGTATATCTAAGCCCATTTCATGTTCTTTTTAAAGTTTTGTTGTTGACTCGACAAGCAAGTATGATGTTTATAAAGAGTCCTCCATAGTGAGTGGTACGTGCATTTTAGCTTGTAACTTTTGTAAATAAACGTGTCATGTTTTGTGAAAGGGTGTGATGTTAGACATTGAGAGATGCATTTTAGATAGTTTGTGAAAGGGTGTGTTGTTAGGCATTGAGAGATGCATTTTAGCTTGTAATTTTTGTAAATAACCGTGTCATATTTTGTGAAAGTGTGTGATGTTAGACATTGGGAGAATAATGATTGATTAAAGGTTAGAATTTAATTTAATTATTAAAATAATATTAATTTAATTATTAAAATAATTTATTTAATATTTTAATAATATAAATATAAATTAAAAATTATATTAAATATATTAAATTTATTAATTAAATATTTTATTTAATTATTTAATTTTATTAATTTTTATTTTTTTTAATATTTATCATAAATTTTATGAAAGTGGAAAATTTTTAACATTTTATCAATAATTTATTATCTATAAATTTATTTTTATTATTAAATAACTTAATTAATCAATATCTTATTTGTTATTCACATAATTCATTAGAAAATGAAAAAAATGTTTTAAATTTTTTTTCTCTTATTCAAATGATTTTGCTTCTTGTTGATGATGGTTAACATCATAGCTTTGAAATATATAACTAAAATAAGAAATTATTATAGTTATTCATTTTGATGATGATGAAGAAGACAAAAAAGAGCAAGGAATTACTTGGATTTCTGTAAAATTTGATTCCTATAATGGAAAAGTTGAGAAAGAAGCGTTCCTAGGATTCCATAGTTTTGAGAAGTTAGAAGATCATGGAGATTAGAGTTGTAACATAAATTAAGAAACTGTGATCGAATGTGGGTGTACGCCATGTGTACGTAGGTCACTCTAAAAGAATGTGAGATTTGTCCTCAACGCTCATGGACTCACAGAGCTGGAAAATCCTTTCCTCCCATGGGGTTTTAGGAATTCTCCAGTGTCTAGTTTCGCTATAAAGCTCATGGGAGTTCGTTCTTGTCTTGGATATATTAATCTTATTCTTTGAACTAGTTAAGACTGAGAGGTACGTTTGATCTTCCAGATTAGGATTAATGACTTCTTTGTAATACCTTAACTTTCTTTTACCCTCTAAATATTTCTTGTCTCACATTCTCCCTTTGAACTTATATGTGATAGTTTTTTTGAGGTTGTTGATATCTTGCAAAGTGGTGTTTTCGTCGATCCCCCAATGATTTAGCCAAACCATGTTGTCTTTGTATTGACCTCTCTTGAGTCGAATATGACCTTGACTGGAATTTAAAGCAATTTTAGGGAGTGTCTTGTTAGCCATGTTATTTATCTTATTCTTGTACATCAAGTATCTATACATAGCAATGCTTTCGATTGGGGGAAACCCACGTCTATCTGAAGAATATGATAGGGTGTATTGCTCTTAATTTTGAGGTTATACGTGATAAACTGTTTTTGAATTTGCTAGATCTTTGTCTAGGACTCTCGAGAGATGATACAACCCCAAACTTCATAGATGTACAAGATAACAATAGTGACGAGAATTTCAAACAGGAACTTCTTTTTATCCCACCACCAGATTTGCTGATTTACAATTGTTTTCTAGGCCAAAATAAGTTGTCCACCCTTCGTTAATCATTTTCTCGATGTTATAGTTCCAGTTGAGCTTGTGATAGATATCAATTCCTAGATATTTGTAAGATGACACTTCCTCCAAGTTGTTATTGTCATAAAAAAAATTAGCATGAGTGTCTTTCTTTGATTTGATTATTATAACTTTAGTTTTTTGTTGGTGTTAACAAACATACCCATGTTAAAGCAAAAAATCCTTAATTGATTATCAAGGTCAGAGGGACTCCTTACAAAAAGAACAATATCATAGGCATAGAAAATATGATATGATATCTAATATTTATAATAATATGTTATTTTTTAAAATATCATATTAAATGAATATATATTAAATTTTTGTTAAGTATTATTATTACACATTTCATATTTTATTTTTATAAATATAATTCAAAATTAAATAAGAGTAAAATTTAAATAAATTTTAACTTAAAATTGATTTAGAATGGTTTGCTATTAACAAAAAAATTGTTTTAAATATCACGTTGAATGGGTAGATCCAAGTCTTTTTTGAATATTAAGTGTAAATATTAGGCATTTCATTAATTATGAATTGCACTTTATAAATAAAAATATTTAAATAAAATTTAAAATTAAATAAAAATAAAATTTAAATAACATTTAATTTAAAATTTAGAAAATTTAATTAATTTGAAATAAAGTAAATATTTTAAAAATTTTTTATTTAAAAAAATAAAAAAAATACACTTTTTTATTTAAAAATAAAATATTATCTTTTAACTTGAAATTCAAGATTAGTCAGATCTATTTAAACACTTAGATACATTATCTTCTCATTTTATTTACATAAATCTAGGAAAAAAACTAATATTGCTAAGATTAAAAGAACTCTTATGAACTTCATAGTGAAACTGAGAATTGGACAACCCCTAAAATGCCTTGGCTGAAAGAATTTGCCATCTAGGCATGAAAATCAATCTTTTAGAATGTTTGGCTTTCACTCACATTAGAGAGTTTCACAATCTTTGCTCTCCCACTAACCTTTATAACCTTCTAGATCCTCAAAACTATAGTTAACTAGGAAAACTGCTCTATAAGCTTTTTGAACATAGAAATAATATTTTAAAGAAAACCAAATAAAATAGACAAAAAAAATCATCATCATCCTCATGAAAAATTACTATAAAATTTATTGTCCTTCTACACAACGATGCTAAATAAACTATAATCAAACAATAAAACATAATATTACAAGATAAATTGCAAACAATAAAACATAATATTACAAGATAAATTGCAAACAATAAAGCATAATATTACAATATAAATTGTTTAGTACCTTCCATGTGTCGCTTAATATAATTTGAACATAGATATCCAAATTCGATTTTACATATAAAGCAAAATGTGAGGGAGCCTTTGTCTAAATCTGTCACTACATAGAATTCAAATATGGATCGTCGAGAAAATCAATTACTTTCATCCATTCAGCTTGACCTAATCGAATTTACAATTTATTCGCTACTTCGGATTCATGCTTGTTATAAATCCACTGGCAATTTGCTTGAATTTTATTAATAGAATTACGCAACGGTAATGAAATTACAACAATATGGCGTCTGATTTTAAAAATGACCTACAACAGCTCTGTAAAACACTAATGAGGAATGCGAAAATAGAGAGGAATATGGCTCTCGGGCTCTGGGCTGGCACTCCACAAGGAAAATGCACTTGATGAATTCATCCATTTCTCCACCAGTTCTGGATGGTGACGATTCAGCACGTCTTTCAGACTCTCTGTCTTGTTAACCCATTCCAGGCCTTTTTCTGTATATACTTCCTTGTTAAAATCAGTGGTGAAAAACCGATCTGCCTCCAATCGACTGCAATGGCAATATTCAACACATTCATAATCAGAAACTGCAAATATACATATATAGTGAGCCTTTAATTTGTTTATGGATTGAATATAACCAAAGAGTATTACCCACCGTGATGCCATGAGCAGAAAGATAAAGAAAGCTGTCTCGCTGATTGCATAACCTTTGATCTTCTTTTCTGCCATCAAGCCAACTAACAAATCCAAATTTTCAACGTCGTTTCCATAAACCTCTTGCAGGGTTTTGATAGCCTCCTTATCATCTGTAAGGTCTTCCCACTTAGCAATGGGAATCATAAGCATATTGCGACGGAATTGATTGTATCTTGATACGCTCCTCTCCCTGTCACGATAAACTGAAGAACAAAAACAAAAACAAAAAAATCCAATCCATCATATCATTACATGACACCCAAAATTTTACTGAGTTTAATATGATCTTGAGAGAGGATTATCTCTTACTCTCAAGTGCAGGCATGTCTACGTGATCAGGTCTGTCCTGGCCATCGGGGTCCTGAGCAATAAGGTTTCTCATCCACACAGGGTAGTTCCAGAGATCAAGAGCACCGCAGGCTTGATGCCCCATTGATACAATCTGAGTTTCATTACCAATCTCTGATAACGTTTTTTCTCCTGAAATTCCTATGAGCTCCCTCATGTCTACCCTGTGACATGAAAATCAAAACCACTGAGTAAACCTATATGCTCTGATTAATCATTAATCTAAATGAACGAGATTCTATAAGTACTAGAAACTTACTCTTTAATCAGCTGGGGTGTTTTGGAAGCCGCTGGAGTTCCATGAATGTCTCTGAGAAAGATGCTGTCTGGCATGAGGCTATGCATTCGATAGACACTAACGAATTCCTCCGTGAAAGAGTATGGGACGCCATGATTCTGAGGCTTGGGCATGCCGACAAAGCCACTGAGAATAGAACTTCCAGTGTGTCCAAAGGCATCCTTGAACTTCTTACCCAGTAATCCATACCTGCACACAATCAAGATTTTTCCATTACGATGGATTTCCATAGATTGAAATAAAACATTTTGACGACGACGACGATTCTTCTTCTTTTATTTTATAATGAGTTCCAAGCTCTAATTTTTTATTTAATTTTATTGGATGATAATGATTTATTTCATCATATCAAACTACTAATTTTTATATTGAAATTATTGGTTCCGAGTTCCTTCAAGACAGATGTCTTGTATGTCTTATTTAAAATAAGACACTAGATAATTGATATTTAGTTTTTGGTAAATTATAGTTAGATATCAAGGATTTTTATCTTTGGATTTGAATGGTTAATTTTAATAATTTTTTTCAAATTCATTATTTGATAAAATAAGATAATTTAATAAAATGATAATATTTTTTATAAATAAAATTTAGTCACAAGATATTTCTATTTTAAAATATTATTCATGTATTTCTTTTCAAAAAGTAATATTTTCAAAAAGTAATATATTAAAATCGAGAAAAAAAGTATACACTTTTATATAAATTTTAATAACTATAAGTATATAATCTTATGTTCATATCAACAAATAAATTTATCATAATGCTAGTTTAATGACTAACTACATGACAAATCCATTGATCAAAACATTCAAGACTAACTAAAGTATTTTATATTTACTATAAAATAAAAGGTTTTTGTTTTTCCAAAATCATTTAATATGAAAATATTCACATTATTCTAATTACAGTTTCTCAACTTCTTACTCTGCCATTATTAAGAGAAAATGTATCTTTCCAAAACCTTGGTGGTATAATGAAATTTGGAGTTGGAATTTACCATGAAAGTACAAATGTTTTGGTGGTATAATGAAAGAGTTGGAATTTACCACTAAAGTACAAATGCTTCATTTGGTTTGTATTTCAAGATAGATTGAAAATATGGGAAAACTTAACTATGAAAGGCTCGATTGGTCCGAGCAAGTGTGTCCTTTGTAAAAAGTCTGATGAAACTAACTCTCACCTTTTTTTGGAATGTAAATTCACCAAGCTACTATGGGGTGCTTTTTATCTCAGTTTAAATATTGATGAGAGATGGGGTGGCGTTTCCTTTTCCACTAGCATGTGGAATTGGAAAAAATTTGATTTATCTTTGATCAATCTGCATGTTATCATAGCTTGGACTATTTGGTACTCAAGGAATCAAGCAATATTTGATGATTCCATCCTAAATATTGAAAAGGTTTTCAAAATTGCTATGAATTTATTTTTGACCGTTCAAAAGGAGTCTGCTCTTTCGAAGAGCAGAATAGTGAGTACCTTACAATTAAGAATAAAAGAAGAATGAAGTGCAGAGGCCAAAGGCTCACACAAACACAAAGGAATGGTAAATACCAATTCAATTAATTAATGAGAAATGAGTACAATATATAGTGAAATAATATTCAACAAACTAAGCTCTCAAATCCTATATTCATGGATCTCAAACCTATCTCCTAATATTATGAGATGCACACAATCCAATCATTATTATACAGCCTTACATTTCTACATTATCTCTAACACTTACAATGGTGTTGCAGATGGAGGAAGATGTGCGGTGGGAGGTATAATACAAATCAACGAGGAACACTTTTATACCTTACAGTTCAGATGTGGAAATGGAACCAACATGAAAGCGGAACTTATGACTCTCTCATGTGTGATCAAAGTTGCAAATTGTTTTGGTTTCGCAAGTGTTAAAGTATTTGGTGATTCTAGAGTCACCATCAGATGGGTGAGAGGAGAATGTAATCTGCAAGTAACTACTCTTTCCACTTGGTGCAACAGAATCAAAGATGAATTGAATAATTTCTATAACATCACACTTGAACACATCTTCCAGGGAAAAAACTCCATTACTGATATGATGTCCAAGTTAGCACTTGAAGGTGAAGATGGCTACTTATTTTGGGAGAAACATTTGGACAATGTTGTTCAAAATCATGGTTCATTATACTTTATGGACTAGGCTAGATTCAAGTATGATATTTGGTAGATTATTCTGCTGAACTGAATTTTGAATGATGATACTTTTTGTGAAAATAACATGATAAGGATAGTATATGAGCCATAAATATGTATTTATGGTGGAACTTCTTTGTACGGTTTGATTCATCAATATGAATAGCAATGGTATGTT
Source organism: Larix kaempferi (assembly GCA_027924585.1). Classification (NCBI taxonomy): domain Eukaryota; kingdom Viridiplantae; phylum Streptophyta; class Pinopsida; order Pinales; family Pinaceae; genus Larix; species Larix kaempferi. The sequence continues at coordinate 5,500,423 of BSBM01000005.1, read as the reverse complement.
TTTTTCGCTGAAAAATAAAAATTTACTATATTATATCATATTATTGTAATTATTATTCAAATTAATATATTATATTTTAATAAAAAAGTATTTTATATTAATTATAAAATAAAAAGTTTAATTTTTTCAAAATTATTTTAAATATGAAAATAAAAATTAGTTTCTTACATTATTTTAATTACTATATTATATATCATATTATTATAGTTTAAGTGGGCTTAACAATTAAGAAGAATATAAGAACATGTGTTTCCTCCTATAAAATTTTAGGTTCAAATAAGGAAGTGTATCCCTTATCTCACAAATAAGAGAGTCTCATACACCATCCTCCTCGTGTGCGAGAGGAACTAAAATGATGATTGTTGAATAAAAAATTTAAAACAAATACAAATTCACAAAGCTTACCATATACATAACAACCAACATTTACAACACTTCATAATCAAACATTACATAACACTTCATAATCAAACATTACATATCATTGTAAGAATTTATTTATAACAAAAAATTCAAAACTTAAATATTTATAAGAGTAATCCACTTCTAACCTAATTTTGATTTACATGAATCATTATTTTATGTACATCATTTATATTAACTTTTCATGTCTACTTATAAAATAAAAAATTATGAAAAGTAATTAAAAAATCCATGTCTTTTCATAAAATAAAAAAAATTATGAAAATTGATTAAAAAGAAAATTAAAACTTAAAAATTATAAAAATTGATTAAAAAGAAAATTAAAACTTAAACTAGGATCTATCAAACAACATAGGAATCAAATTTGATCCCTCTATGTGCTTGATAGATGTTTAAGATAAATCTATACTAGTTTTAAATAACTTTGATGAAAAGATAACCTAATTCCGTAAAGATATTATAATGTGTTTTAATTTTCCTAATTGCTGATTGGTGAAGTTTTCTTTCATCATCTTAATATGATGGTGAAGTTTTCTTTCATAATCTTAATATGACCCTAAGTTTTATAATTTAGAATTATTGTATAAAATATTAAGACTACGAATATAAGACTTTCAAAATTCAGAATTATCACATGAAGTGATAAAAAAAATGTACCAATTGGCGCGCATTCCAGCAAGGAGGGTGTCAGTTTTAAGGAGCTCTACTGTCCAGTCAATGGTGTGGATTTTGGCAATCACTGCAGCAGTTACTAATCTTGCATGGCGATACAGTTCCTCGTCGTCCAGATCGTGATAATGTTGCTGCATTGTTCGAATAAATATATTAGCTGTTTACTGTCAATCTGTTTTGAATATTAAGAGTAGCTAATATGATAGGGTTAGAATTACCTTGAGCATGTCGCAGACAGAATTATGTTCTTTGATAAACAAGGCTTGGAGAATTGATAGGCCAGCCCATGAATTACGAATATCTCCACTCACAGAAATTCCATCACTCTGGTGCAAAAGAAGACCATTCTCACCCAACTTCAACTTACCACCCTTGAATGTTCTTACTTCTCTTGACTGATTAGTGTCGCTTCCATACACTGCACTTCCATCCCTAAATAGCACAGGTACATAAAATTATAATTTGGTATTTGAATTAGGATACTTCCAATGATACATGAATGGATTTTTTTTATGTGAATCTCTCTTGAATATTATTATAAAATGGATATGGATATGAAATACCTAGTATATCTTAATTATTAAAAAGTAGTATGAAATTCATAGTAGATTACAGATAGTCTTACCACCAGGCAGTCCTCCTGTTAAGGTATCCCTTTTTGATATCGTAGAAACCAGTCGGAACTTCTTTGCTTTCGAAAAATCTGAATGCTTTCAGTGGACATTGTGATGCAACGCTCAAAGGGGCATTTAACTCTGCCTGAAAAACTCAAATGGTTGGAGATACTATCTTTGAAGTTTGAACAAGAAAAAACTATTGAACAGTTTCCCCTAACATTGGAGATTGAAAAAATTATAACATATAATACATTAAAAAATTATAACATATAATACATTAAATTACAGTTACTTAACTTGTGTCATTTATACATCAGTTATCATGTAAATGATCCATACTTAGACTACCATTTATAGTATGTAAATTAACACACTCTCTCTTACACATATATATATTTATTAAAATCTAACACATGTATATATTTTCAATACTATTATAAAATAAAACTTAATATTATATTTGTCTCGTCTCTTTACAATTTAGGAAGAGAATCTTTATCATTAATCTAAATTTTATAATATGTAAATTAACACATTCTCTCTTACATATATATATATTTTCAATATTACTATAAAATAAATCTAACACAAATCTAACACATGTGTATATTTTCAATATTATTATAAAATAAAACTTAATATTATATTTGTCTCATCTCTTTACAATTTAGGAAGAGAATCTTTATCATTTAATCTAAATTTGTAAATTAAGAAAAGGATTTTCTAATCCACCCCAAATTATAAAATATAAACACTTTCCATCGTATTAATTCCCATCTGATTAATGAGCATTAAGCCAGCCATAAGTAAAATGCATTGAATGGTGCTGGAAAATGGGCAGAAACTATAGGATTAGTGGATACAAGGCATAGATTCATTTAATTCTTGACATGTTATATATAAATGGTGCATCTCATCTTTGATAAACTGTATAGTGCACTTCTTTGGGTGCAATTAATTAAATTAAAAAAATGTTTGAAAAGTGGAAGACGTTGCTATTTAATACCTGTTCGGTATCTTCTACATGATCGATCCAGTCATGAATCATGAACTGAATCCAGGCGGCAGCAAGCATGTTAAATTGTGTTCCCGTATCTATCATTTTCCTCCGAGCGAGCAGCTTGGTAGCAACTACCATAGGATCTGGCCTCAGCAGCTGTTTACATAACAATTTTAATCAATAAATGTAAATGTTAATGTAAGTTGCAAGGTAATCAGAAGTCATTCTTATAATGCTGTAAGATATATCCATAATTTACCTCGTCCTTCTGAGGAGATGGCATCATATTTCGTCCAAAGAATGTGCCTTCACTTCCTGTTTCCTGATTGAAGGGATCATTGTAAGATCCATCAGCTGTTCTGTATGGATAATCGATTGGATTATATCTTACACCCGCTGGTGTAGTTCCCACGTTGATAAGATTATAACGCTGGTGCAAAGTCCGCCTTATCTCCAGGTAAGCAAGTCCCAGGAACACAGGCAACTTATGCCAGGCATAGAATCGATCCACCAAATGCATGATCTGCAATATATATACATTTCTAAGACGTTATTTTAAGAAAAAAATGTTAGATCTGGAAAACATTATTTTACAGTGATTATCATATATGGAATGGACTTACAAGAAAGAGAAGCTTGTCTATGAAAGTCATTCTCGAATATTCAGAGAAAAGAGTCCCATCAATGACTTGATGCCGCAAGAATACATCCTTGAATGAATTGAGCAGACCCATGAATTCTTCACAGAGAAATACAATTACAGACTGCAGTTACGGAGCGTTTTGATTATAGCCAGATTGATTGAGAATGAATGCTTGAGAGGATGGATATGGGAAGAATTTATATAGGGCAGAGGCAGGCATGAACGTTGAATCTTTTTCCATCGTGTTTCATCTAATTCGAGATGTTTTGGATTCTTATCCTTATCCTTCGACTTTTTCGTATCGCTGCAGACTTATACCAATATGACACGAAACTGTAGCCGCCAGCAGGTGAGACTGCAGTCTTCAGATTCATTTAAAACGCATGGATGTAAATCACGAGCCGGCGTTGTCTATGCGATTATTCAAAACGCGCATTTTCCTGCTACCTTCTATGCGATTATTCAAAACGCGCATTTCCCGCTACCTTTACCGGATTCCGGCTACAGCAGGAAATGATTCCCGCGAGCCGACACACCGAAAATGACCAAACCAGCCTGAATTTCGAGATTATCACGTTTTCTCGGTGAGAGATCCAAGGCGCAGAACCTTCATCGAAAGGGACGCAGTTTCATCAAACATTTTAGTCCACTGCAATATATATTATATATCATAATATTTGAAACCAGATTTATTAGTCAAAGTTTCACACCATTGAAATACTGTTTATTTTTATGATTGATTTATTACATTTTATAATGTTTTTAAATTATTGATAACGATGAAAATGACAAGAAGTTAGTTATTTTAAAATCTTTCTTTGTTGAGAGGATAAGATAAGTGTCATAAAAGATATCAAATTGTTTTCTACCATGTCAACATTTAGGATTTAGTCCAATTCTTTTTATTATGAAACTAGTTTAATATCACGTTTTCTCACGTTTTCTCGGTGAGAGATCCAAGGCGCAGAACCTTCATCGAAAGGGACGCAGTTTCATCAAACATTTTAGTCCACTGCAATATATATTATATATCATAATATTTGAAACCAGACATACTCACAGGAATAATACTTTGCATGCCGTTGATTTACGTGGTTTTATTAGTCAAAGTTTCACACCATTAAAATACTGTTTATTTTTATGATTGATTTATTACATTTTATAATGTTTTTAAATTATTGATAACGATGAAAATGACAAGAACTTAGTTATTTTAAAATCTTTATTAGTTGAGAGGATAAGATAAGTGTCATAAAAGATATCAAATTGTTTTATACCATGTCAACATTTAGGATTTAGTCCAATTCTTTTTATTATGAAACTAGTTTAAGTTTTAGTTGAGAGGATAAGATCAAATTGTTTTCCCATGTCAACATTTTGGAATATTCAAATTCTTTTTATCAATAGGGTTAATAAACCTTGTTTTGACACCATGTACCAAAAAATGACCTAGTGACGGTTATATCATTCAAGTGCCAAATGAAAGTCATAATAGCCAAAAACTAAATATAACCATACACAAAAATTAAATCAACCATTCCAAACACAAAATATAGTAAATAATATGAGCGTTGTATTGATTTGAAAGGAGAAAGAAGAGAGATTAAAGCACCATGATAATAGGTGATAAAAGATTGTGGAATCCACATCAACCTCCCATCAACCTCCCCAGGGATGGTCTTTTCTCTCTTTATGTGCTCCACTCCCAGCGTTATAAGGTGAGTAATAAATTCTGGTGGGGTAGAAGAAAAGGCAATGTTTTACTCAAGGGAATTTGATAGCATATCTTTTTTTTTTTATGATTGGTATGGCTCATCATCTTGAGTGATTTATCTATAGAAAAATATGTTGGCATATCTTAGAACTAGTTTTAATGTGAACTTTTATCTTGCATTAATGATATATTGAGATGAAGTAGTAAGTAGTGGACACTAAATTAAAGCATGTTTTTAGAAATAGTGGAATGTGATGTTTAATTTAGGCCATTGTGATATTTTGGAAGGCATACATCATTAATTGGCTTATATTATAATATTTTTTGTTTTATTTTTGGGACCATGGTTTTTGAGAGTGTGAATGACATGCATAGAATTTTGATCTTCGTGTGTTGATTTTAGTGGTAAGGTTTGGAAATTAGCTTGGTTTTTGCTAGTAATGTTGAGGTCATATGGTGATGGAATGATGTAAATGGGGGCTATGGTTGCTAAAGTGGTGTGTAAAGGAAACAATGCTCATGCCAAAGGTGAAGGAGAAAAATTGTGTTGTTGACTATTTCCCCTTGAAGTATGGGGCCAAGAGCACACCAGGTTGCTAAAATACATCATGAGGTTTTGTCTTTTTTTATCCACATGAAAAAACCCACATGAGAAAGGAGTAAAAGTGGTCAAAGAGAGAGGATGACCCCCAAAAGGGCCATGGAGACCCACGTGAAAACAACCAACCAAAGGGATAAGGTACATGCATATAATCTCAAATATGAATGAATTAGGAATCCTCATGCTCATATAAGTATCTTAATACAATATGGATATGGCATCATGGGGCCAGGTCAAAGTACATAACAACTACTATAATACAATATATCATAATTACAAGGTCGAGAGGAACCCAAACCAAATACATAAGTGTGGTCCATATAACATTTGATCTCAATACATAAGAAGGAACAATGATCTCTAAAGGGATTCTCTCTAAAGGGATTCCAAATCACATCAACTGAAGACCTGTTGATTATTGGAGAGGCCTAAGAGCTGGAAGGAGCTATGAGATGCAAATCTCATCACAGGTGGATAGGAGAAAGGCAGCCAAACATATCTACTAAGAACCACAACTAATACTAAATCACATTTTTCAATGCAACTCTGTAAAATCCCTCATAATCGTAATAAAAGAAAATTTCTGTATAATATAAAAACTAGTAATTCTAGATGAAAAGAATCTTATGGGTGTTTTAGTCGACAAAGCTTTGAATAAAATTCTTTTAAAGATAAAGTTGTAATACTCATGCCTTCTTTCATGTATCATTTAGACCTAGCTATGTATGTATAAAATTTCTATTGATCGTGCTTTGTTAGGTGTTTTGATCACAATTGTCGTAACTTAGAGGAGTAACTACACCTTCACCAACATGCCTATGAACTTAAAGCTTCGCAGATAATAGATTGATATGTCTTACACTTTATAATGATGTTTGTTGTTATTTCGTAATCGTTCTAAGATGACATACTTAACTAAAAGTGTTTTATTTTCTTAAAGCTCAGCAAGGTCCTTCGAGCAGTCTTCGAGACTTACTTAGCTTATAAAGCTAATGCATGTGGATCCTTTTGTTAGATTTTCTGAATTTACTTCAATCTGATCTAGGATCTTAACTGAGAGAACAACATGTACAGCATATCTACAGCATATCAATCATGGAGACAATAATGCAAGCACACAAGAGACACAAAGATTTACTTGGGGAAAACTATAAAGGTGAAAAACCCCAATAACTTCCTCAGAGATAGATAGAGCAATGATACAACCAACCATGAGAGATAGACATAACCTAGCAGCAGATCCTCCTCCTCCATAAGTGTGCCACTCCTCCTTGAGTGCATGTGTGAGAAGTGAGTGAGCAAATAGAGTGCCTCCTGCACTCTATTTATACTTGACTTGACTTGCCTTTTTACCTAACTCATGTAGGCTCGAACTTAACCACATAACATAATGCTGACTAGGCCGACCCCCAATAGGGTGGTCTAATAACCCTTCGACCCACATGGCCGACCCCCAATAGGGTGGTCTAATAACCCTTTGACCCACATGACTTATACAGGGCCGACCCCAAATAAGGTGGTCTAATAACCCATCAAGTATAAGTTACGACACTTACAATATAAATAACGACACTTCCGTATAGAGGAATAATAACATCTCTATAGGAATACAATATACATATATGTGAAATACATTCCGAAGTTACATATACATCAACACTCCCTCTTAACTAAGAAGGTATTTCTCAGCACAGTTCTTCTAGCACAAGTCATCTTCTCTGGATCATCGTCACTGGATAATCGTCATCGAGTCATCATCATCGTCACTGCTGCTGCTATCTCAATCAATCTCTGAATCTACTCGTCATAGGAAGTTCTACAGAGCCAGTCCTTTTTCATACTGGATGTAGGCCCACCACCTGCAGGTCTTCATCATCACTGGCCATACTGTGGAATCCTCAGGACTTATTACATGCGTCACAAAACCTCGAAAGAGCATCCCAAGCTGTTACGAGCACACAGCTCTACCTATAGGATCTCCCAGGGCGCTATTACACGTGACCCCACCACAAAACCTCGAAAGAGCATCCCGGGATGTTATGGGTACACAACTCCGACTTGTAGGATCTCCCAGGGCGCTATTATATGTGGTCCACCACAAAACCTAGCAAGAGCATCTCAGGATGTTACGGGTACACAACTCTGACCTGAAATCTCCTAAGGCACAAATTACATGTGGTCATGGCAAAACCTCGAAAGAGCATCTCAGGATGTTACGGGTACACAACTCCGACCTGAAATCTCCTAGGGCCCAAATTACATGCCATAGGACAAAACCTCGCAAGAGCATCTCAGGATGTTACGGGTACACAACTCTGACCTGAAATCTCCCAGGGCACAAATTACATGTCCTCCCAGAGCAATGTCTCGAAAGAGCATCCCAGGATGTTACGGGTACACAACTCCGACCTATAGGATCTCCCAGACATGCTCATCTGCACAACCTGATCCACAACCACAGAGTATCAACCTGATACTCACCATACATCATCCTGATGTACTCATGATCGTCCTGATCATCATCAATGCAACATCCTGCTGCATGTCATCTGGAGCAACATCCTGAAGCTCGTCATCTATGATCATCCTGATCATCACTACAACATCCTGCTGCATGTCATCATCCATGATCATCCTGATCATCACTGCAACATCCTGCTGCATGTCATCATCCATGATCATCCTGATCATCACTGCAACATCCTGCTGCATGATCCACCTGATCATCAATGCATCTACCTGATGCATACCAAGTATCTACCTGATACATATCATCATACATGATCCTCCTGATCATCAATGTATCCACCTGATACAAATACAAATACATGATACATATCACCGTACACGATCCTCCTGATCATCAATGCATCTACCTGATGCATACCAAGTATCTACCTGATACATATCATCATACATGATCCTCCTGATCATCAATGTATCCACCTGATACAAATACAAATACATGATACATATCACCATACATGATCCACCTGATCATACAATGTATCCACCTGATACATATACAGATACATGGTCCAAGCATCCAACATGATGCATATACAAAATACATACACATGATCCAACTGATCATATCCAGCATCCAACATGATGCATACATACATAAATGATCCAACTGATCATATCAAGCAGAAACCAGAACATCATCCTGATGCTCATCATCCAGCGCTTACATCCACTGCCATGTGAAGGATCCTCCTTCCAACATGCTTGGAATGGCTTCAGCAAATGTGTCCATCACTTCTTCCTCGAAGTGTCCTCGATCTGAAGAACGCCAAGCCTCTCTCTGAAGTACTCGAACTTCACTCTGGCTAGTGGCTTCATCAGCACATCTACAATCTGCTCGTCCGTTGCAACATACAGGAGCTTCACAGCTCCTCTCTGCACCATATCCCTGATATAGTGATATTTGATCTCTATGTGTTTCATCCTGTCATGAAACACTGGGTTCTCGGACAGCTTCACAGAACTCTGGTTATCACAGAAGATACCAGTAGCATCCAACGGGAGATCAAATAGCTCAGACAGTAGCTTTCATAGCCATACTGCCTCACAAATAGCTGAACAGGTTGCAACATACTCTTCCTCACCTGTACTCAGTGCCACGCAGGACTGCTTCCTGCTAAACCATGAGATCACACTTGATCCCATACTGAAGCAACACCCAGATGTGCTCTTCCTGTCTGCAGCACTACCAACCCAATATGAATCAACATAACCCTGCAGGTTAAACTTTTGATTCGCCTCATACCTGAGCCCATAATCCACTATACCCTTCAGGTACCTCAGAACATGCTTTACAACAACCAGGTGAACGCTCCTCTGATCCATCAGGAACTGGCTCAATGTGTTCACAGCAAAGAAAATGTCTGGTCTCGTGTTCATCAGGTACATCAAGGACCCAATCATCTGACGATACAAAGAGACATCAATCGGCTCAGATGAAGCATCACATAGAAGCTTCAGATTCGATGCCATAGGTGTGGCCATATCCTTGCAGTCCATCATCCCGAACCTCTTCAGGATCTCTACTGCATACTTCCCTTGTCCAAGGAAGATTCCATCACTCTGCCACACCTCCATGCCAAAAACAAATAGTGCATCAACCCCAAGTTCTTCATCTCGAACTCGACAGTAAGCTTCCGCTGCATGTCGGCAATCAATCTATCTTCACCTGTAACAAACAGGTTTTTCGCATACAACTATTCAAGAAAGCTGTCTTGAAATCCATCTAGTGTATCTTCTATTTCATCACTTTCATATTTCTCTATGCTGCCATCTGCAGCATGCTTGATCTTGATAGATCCATCTGGAAGTCATAACAAACTTCCCTTTAGGTCTTGGGACTACATCCCAAACATCATTCTTCATGATCGACGGATCATGGCATTCCATTTCTTCATCCCAGATCCTGGGAACTTCAATATCTTCAATATTTTCAATATATATCTTTGTTGCTGGAACAAATGTTGTAGTCCTTTTGTAGGTGAAGATATACGGTCTTTCCTACAAAACAGGTTAAATTGCATGATTAGAAACATCTCATAATTTTCAGAACAAATTCTTACACATAAAGAAATATGTCATACAGTCATGCAATTATCTTATCCAATGCTTCAATACAACATTTATCCATATCCCGTAACTTTCTAGATGCCTTCCAATCTCTACCAGAACATTGTTAAGAGTGTGCACAACTCCCAACATGTCAGCAAAGAGGTTTCATTCTAGATAAGTAGCAATGGAATGTTGTACAGTGCCATAGGCCACTTACCCATGTATATTAGTAGTATAATGTTCATCAATGCAACTATTCTAATATGCACAATACATATCCTAGGAACATGAGCATATACATCATTGAACAATTTTATTTAAACAAACACATATGCAAGAAATTAAAATACTTATCTTTGTTTGTTCGTTGGGTGGACTCCCTCTAAGTCTTTGCTTCCTTACAGGAGCTGCTGGAGTCCTAATCTGAAGTAGCTTCTTCTACACCTTTCTGTTGTGGAAAGATGGTCAAATCCCTCTGAATATCTGCATCCTTGCAGAAACTACTGAAGTGTGTTCCTTTGCTTTCTTGCATGAACAACTGGAATGTGCTCCCTCTTGATCTTTGATTCCTGGATTACCTGTTCTTGAACTCATATTCATCCTTGGTCCCTATGCATGCTTATTAGTATCATGATTGTGTTATCCTTGTGATCTCATATAAAATCATACATTCATTAGTATACTATTAAAACACAATAATCTCAAGCATGTATAGTCATGATAATTTCAAACAGAAAATAATTAGCATTCAAGGTTTATTTAGGATTCTTATGGTTAGTCAAATCATAAGAAACATAACATGTCTAAACCTATAATTACTCAAACCTATGACTCTTCGGGTTAGTTGAATCATCAAACAAGATAAGAGATATAATATGCATAAAACTTGTGATTATTCAAACCTATACCTTCATGATTCTTCTGGTTAGTCATATCATCAATGATGGCAAGAAACATAATATGCATACAACCATGATTATTCAAACCTATGACTCTTCAGGAATAATCATTATCAACAACAGTATAAGATCCTAACACAAGGTAGGATTCTAGCTTGATATAGGAAAAACATACCTGGATTAGCATGCTAGCTATTTATGTCTAACATACTCACATGATGTCTTCTTTTTCTTCTTCAATGACTTGTTCTAGTAACCTGTATATCTCATAGGTTAACCATTACAAAACCAAGTTATACATACCTCGTAAATGGATCTTCTATGAGATCCATGACAATGGATGAATCTTTGTCCTCATGTTATCATGATCATATGTTCTTGGACCAAAACATGATTTGTCTTTCTTGGTGTACCTTTCATGTTAGTAGACAACATAAACCTCATATAACACCATAATGCATTAGTACAATCATAAGTGTCAACACCCTAATCAATGAATATTTTCTATCATGCATTCATAATTTTGTTAAGGTGATACGACAAATCTAAAATCAAAATTGTACTAACCGTAATAACATGAAGACAAACATACCATAAACTTAATCATGGACAAATATCAAAACATACCTCAATGAGTCATACCTGTCGAGATCGCTTGTAATCTTCTTATGTAAGGCCTTAGCCTCATCTCCCTCTGAAACAGGAATTTCTTCACTTATGCAGGTGACCAATCCATCTTCTTCTAGGATTAAACCACCACTTGATTTGCAAGAACTGGACCTGGAGCTGGATATGGGTTTGCTAGAGAAACCCCAAAAATTCAAACTTTGAATTTCAAACTTCCGAAAGGATAGAAATATGCGCCTTGATGAGCTGATCAAACTGGTATATTCAGAATTTGAAAACTGCAAAGTTTTACTCCTCAATTTTGCCTTTGAAACTTCCAGATTCACTGGACGTGACCCTGAACTGGGGTTTGATGAAGCCCACTCTTCTGCCTAATCAAAAGGTTTGATCCAAAGCTCTAAGCTTCTATTTTTCTGAGGAGCGTCCAACCATGGTCACAGATTTCAAAAATTCCCATTTTTACAGAAGCCCTAATTTTTCCACTTTCCTGATCAAAGTCCCGAACTAGGGTCTGATCAAGCCCGGCCTTCTGCCCAACCAAAAATTCTGATTTTGGTCTCTAAATTTTTATTTTGATGAGTAGCATTCAGCCGTGGTCTCTGATTACAAAAATTCCAACTTTCTCCAAAGCCCTAAATTCCGGAAGCCATGAATGAAGGTACCAAAAAATAATTCTGTTTTGACAGAAATATGTACCTGATTTTTTTTGGTGTAACTCCAAAATTTTTGATCCACAAGGTCTGAAAAAGTTTTCATGAGATAGCCTGACCTGTTAGCTTTCCATCCTGACAGGTCTGACCTCAATTGGATTTTCTGAGAGAGCGTTATGCCAAATGTCGCAACGTGACCTGTTTTGGGATAATACAGGAGAGCGAAATTGTACGGCGTGACACGTGTCACTGTTTCAACTTTGGCCTCTGAAAACCTTTCCTAAGATAGCTCAGCCTGTTATCTTTCCATCCTGATAGGTCTGACCTCAATTGGATTCTCTGAGAGAGAGTTATGCCAAGTGTCGCAACGTGACCTGTTTATGGGATAATACAAGAGAGCGAACTTGTACGGCGTGCCACGTGTCACTGGTTCACCTTCGGCCTCTGCAAAATTTTTCTGAGATAGTAAAGTCTGTTTACTACCTGTCACTTTTTACGAAATTTCATTTGGAGCTTCCTAGCCCAAATTATGACCTTTTTCCCAAGGTCACCTGATTTTGACTCAGATCTGGAAGAGGCAGAAACCCTATATTGCACAGATCATAAATCACAAAGTACAACGAATTAGAGGTTGTCCTTTGGACACAAGGTACCTGGAGATTTATTCTTCGTCCTGTAACAATTTCAGATCCGAAAACTTCTCCAAAACGGATTTATAGCGAAAGTGCTACGATGACTGGTTTTTTCTATATCAAGCCCTAGCATCGTAAGTGCAACAACTGTCATACATGCCATATCATGCCTTCTTTCAGGCTAGCTCTGATACCATGTTAGATTTTCTGAATTTACTTCAATATGATCTAGGATCTTAACTGAGAGAACAACATGTACAACATATCTACAGCATATCAATCATGGAGACAATAATGCAAGCACACAAGAGACACAAAGATTTACTTGGGGAAAACCATAAAGGTGAAAAACCCCAATAACTTCCTCAGAGATAGATAGAGCAATGATACAACCAACCATGAGAGATAGAAATAACCTAGCAGCAGATCCTCCTCCTCCATAAGTGCGCCACTCCTCCTTGAGTGCATGTGTGAGAAGTGAGTGAGCAAATAGAGTGCCTCCTGCACTCTATTTATACTTGACTTGACTTGCCTTTTTACCTAACTCATGTAGGCTCGAACTTAACCACATAACATAATGCTGACTGGGCCGACCCCCAATAGGGTGGTCTAATAACCCTTCGACCCACATGGCCGACCCCCAATAGGGTGGTCTAATAACCCTTTGACCCACATGACTTATACAGGGCCGACCCCAAACAAGGTGGTCTAATAACCCATCAAGTATAAGTTACGACACTTACAATATAAATAACGACACTTCCGTATAGAGGAATAATAACATCTCTATAGGAATACAATATACATATATGTGAAATACATTCCGAAGATACATATACATCAACACCTTTCTTTGCATAGGTGACAGGTTGGTTTCTTCCAAAAATCATTGGTTAGAAAAGTTAATGACTTCCCATTGTGACAACTTACAAAATTTAAACGTGAATCCTACAAAGAAGTAACCCTAACTCTACTAAAAGGAAAAGTCCAACTTAAGCATTTTTAACCAATTTATAGTAATGTGCTTGCTCCAAGGTGATACTAAAAAGCAACGAAGAAAAGGGTGTTTGAACTATACAAAGGTGGGTTTTTAAATCGAAATATTTTCAAATGAATGGGGACCAGCTGGTGCTTTGAATATAGTCACGTGATCACACGTTTGGATGACAGTTGACAACCCTTCGCAAGGGTTCCATCATCATTTGGAACTGTGTAAGGACCTTGTTGGCACTATGATTCAGTTGTCATTGATGGTTGGAAAACAGACAAGGTGAATGACTCAGACCATACCAACTTCAGTTTACTAAAGCTGTGACTGAGTTTGAAATATAAGAAAATAATGTTGTTAGACAAGCTACAACTCAGACAGCTGTGACTTAGACAAGTTGCAACTCAGACGGTTGCGACTCAGACGGTCGTGACTTAGACGGCTAAGACTCAGATGGCCGTGACTCAAATAGTCGCGACTCAGACGGCTGAGACTCAGACAGCTGAGACTCAGACGGTCATGACTCAAACAGCCGCGACTCAGACGACTGAGACTCAGACGGCCATGACTTAGACAACCGCGACTCAGACAAGCTACGACTCACAAACATTTGTTTATTTATTAATTAGTCAGTTACAGTGTGTAAGTTCTGGAAGTTAAAGAGATAGTTCAAATTTTGATTTGGGAGTTAAAGAGACAGTTTCAGTTTTAGAATTGGAATATCTGGAAGTTAAAGAGACCGAGACATATAAATTCAGCATCTATAAAAAATGATTGATGAGAACAAAATCGGTGTGATAATTGAGAGGATGAAGATGAGTGGTTGCTGATGAAGCTGTGATTCGAAGAAAACAATTCAGAACAAAATGTATGGCTCGATTTAATGAAGAACAGAATGCCGAGAAACTCAAGTTGTAGCAGCACAGAACAAAAATTAAAAGGGTATGTACTGATATATCTGAACCAGTGTGATATAATTGACTGGAAAATTCTTAACAATTAGGAAGAAAAATGTGTGGCTTGATTTAATGAAAAATAGAATGCCCAGAAACCCAAGTTGTAGCAGCACAGAACAAAAATGAAAAGAGTATGTACTGATATATTTGAACCAATGTGATATAATCGACTGCAAAATTCTTAAATAGGGTGGAAGGGAGGTGCTAGGGAAGATTGATTTCCTCTGTAAACCAGGTTGATGCCTGAATATAGCGAGTGGGTGCTAGAAAAACATGAGAGTTGGTGCTCTCAACAAGTTGCAGCTTGTTAAACAGAGGTTGTAGCCTCATCTTGAGTTGGTGCTAAAAAATAAATGATGTACATGAGTTAAAAGATTGCTTATCATTCTAAGAAGAAGAGGTTTTTTCCCTTTATGGGTTTCCTCATGAATATTTGTGTCTGTGTACATCATATGTGTGATTGATGATTACTTGTTCTATTGCTTATCTTGCTCATTATCTTGACAATCATTTTTAATGGTAATGAAGTTATAAAAGGGACTAAAATTGTTTAAGCATAATACAACTGATTCACCCCCCCTCTCAATTTTACTAATAACAATAACAATTGGTATCAGAGCCAAGCTCCTTTTATTTAAAGGTAGATATGTAAGCTTAAATATGACTAGTCATGGAGGAAATTCAACCAATAAGGCTCCTTTGTTTGATGGAACAAATTTTGCTTTCTGGAAGGTTAGAATGAGAACATATCTAATGTCCTTAGGTGCTGATGTATGGGATCTAGTTGAAACTAGATATGTAAAGCCCATTGTACTAGCCTCCAAAGATGACAAACCGGAATTTACTTTTAATGCAAAAGCAATGAATGCTATTCTCAGTGGTCTTGCAGAAACTGAATTTGTAAAAGTGATGCATCTTGAATCCGCCAAAGGAATGTGGGACAAACTTATAAGTAGCTATGAAGGGAATGAGAAAGTAAAAGATGCCAAATTGCAAACATACAGGTTGAAATTTGAACAACTAAAGATTAATGAGGATGAGACTGTTAGTAAATATTCCCTAAGGGTTGAAGAGCTTGTGAATGCTATGATGGGCCTTGGTGAAACAATTGAAGAAGCATCCTTAATTCAGAAAATTTTAAGATCTTTGCCTGATAAATTTAACCCCAAAGTTTCAGCAATAAAAGAGTTAAATGATCTTAAAAATCTGGGTATTGATCAACTCCTAGGAACTCTAACTGCTTATGAAATGAGGATTAGTACAGATAAACTCATCACTAGAGAAGCATCCTTTAAAGAAGATAAGAATATTGATTCTGGAGCAGATGAGATTGAGGCAAAATTTGTAAGAAGATTGAAGAAAGGATCAGGTAAATATAGAGACAAGCTGCCTTTTAAAGTTTTTAACTGTGGTAAGATAGGTCAATTTGCCTCTAAATGTCCTCACAAGGAAAAAAATCAGAATCATATAGATGAAGAGAAACATTCTTTTAAAAGATATAATAAAGATGATAAACATAAAAAGAAAGTTTTGTGTGCAAATGATCCTGATTCCTCAGAAGCTGCAAACAGTGAATCATCATGTGAAGATAAAGAGAATGAGTTTATGCTTATGACCATAGAAGACCTTGATTATACAGAAAGTGACATGAATGATGAAGATGTTGTAGTTGACATGGAAAGAGAATTGATTAGTGCATTGGAAGAAATTGACAGACTCATACTAAAGAAGAAAAAACAAAAGCAATTACTGATACAGTATGAAAAGAATGACAAAGAACCTAGTACAGACTATATTTTGGTAAAAATAGAACTAGAAGATGAAAATAAAATAGAAGACATTCTTAAACGACAGCTAGCTGAAAGTAAAACAAGTTGTGAAAAGTGAGAGGAATAAGTGGTGACCGTTAAGAAAGAATTAGAGAAAAATTCCAAACTTTGTATCATGAGAATTTTTCAAGTATTAAAGCCCCATAAGGGTTAAATAATATCTTGAGTAGGCAAAGATATCCTTTTATTAAATCTGGTCTAGGCTATGAACAAGGTTCAAGCAACAGTCACTCAGAGAACAAAGAAATAACTAAGGTGATCAACTTTCAAAGCATCAAGCAATCAGAATTCACAAAGTCTGCAACCTCCATCAAAGCTGAAGCAAATAAAACCAACAATAATGAAAATATAATGAATGATAAAAGGGATAGAGCTACATGAACAAAAAGCAATATTTTGCAGTCAAGAAAGCATGAAGAAGATATACAACACAGAATGGCAAGGCAATCAATTTCAAGAGGACAGCCAAGAATCGGGTACCAAAACTTCTTCAATGGCTACTGTTTTTGTTGCTCTAATTTTGGTCATAAAGCTGCAAATTGTGATTTTAATTTTAGAAGCATAGAACAAAGGATGAATCAAATGCTGCAACATAGAATGAAATGGTCAATGAATAAGCAGGAACATCATTCTATTCCATCTCCATCTAAAAGAAGAGATCATGCTAGAAATGTCAATTCTTTTGAACTTTTGTATAATGAACCATAATTTTATATTTGCCATAACTTTGGACACAAGGCAGCAGAATGTTATTTGAAGAATTATAAATCAGAATCAAGAATAGACTATTCAGAAGAAAAGGCAAAAGTATGGAAGACGAAAGAAAGTAATCAGTGTGGTTTGGTACTTTATGCCCAAAGACAAAAAGATCCCTGGTATATTGACAGTGGATGCTCCAAACACATGACTAGGGATAAAAGTAAATTTCTGTCTCTAAGAGAACAAAAATAAGGAAATGTAACATTTGGAAATGATGCTCTAGGAAAAATCAGAGGTAAAGGAATGGTAAGTCTGAATAATGGTAAAGGAAAGGCTCAAGATGTTCTGTTTGTATATGGCCTGAAGCACAATCTTCTTAGTGTCATTCAGGTATGTGACAGAGGATGTGAAGTTGTTTTCAATTCTAAGGAATGCAAAATTAAATCTGTTTCTTCAGGACAATTGGTTGCCAAAGGTATAAGAACATAAAAAAATGTTTATGTCTTGAAAGAAGAAAAGGAGGAATTTCATCTAAGCAAGTATGATGAGAGATGGCTATGGCATAAAAGACTTGGACATTTAAATTTTGATCATATAATCAAGCTTAGAAACAATGGAGCAGTGAAAGACTTTCCAAATATATCAAAACTAGATGATGTTGTATGTAAACCCTGTCAAATGGGAAAATTGACTCGAACACAGTTCAAATCCAAGAGTTTCCCTTCTTCAGATAAACCTCTTCAGTTAGTGCATATGGATTTGTGTGGACCATCAAGGAAGGAAGGTACAAGAAAAGAAAACTATTTTATGCTAGTTATTGATGATTATTCTAGACTTACTTGGGTTGCATTTCTGAAAGAAAAATATGAAGCATTTGAAAAATTTAAATCTCTGACTGAGAATCAAACAAGAAGAAGACTAAAGGCAGTAAGGTACGATAGAGGAGGAGTGTTCAGTTCAAGGCATTTCAAGGAATTTTGTGATGAACAGGGTATCAAAAGAGAGTATACAATTCCAGGGACTCCACAACAAAATGGAGTGGTTGAGAGACATAATAGATTAGTTCAGCAGATGGCAAGATCAATGATGAAAGAAAAGAATGTTTCTCAAGTTTTTTGGGTAGAGGTAATTTATATAGTTGTTCATATACTTAACAAAGCTCACTTAAGGCCTAATAGTGATAAAACTCCTTATGAATTATGGTTTGGGAGACCTGCTACAATCAAGCATTTCAAAGTCTTTGGGAGTAAGTGTTATATCAAGAACAATGATGAGCATCTTGGTAAATATGATGACAGGGCTGATGTAGGTGTTTTCTTAGGTTATGCTACAGACAACAAAGGATACTGATGCTATAATAAGAGGTTACATAAAATGGTTGACTGCATTGATATTAAAGTAGATGAAGGGAGTCATGAAAAAGACACTCAGATAAATAGTGATGAATCATGTACAGAGGATACAACTGAAGATGAAGAAGAACAGGTCCAAGAATAAGAAAAGGAAGTATCTGAATTAGAGAATGAAGATGCAGATTCACAACAGCAATCAGTAAAACCTCCTTCGAGAATTATTCAAAAAAATCATCCTGAAAGTCAAATCATTGGTGACAAGAATGAAAGCGTGCAGACAAGAAGAAAGTTAGTCAAAGATACAGAACAGTCTCACATTGCCTTTTTATTTATAATAGAACCCAAGAATTTTTATGAAGCTAGTGAAGATGAAGATTGGATAAAATCCATGAATGAAGAGCTTGATCAGATTGAAAAGAATAATACTTGGGAACTTGTTCCTAGACTAGCAGATAAGAATGTGATAGGTACCAAATGGGTATTTAAGAATAAGATGAATGAAAAAGGACAAATTGTGAGAAATAAAGCTAGATTGGTTTGCAAGGGGTATGCACAAGTTGAGGGACAAGATTTTGATGAGACTTTTGCACCTGTGGCAAGAATGGAAGCTATAAGAATGTTTCTTGCTTATGCCTGTCACAAAAATTTCAAAGTTTATCAGATGGATGTTAAATCAGCTTTTCTAAATGGAGATCTAGAAGAAGAAGTGTATATGGAGCAACCTGAAGGTTTTTCACTGATAAACAATCCTGATTATGTCTGCAAACTGAAGAAGGAACTATATGGATTGAAACAAGCACCAAGAGCCTGGTACTACAGATTGGATAAATATTTACAAGAAAAAGGATTCAAGAAAGGCACTGCTGATATCAATCTGTACATCAAAAATGAAGGTGATGATTTATTAATTGTTCTAGTTTATGTTGATGACATTATCTTTGGATGTACTAATGCATCTTCTGTCTAGTGGTTTGCTAATGCCATGCAATCTGAGTTTGAAATGTCAATGATTGGAGAATTATCATACTTTCTTGGTCTTCAAATCAATCAGAATTCTGAAGGTCTATTTCTCTCTCAAGAGAAGTATCTGAAGGAGATGTTGAAAAGGTTTCAAATGGAGGATTCTTCACCTGTTAGTACCCCTATGATTGTTGGACGCAAGCTTAGAAAATATGATATCTCACATGATGTTGATCAAAGAACATACAGGTCAATGATAGGTAGTCTTCTATATATTACAACAACTCATCCTGATATCATGCATGCTGTTGGAATGGTAGGAATATTTCAGTCTGCTCCCAAACAGAGTCACTTGGTAGCTGTGAAGAGAATTTTCAAATACTTGAAAGGCACAATGACTTATGGTCTCTCGTATCCTAGGAATCAAAACTTTCAGTTGATTGCATATTCAGATGCTGACTAGGCAAACTGTTTGGATGAAAGAAAGAGCACTAGTGGAGGTGCATTCTTCCTAGGAGATTCACTAGTAGCATGGATGAGTAAAAAGAAAGGTTCTATCTCTCTATCTACTACTGAGGCTGAATACATAGCTGCTGCAACATGTTGTACACAGGTATTATGGATGATAAAAACTATTGTTGATTTGGAGGTGAAATATTCTGAACCTATTTCTATTCATTGTGATAACACAAGTGCCATTAGTGTGTCAAAGAACCCTATTCTTCATTCCAAGACCAAACACATTCCAATCAAGTATCATTTTTTAAGGGAGCAGGTTACAAACAGAGTTGTCCAATTACATTTCATTCCTTCTAAAGAACAGATTGTTGATATCTTTACTAAACCCTTATCCAAAATCCAGTTTGAATATCTACGCCAGAAGTTGGGTGTCATATCTTGTTCCAACTAACTTGTTCACTTTAGTAGCGGGAGTTTGTGCTTGGTATCAGAGCACAAACTAATGTAATTCTAGGATGGTTCCAGAATGTTTTCTTTGCTGGTTTCTGAGTTCATCTTGATAGGGGGAGATGTATTGTCATGTTTTCTTTGACATTGATGTCAAAGGGGGAGAAGTTCAGGTAGTTGAAGATGACAAGCAGTCAATGATTACACTTGCAGCATCATAAATTTTAGGTTTACATCAATGCCAAAGGGGGAGATTGTTGGCACTATGATTCAATTGTAATTGATGGTTGGAAAGCAAACAAGGAGGGTGACTCAAACCATACCAACTTTAGTTTACTAAAGTTGCGACTGAGTTTGAAAAACAAGAAAATAATGTTGTTAGACAAGCTGCAACTCAGACAGCTGCAACTCAGATAAGTTGCAAATCAGACAGCTGCGACTCAGACGGCCATGACTCAGACGGCTGAGACTTAGACGGCCGTGACTCAGACACCGCGACTCATACGGCTGAGACTCAGACGACCGTGACTCAGACAAGCTGCGACTCACAAACATTTGTTTATTTATTAATTAGTCAGTTACAACGTGGAAGTTCTAGAAGTCAAAGAGACAGTTCAATTTTTGATTTGGGAGTTAAAGAGACAATTTCAGTTTTAGAATTGGAATATCTGGAAGTTAAAGAGACTGAGACATATAACTTTAACATCTATAAAAAATGATTGATGAGAACAAAATCGGTGTGAGAATTGGGAGGATGAAGAGGAATGGTTGCTGATGAAGTTGTGATTCGAAGAAAACAATTCAGAACAAAATGTATGGCTCAATTTAATGAAGAACAAAATGCCCAGAAACTCAAGCTGTAGCAGCACAGAACAAAAATGAAAAGGGTATGTACTGATATATCTGAACCAGTGTGATATAATTGACTGGAAAATTCTAAACAATTTAGAAGAAAAATGTGTGGCTTGATTTAATGAAAAATAGAATGCCCAGAAACCCAAGCTGTAGCAGCACAAAACAAAAATGAAAAGAGTATGTACTAATATATTTGAACCAGTGTGATATAATGGACTGAAAAATTCTTACATAGGGTGGAAGGGAGGTGCTAGGGAGGATTGATTTCCTCTGTAAATCAGGTTGATGCCTGGATATTGGGAGTGGGTGCTAGAAAAACATGAGAATTGGTGCTCTCAACAAGTTGCAGCTTGTTAAACAGAGGTTGCAGCCTCATCTTGAGTTGGTGCTAAAAAATAAATGATGTACAGGAGTTAAAATACGGCTTATCATTCTAAGAAGAAGAGGGTTTTTCCCTTTATGGGTTTCCTCATGAATATTTGTGGCTGTGTACATCACATGTGTGATTGATGATTACTTGTTCTATTGCTTATCTTTCTCATTATCTTGACAATCATATTTAATGGTAATGAAGTTATAAAAGAGACTAAAATTGTTTAAGCATAATACAACTGATTCACCCCCCCCTCTTAGTTGTACTAATAATAGTAACAGACCTTCCTTATGTAGGTCGACGTGTGAGTTTTTTTTTTCAAAGCCATTATCTATATCGAAAGTCTTTTCTCCAATAAGATCAAGAATTTAAATAAGTGCATAACATGTTTATCATCCTATCATTATGAACTCCTAATACTTACATTAACATATTTAATAAGGCATAATTTGAATACCATTATGTCTTATAAAAATGTACTAACATCTTTCTTGTTCCATAACATAATGCATTGTTATAAAAACTAACTATCACATATTAAAAATTCTAATATATATATTACAATGCAATGCAATATGGTCAACTTTCCACATGTTCCAAACACTAAATTATATTATAATGCATTTCCATACTCAACTTTCATATATTCTAATACTAATATATGTATATATATTATATTACAATGCAATGCAATAGGGTCAACTTAAGAACTAACTATCACATATTAAAAATTCTAATATACATATTACAATGCAATGCAATATGGTCAACTTTCCACATGTTCCAAACACTAAATTATAGGATAATGCATTTTTATACTCAACTCCCATATATTCTAATACTAATGTATGCATATATATTAATGCTATTCTCCACTAATATGCATGAAATGATACTTTGCCTTATACTCAATCTTTAAATAAAAGAACACTAAAATATTATATAAACATACTTTCACAAATTTCAACGATATATATATATATATATGCAATTCTTTATGAACATTTACTTACATATTACAACACTACAATGTACTAGATAATACGTTGTCATTACAATGCAATGCAATATGGTAAACTTTCCACATCTTCTACACACTAATATAATATACACATTATAATACAATTCTTTGTAAACATATTTTTACATATTACAATGCTATATGAACTAACTTTACATCTCTCACTCATTAATTTATATATATAATGCATTATTATATGCACTAGCTCTTCACATATTACAACATTAATATATATATATATATATATATATATATATAATATATAATATGCAATTCTTTGTGAACATATTTTTTTACATATTACTACACTAATGTACACAAATTATAATGCTTGGCTATATGAACCATGTTTCACATCTTCCCATCACTAATATATATATATATGTTATAATACTTTATTTGCATAAACAAATGTTCTCATATTTCACCACTACTGGGCATGAATTAAAGCGTGAATATACAATCTGAACTTCAATGATATATGTATCGAGATAGACATTGTAAGGCATCGATGCATACCGTATGGGAACGAACCCATTTCCACATAATATAACACTGATATATATATATGTTATAATGCTTTATTATACAGACAAACATTCACATATTACAATACTACTGTGCATAAAATAATGTATTAATGTATACACCAAATACATATTGTAAAACATCGATGTATACCGAATGGAAAAAGGGTGTAAACTTAAATGCAAACTGGCAATCAAATTATAATTGCAGTCCCGGCAATATCGATTAATGGAGGTCCACACACAAAGTTTAAAAAAAATAAAAATAAAGGTATTTGATTTGTATCTATAACCTGGAAATGCCGGGATCTAAATTGGAACGCTATGAATTTGGGTTTGAATCTTTTCCCATATTGAATTTTAAATAACACCAAGATTGGAACGTTATTGAATTTGAATCTTGAGCACATGCCATCATCATACTTCTTTTTAATGCAGAATGAGAAATAAAGTTTTCAGTAGCACCTGGGTCAATAAGTAAGGAAAATTTCATATCGTTAATGGTGCCAGTTGTTTCCAGGACTGTAGATTGATGTTCTGCTTAGCGGTTGTTCACCGCCGCATGAATACGATGTGCTCTTCCTAGATCTGCTGCAGTAGTCTGAGGTGGTCTCTGTCCCTGTCTTGGTCCTGACTGCTGCTGAGGGCAGTCACTCTGATAGTGTGGGCCACCGCAACCCCAACACCCTTCCTTTGGTCCCTTTCTTGTTCTTCCAGTGGGTGCATTATTGGTGTGTGGTCTCGGCTGTGCAGGTTTCCCGAATGTTCTCGTGTTGTCCCTCTTGGGAGGCAGCTTGTACAACGCTCTGTTGTCTCTAACAGGTTTTCCATGCATAGGTCCTCTGCCATTATTTCGCTGCCCGAAGTTTACTCTCGGTGGATTAGACGGTGGTCCTACTCGAGTCCGATTGGCAAAGTTTTTCTTGGATGAGCCTCCTCTCATCAATTCCTCCTCGGCAATTAATGCCTTCTGAACAACATCATGTAGGGTCAGTGGAGTGAGAATGTGAACCTTGCCTCGGATGTTTCCATTCATCCCGTACACATACTTATTCACCTTCAGTTTCTCTGTCGAGATGTGAGGTGCATACCTCAGAAGTTCCATAAACCCGATTTCATATTTCTGCACCGTCCTTCCTCCTTGACGGAGAGCATCGAATTCATTGAGTTGCCTCTCAATGAACTCTTCTGACATGTAGTGCTTGCGGAAATGCTCCTCAAAAATCTCCCGAGACACTTCATTGCTCTCAACCCCCAATTGTGGTTTCAAGGTCTTCCACCAAAGTAAGGCTCGTCCTTTCATCTGTAGGATAGCCATTTGTACTTTTAGGTTTGAGGTGTAATTCATCAAAGCAAAGCACATCGCCATGTTCTCTAACCATGCTTCAGTCATGGCTCCTTCATTGGAGCCCCAAAACTCTGGGAATCTCACCTTTTCCAACTTTCTATGCAAGTTAGCTAGTGGTGGATTCCGCGGTTCAATCACAGGAGCTATAGGTCGGTTCTCTTGGAAGTCCAGTCGATGCATCAGTGCTTCCGACATCCTCTGTAAGTTTCTCATCATATCCATCACTTCGCCGGCAGCTAGATTAACAGTCTCTTCAGCTCTAGGTGGTGTGGTGGCATGAGGGGTTGGTGGACATGCTGCTCGTCCTCGCCCTCTTCCGGTCCTTCCACGATGGGTTCGTCGGTCCATGGAAAAAGTATGATTGTCAAACACAAATAAAATTTATTAATTCCAAAGTAGTTTATCAAGTTCTTGCGGAATCGTCCCGGTACGAACTAAGTTCGACCGGGCTCTGATACCAAATGTAAGGACCTTCCTTATGTAGGTCGACGAGTGAGTGTTTTTTTTCAAAGCCATTATCTATATCGAATGTCTTTTTTCCAATAAGATCAAGAATTTAAATAAGTGCATAACATGTTTATCATCCTATCATTCCGAACTCCTAATACTTAAATTAACATATTTAACAAAGCATAATTTGAATACCATTATGTCTTATTAAAAATCTACTAACATCTTTTTTGTTCCATAACATAATGCATTGTTATAAGAACTAACTATCACATATTAAAAACTTTAGTATACATATTACATTGCAATGCAATATGATCAACTTTCCACATATTTCAAACACTAAATTATATTATAATGCATTTCCATACTCAACTTCCATATATTCTAATACTAATATATCTATATATTATATTACAATACAATGCAATATGGTCAACTTTCCACATGTTCCAAACACTAATAATATACATATTATAGTACAATTCTTTGTAAACATATTTTTACATATTACAACCACTAATATGCATGGAATGATGCATTGTCATACATTCAACCTTCAAATAATACAACAACAATATTCGCATTATAATACAATGCTATATGAACTAACTTTACATCTCTCACTCATTAATTTATATATATAATGCATTATTATATGCATTAGCTTTTCACATATTACAACATTAATATATATATATATATATAATGCAATTCCTTGTGAACATATTTTTTTACATATTACTACACTAATGTACACAAATTATAATGCTTGGCTATATGAACCATGTTTCACATCTTCCCATCACTAATATATATATATATTATAATACTTTATTTGCATAAACAAATGTTCTCATATTTCATCACTACTAGGCATGAATTAAAGCGTTAATATACAATGTGAACTTCAATGATATATGTATCGAGATAGACATTGTAAGGCATCGATGCATACCGAAGGGAAACGAACCCATTTCCACATAATATAACATTGATATATATATGTTATAATGCTTTATTATACATACAAACGTTCACATATTACAATACTACTGTGCATAAAATAATGTATTAATGTATACCGAATGGAAAAAGGGTGTAAACTTAAAGGCAAATTGGGAATCAAATTATAATTGCAGTCCCGGCAATATCAATTAATGGAGGTCCACACACGGGGTTTTTAAAAAAAATAAAAAATAAAATAAAGGTAATTCGATTTGTATTTATAAGATGGAAAAGCCAGGATCTAAATTGGAATGCTATGAATCTCGGTTTGAATCTTTTCCCATATTGAATTTTAAATAACACCAAGATTTTAAGAAAGAATTTTAAAGGACAGAGATCTTGAAGATCAAATACAGTCAACGCATATCTGGATTCACTCCCCAAAACCATAATACAGAGTCTGAAATAAAATCACACAGAGGAACTTGTTTCGAATTTCTGGAGATGTCAGAAGAAATCAATACACAGAAAATGAAATGGGTAGAGTGCCACATCGAAAACACCGAGTTAAAGAGCAGTTTAGAAATCGGCTTGAGAGACCGGGATACAGTGATTTATAGATTTAAACAATGACAACACAATTTTATAATTTCTTGACATACTAGATCGATTCAACTGTAAATTTATTTGTTTTCCAAATATAATTTTAAAGGACATAAAACTAGAATGCTTAAAAATTATTAAAAGCAATTGAACCTGATCCGGAGGTTGAGTCTGAAATCGAGTTGCAGCAGCGGACGATTCGGATACTTCGGGAAATCCAATTTGACGAAGATACCAACAACCTCTCGGTTGACCTCCCTACCGTATTAGGGTTACTCTCCTTCACTCTGAACCCCCGAGCTAATGGGGTCGTAAGAACACACTAGCCAAAACTTCTCGATGAGATCTCCCAATCCCCAGTCAAGTTACGCCCAACTCACAAGAACCATAAAACACTTCTCGATTCCGGTGCCCATCCAACACTAGGGAGCAAGAGATATCTTTCTCCTTCCCCTCCCTCTATTTATCACTAAAGTTTTTGTGCACCTCATTCATTTCCGTTTCAGATTTTATTAATTATTTGTTTTTAAATTACAAGTGTTTCTCCCTATTTTGAGTGTGCACTCAATTCCTAAATTAATGCAAGGTAAGTGTTTCTATTCTGAGTGGGCACTTAATTCCTAAATTAATGCAAGGTGAGTGTTTCTATTCTAAGTGTGCACTTAATACCTAAATTATAGTTGTTGTAGAAAATACATGTTTATTCTAGATTCTCTTTTATTTATTTTTTATAAAAGCAAGAAATATCTTTTTCTAAATAATTCTAATTTATTTCTTTTCTTTAATATTTATTCAAAAATATATTTTCTAATTTTATTTTATTTCTTTTCCTTTTATAACAGTAAATATTTATTTAATTCTTTCTCATTTATTTCCTAGATATATTTTTATAAAAGAATGTATTTTATTTAAATAGATACATTTAGAACCTTTTCTTTTCTCTTCCCTTTATAAAAAAAAATCTTTTATTTATTTAAAATCTTTTTTTTTTTTTCATTTTTTTTTGAAATAATTAATATATATATTTCCATTAATTATAAAATAACAAAATATTAACTTTTCCAATTTTCAATTTCCTTCCTTAACCATAAAAGCATAATCATAATCATAATAATAATAATAAATTACTGAATAATTTATTATTAAACTTTCTAGAACTTCTACATGTATATTATTTAATTATGCATGCATGAATAATTTCATTTTTCCATTTTCTTTTGTCTAGGTACCTCTTCGGCGGGTCCTTCCGATAGTTCCATTTCTTTCTTCTTATGGGGAGTACTGCGTAGTGCTCGGGAATCTTTACCGCGACCTTCCAACTATGCTTTCTTGGAGACTAAGGGCTGCTGAGGGATAAGGTCCTCCTTATCGCGCGCCCCTCAACTCGTCATACGTGATCAAGTCGTTATGGCCTCGCCAGTACGGCACACGCTTCTCCAAGTGAGCTGAAACGACTTTCTACCTGTGCGTGGATTGCTAATTTAGGGTCGACAGTCTGTCGTCGTACCCCTATGTGTTTTTTCCGTTCTTACGACCCCTGTAATTCCATTGTGGGTTAGTCGGTAATTCGTCTTACCTGCCACTGCACACACACTTAAACGCATATTAGTAGTGCTGCACTATAAAACATTTTTATCTCACTTCAGTATCCTAGTCAGTCGAGCAGACTAATGATTCATTGTTTAACATCATGCTTCAGTCAGTCGAGCATATATTCATTGTTTTATCTCAGTCAGTTGAGTGTATCAACTATTCATCATTTTCATTTTTCAGCATTTTCAACATTCATCAATATGTTTCAATCAATCAAGCATTCATCATTTTCATTTCAAGCATTTTCAATATTCATCAATATATCTCAGTCAATCGAGCATTCATCATTTTCATTTTAAGCATTTTCAATATCAATATGTCTCAGTCAATCGAGCATTCATCATTTTCATCTCAAGCATTTTCAATATTCATCAATATATCTCAGTCAATCGAGCATTCATCATTTTCATTTCACATAATAATTTTCAAAGCAAAATCCATGATCTAAGTTTTATAAACTGGGTCACCTCAATCTAGTGCCCTCAATAGTCAAATTAGTCATGAGTCTCAAATAGTCTAAACAATCATAAGTCTAAAAATACTCTAGTCAATCGTAGGTGCTAAGGCGGGAATTACAAATTGTATGAGGAGAGGAGATGAGGAGAGCAGAGCTCTCTCCCATGGCTGCCATGGCTTCCCTAGCAATCTTGCATAAACCTATGTACTGAAACATTCCTATGATATTTTCCTGTTTGTCTTAGCCAGTGGAACAACCCGGGACTGGTGCTATGTCTTGGCGTTGGCCATGAACTAAAAAATTGAAGGTAAGGTTTTCAATACAAAGAAAAAATCATTTTAAACTTTTGTTTTATAAAAATTTCTAAGACTCAGCTAATTGTTGTGATGTTGACAAGGTTTCGACTTCATGTTACCTAGCTGGTAAGATGGCGGCGAAGGTTGAACTATTGGAAAACCCACTGACTTCTTTGTCCAAGTAAGTCTCGGCCCTGCTCGATGAGGCCTTGGTGGACTTCTGTGTTGGATGTTATGTTTGTTTGAGTTTTTAGTTAGGTTGAAAAGTAGTTGGTCTTTCAAAAGATTCCCTGGAAACATTTTTACCTCTGTCCGAGAATGGAGAATTGTATTTTTAAAGGTTCTCGGTCCTCCATCGTTTTCAGTGTAGAGTTGACCTAAATGTAATGGATATCTGGTGAAACATGGTTTTATGCTTACGGTTGTATGGTTCGATTCCATACTTGGGGTTTCACCCAAATGTAAATATTATGGTTTTTGTTTGCACTAAGTACTTGAAAAAGGCGTCTGATGTATGTATACCAAATGCTTGCAGTGAATCGTTCGAACTGTGGTTCTAAAATTCCAGAAATTGCATAGGATTTAGATAATTGTTTTGGGGTTTCGATTTGGTTTTATATTTATGGAGTTTGTAAAATACTATTCTCAAAAGTTTAATGTTGACTGTTGTTTAAAATTAAAGAAGAATTCAAAGCTGTTAGAAGAGTTAAACGAATGTTTTCAAAGACAGAGATATAAGCTCGGATGTCTGAATTTTCTTCTTAGTTTAGAATAAGTATTTGAGGCTGTAGCTTTATCTTCACCGGCTTGATAGTCGAGACTGTCCTTCATAATGTTTTATTTTTATGAGCTGGTTGCTATCTATAATTATTCGTTTCAGTTCTAGGGTATGCAAACCTATTTGAAATATGACAGTTTATAAATAATGGGTATTGTAATGCCGTCCAATCCAGGGTTACATTCATTTTTCTTGAGCTAGATACTTGGAAGACCTTATGAGTTCGAATCCTATTGGAAACGTTTTGAAAATCCTCTAACACAGTATGAGCTACCGATAAAGGTTCTAATAAAAACGATGACTACAATTTCTTAAGGGACATTTAAAACTTGTATTATTATTTAATTCACGTAAATAGTCTTGAATGAGAAAAAAATAAAGATACCAAAATTATTTTAAATTGTAAATCACCAGTAATTAGGGATTATTGTGATGTTATCGTTTGATTTGCAGTTTTTTCTTGTTTTGATTAAAATAAAATGAAACCTGTAATATAATTAGGGTTAGATCAAGGATAACCCTAACTAGATAAGTCATAAAAAACACAAACGATTAAGGAACGATACTGAAGTTGGTAACTACCTATTTGGTTTCCAACTAAATGACTATAACTCCATTTGTACAATTCGGATCTGAATAATCTTATATTTAATGTTTACTGTAATTATAAATATGAAGTATCCTCAATCATTTATACCTGATGCTACAAAATTATAAGGAAAACAAGACACTAAATGTTTTATAAACAAAATTATGATTTTCATATACAATTTGGAAATAACAATTCTAGTTATGGAATGCATAGCTAAACTAATAATTTAGTAAAATTAACTTTCAGTCTACTTCGGAGTACTACAGAATTATAACAACTAATCAAACCTTTATGAAATAAAATATAGAATAGGAACCTGACACCACATTGGGAAAACAAGAATGGCTTCGCTGTTCCACCCAACCAATTCCCGGAGCAGTCAATCTCCAGAACCCTCGAGCTCATTCGCTGAACTACAAAAGCAAAATTCCTCAATGCTCCATCTCTTGCATTGCAATGTAAATCCCTGTCCAATGCTAGCCTCCTGCTGCTCATGGACTTACTATTTCTAGTAATTTGCCTAGGACTTGGTTATTTATGAGCCTCCTTCTCTTTAGTACTCAACTAGGAGTGGTGACCTAATTTTTAGGGATGGTGCCTCCTACATCTTTAACAACTTCAACCATTTGTCCTTTTCCTCTTGTAGTTCAGCAAACACTCTTCAACAACTAGATCCATTCTTGTCTCCTGTTTTATTATATTTTATTAAATAAAAAATATCCTCACTACAATTGTTCTATTTTTGACTTTTCAGTCAAAAATAATAATAATTGTTTTAATTGTTCTTTTCCAGTAGCAAATAATAAAATATTTATTATTTCTAGGGGTGTCATATACACCTCCCCTTAGAAGGTAAAACCATCCTCGATGTTACAATATTGTTTTATTCTTCCATAACATATTCTTGGAACCAGTCTAGATATGCCTCCCGCATATCGCTCTCTAGTTCCCAAGTAGCTTCTTCCGGACTAAGGTGCTCCCATTTCACCTTGACTTGTTCGATGATACATTTCGGAGAGTGATTTTTCTCTTGTCGATAATGCATTCCAGTCCCACTTGGAACTCTCCTTCCGGTTCCACCTAGATTACATTCCAATCAATTACATGTGAGGCATCATGAACATATCTTTTCAGTATAGAAACATGAAACACATTATGTACCTTAATGTTAGGTGGTAATGCTAATTGATATGCAACTAGAACTATTCTTGCCAAAATTTTGAATGGCCCACAATACCTGGGTGCCAATTTTGAATAATTGCCCAATCTTAAGGAGATTTTCTTTGGCTTTACCTTTATATATACGTGATCACCTACCTGAAACTCTCTAGGAGTTCGTTTTAGATCAGCATAACTTTTCTGCCTGTCTTGGGCAACCTTTAAGTTCTGTTGTACCTGTTGCATGGTTAGTTCCATTTCTCTTAAAAGTTCAAGTCCTAGCATTAACCTATCTACTGGGATGCTCCAAGGTATTGGAGTGTTGCACCTATGTCCATATAAAACTTCAAATGGACTCATACCTGTAGAAACTTGGAAATTATTATTGTAATAAAATTCGACTAAATGTAAATAACCTTCCCATTTACCGGGTTTGTTCATGACATACATTCTCAGCATGTCCTCCAAGGTTTGGTTTACTCTTTCGGTCTGCCCATCCATTTGGGGATGGTATGCAGTGTTGAAATTCAACTAGGTTCCCAAACATTTAAACAAAGCCTTCCATAAATTACTTGTAAATTTTGTGTCTCTATCCGAGACTATCACCTTTGGTATGCCATGTATCCGGAACAGGGATGATTTTAAGAACTCCCCCCAAATTTATATGGTAAAAAAATTGGCGAATCTCCCCGATATATAGGAAAATTTGAAAGCGATTTTATCAATAATATAATATGTATATATAATTTTTTGGCGAATCTTTCATTTTATTATATGATATTGTAAAATCTTGGCGAATCTTTCACTAAATTATAAGATATTGTAAAATCTTGGCGAATATTTTACTGAATTATAAAATATTGTAAAAAGTTGGCGAATATTTCACTGAATTATAAAATATTGTAAAAATTTGGCGAATCTTTCATTGATCTATAAAACACATTGAATGACAGTCTGCTTGTTAATTATGAGTTCAAGGCTTCTTCAAATGTTGAGTTCAATTGCTCTATTTCAAGTTTTGGTCTCAATACCAAATGGTGGTGGCCTTAATGAAGCCTTGATATCCAAGCAAAGCCGAGTAGATCTTGGAGACATGTATTCTAAATGTGGGTGTTTGGAGGATGCACATAAAGTGTTTGGCCAAGTGCCAAAGCGAAATACAGCCTCATTGAATGCAATGCTTTCAAGATGTGCTCAACATGGACATGGCAGGGAGGAACATTATCAGAGGGGTTCTTCGGGTGGAGATTGTCATTCATAGCTCTGATGACGTTAGCATTGCATCTTCTTCTTACTTACAATTTTTTCCTCTACTACTTGAGTTTCTAGAATCTATTTGTAGTCCTCCCTGCAATTATTATAG
Source organism: Larix kaempferi (assembly GCA_027924585.1). Taxonomy (NCBI): domain Eukaryota; kingdom Viridiplantae; phylum Streptophyta; class Pinopsida; order Pinales; family Pinaceae; genus Larix; species Larix kaempferi. The sequence goes on along the minus strand of BSBM01000005.1, from coordinate 5,467,315 downwards.
ATTTCTTCTTTTTCTTCTTTAATAGTCTTGGGAGATGACTTTTTTGAATTGCTTAAATCAACAAAGGAATTGCACCCACAGACTATCCTTCAATAGATTGTGTGGCTACCCTAGACTGTTTTTGATACTTCAAGGCAAGTTTGTACATAGGTTTTAAGCTAGGCATGTTCCTTAAGTATTTTTCTTGGCACATACTTTGAATAACATTATAGTGATTTTGTTGGCATCCTATAGTGTCGACTATTGGGGGCTATCTTATTGTTGTGTCATACTTTTGGACAATGTAACTTTTTTCCATCTAAATTCCTCAACACTAGTACCATATCTAAATGTTATACCATTTGTTGATACCATATCTAAATGTGTCTAGTAGTTGATTTTGATTGTAGATGTTGTATTTTTTGTTGATATTGGTGTGTAGATGTTATTATAACCCATGTTAGAGCTTTTATTACAAATTGTTTTTTTCTATTGATTAGAGTTTCCATGACATGTGGGGACTTGGACCTTGACAAACCGATAAACTAATAGAATCAGACATTATGCATCATTTTGGCCTTCACTAGCCAATTATGCCCATGGAGGCTAGGAAAATTTTGAGCCAATTGGACTAGAGGAATGTTGGTCTCGTGCCAATAGGTCTCCTATGATCAATGCATAGGAACCTAGTGCATAGACCATTTTTCTCTTCGCTTAGCTATGTAGAGCTCATTTATTTTTCTGAATAACGATAAGTATTTACAAAGAAAATATACAATCAGCATAAACAAATCGAAAAAGTGAAGACAATTAATTCATGCAAATAAAAGGTAATAAAAACTTATTTTCTCGAACCCTAAATCAATGGAAATCAACTAAATCTAATATTGATTCAAGCTACAACAAAGGGTTAAATCAAGCATCAAATGAGAACTAGAAGCATTCAAGGGTCTAACACAATAATTAACCAAAATACATGCAAACTCCACAAATCGACAAAATGTTTCAAATAAAAGCAATAAACAAACCATAAAAATTTGCACAAAATATTTGAGATAAACACCAACATGGTTTCATGTACTTGAATGAGCTCATTCTTGCTTAGCGAAAGTGTAGTCAAATTAGTTATTTATCCTTCAATGTCAGGACACTATCTATGTGAAGAGATAGCTCCTAGGCCTAGCTTTGTCAAATTCCAGTGTCATTTCCTATCACATAAAAAAAAAGACAATGTAAAAGATAAATATAAAAACATCAATCTTAAAATAAACTGCATCAAGGAAATGTATGTCATATCATCAATGTTATAACAAAAAAGTACAATGTAGAATCTATTTTTAATTAAAATGCTAGCTCAAATTTACATATAATGATCACCCGCAAGGGTCCATGGAACACCTATACCAAAATAAGACTCAAGAGTCTCTCATGTGTATTGGATCATATACAATCTTAGGTGAAATCCATTTCCCAATTCACATTCTGGGACTGGTCCTCATTTTCGGCACTCTGAACATGACCTTCTTCGAATGAGCCGTCATTATGATCCTCAACAACATTATGTTCCATATCAAATTCATTAGATAAATTTGCCATATTGTTTTCTCCCCTTCTTTCACAATTTGATCGCCAGAGAGCTACTGCTCTTTCATATGGAAAATTGTCAACCTCATACTTTGTTACATATAATCTTAAGCATGTATCCACATTTTTATCAAGCTTATTCCTCAACTTTGACTTCAAAAATGTTAATGCACTAAACATTCTCTCATCCTCCACTGATCCCAAAATCATGGTTTGACATAAATCTACTAATTTGAAATACTCTGACATATGTTGCAGTAGATATTCACTACCACTGAGTGTAGTCCACAATTTTGTAATTGCACCATATTCTAGAGCATTATCCAACTTAGAAAATTGCTCCCACATTGTATCAGCAAAGCATTTGGCTTGATCTTTCAATTTTTGTCCATCTAAAATACCTTGAATAGGTTCTCCTTGTATCTCGGTCTCTCGACAAAAATGGCTTTGCAAAATCTTGATTTTAGCTATAAAGTCAACCTTTATAGTTTTTGAACATTGACGATGGTTCCAATATTGAGGGTATACCACAGACATGGCCTCCAACAATTCAACTCGAGGAAATCGTTCTCTTATCTCTGATGATAGTGATTTTGCAATTTCTATCAAGCTGCGCCTCACTGAAATCACAACATTGTCAAATTGTTCTCTTGACACAGGGCACTCTTTGGTGGTTCTTCCTATTTTGTCATTATAATAAAAAGGAACCATATACCCACGCATTGCCATACATAGAAACCCTTTTTCATCAAACTTCAATAAATTTTCATCATTTTCAATATTGATTATCTTAGCCCAATTTGTAAATGCTAGACCTGTAAAAGAATCTGCTCTCATATACAAATTATCTAATGCAAGGCATGCTAGTTTTCTAGCATTTGTGTATTCAGCAATATACATCGTGCGACTCTGAGACATCTTCACGAGGCTATTCATTTCATGAAGCAGAGGAAGAACTCCAGCCAATGTTAAATATGTCTCTATATCAGTTAATAGAAAGAGAAGAGTTTGAGCTTTTTCTACACTTAGGCGATGTTCATACATCACCCCTACCAAGGATGCATATTCATCGAATAGTCTTTGAGCTGGTCCCTTCAGTGAGATCCATCTTGTATCAACATCTTTTAATAGTTTGTTTCCATTTGTAACACCGTCAGCAAATTTTTTAAACTCTGAAAACCGTTTGGGACTCCGACAAAAGTATGCATGAACCTCACGTACAAGATATTCAACTTTTGAAACCAAGGGAAAGTTGCTCACTATTTTAAATGCAAGATTCATTCTATGAGCCATACAATGAATACCAATCATATACGGTGAAGCTGAGAGTTGTAGTCTAGCACAAAGGCCGTTCCTTTGTCCCTGCATTACTGATGCCCCATCTGCTCCAACGCATACCAACTTTTTTGCGATCATTGAATGATCCATACCACCAGTTTCTTTCAAAGTATTAATAACAAGTTCATAAATGTTTTCTGCTGTAGAACTTTTGCTCATTTTATGAATTCCAAGTAGATAGGAATTCCTGATATGGTAATTGACCGTATAAATGCTCATGCAAATCCATGCAGTATTATCAACAGCTGTAACTTCATCCAAGGACAGTGACAAAAATGTTGCATTCACAATCTTCTCTTTCATATCATCCTTTTCTACTTGAGCTAGATATTTTCCCCATTCCCAACCACTCGTTAAAGACCAATGAGAAGATGGAAAATTTGGCACTTGAATAAAAGATAGATATTTCATCATTTTTGGATAATCTGTCATAGGACGACCATTGGATAGGATGTGAAATACAGTGCTTAATTGTATCGACTTCGATAACAAATTTTTTTCCATCATCTTTCCGAATTGAGAAGTGATGGTTCCTCCACTTTCATCTAGTTTTCTCTTATTTATTAAGTATTTATTGTATTCCTCTTCACATTGGAGATGTCGGCTATCAGATTTCCATCTAACAGTAGATTTCTTCTCATCATTTCCAGTTTTGTTATCATACACCTTCCCAACATGCTTCTCTATTGTGTCCAGCTTCATTTGCAATTTCACTAGCTTGCCCTGTTTCCAACTACATGAAATGCATTTAACTTCTCGTGAGGTCTCATTCTTATTTGTTGGAGGTATCGGTTCAATAAATGGGAATCTTGATACCCAATCAGATTGGAATTGTCTCCCGAAGTCCCATCGGCCTTTTTTCCTCTTCAGTGAATGGTCTATGTCACCTTGCAAGGAAAAATCTTCAACATTTGAGCTACCAATTTCTGATGAAAATGCATTTGCCTCACTTTGATCACTAGAGGAATGTATTCTACCATCCATTGTATGTTTTGCAGAGGCATCCTCCAAAGTGTTGACATCTCTCTCACCGATACCTTGCTCAAGAGAGCTTGAACCATGAATATGATGTGGATGATTGGATTGATGTTTTTGAAAATATGACATTACATACTTTTGTCTTAATGTTTTATTTTTCTCTCCATGATCCATGTTTGACATCTTGTTTCTTACTTAATGTTCCACAATTGATATTCCAAATCAATATAGAAACCAGAAGGAGGCCTGCATGAGAAAAATGATATAAAATTAGTACAACTGCTTAATTTGATTCTTAGACCATTTCTTCTCAGAAAGCTGAAGGAAAAGGTTGAAGAGTCCCTGCCTAGGAAAAAGGAGATAATTTTGTATGCAGATATGAAAGAACATCAGAAACATATCCAAGATCATTTAGTCAATAAAACACTTGAGGTTTATTTGCAAAATAAAGGAGAAAATGGTGACTTAACTTGCAATTTGATTCACATCTCCAAGCACGGTACTGTAGCATTTAAGCAATAGATTTTATTTGTGTAGAGTTAAGCAAATTGCTCTGTGGTCTGGAAAGCGGTGGTGCAGCATTTTCCTTTGGTCGGCTCTGGATTAGTGTGGAGGATAGGAAATGGGCGACTCACTCGTATTGGACTGGACCCTTGGGTTGGCTGTAGGGGAGGTCATGTCATGCCTGTGGACTTGAGGAACTTCTTGGCAGCTAGAGGTTGCCATTTTCTGGATGATGTAGAGGATCCGAGATCATCTACTCTTTGGCATCAGGGGTGGATTTCTGCACAGCGTCTTGAGATTCCTGAAGATATGCAAGGAGTTTGGGAGGATTTTCTCCGGATACTAAGACTTTCGTATATACGACTGACCAATAGGAATGATGAACTTATCTGGGATCACCATCCCTCTAGAATTTACACCCCAAGGAATGGATATATCCAGCTGAATGTGGAAGCACATAACAGGGAATTGGTGTGGTGGTGGAAATATCCGTGGAAGTTAAAGTGTCCGAGTAAAGCAAAATTACTCTTCTGGGCTATTCTGGAAAATAAGGCTCCAACCTGGGACATTCTGCAAAAACGCTTCCTCCAGGGACCGGGGTTCTGTCCACTTTGTAAAGATGTGGAAGAGACCATTAATCATCTATTTGTTTATTGTCGGTTTACTCAGGCAGTTTGGGCTGATATATGCAAATATCTGGATTTAAATGTGAGATGGTGGGGAGCGAGTGTCCATGAAGCATTCCAATTGTGGTGGACTTTACAAAAATCCTCTCCCATCCGGGCTTCCCCTTGTATTTTCGCATGGGGCATATGGATTACTAGAAATAAGATCATATTTCAAGATTGCAGGATTCTGAAGGAGACTGTAGTGGCACAAGCTGTGGCTGTTATCCAACACTACAAGACACCTGTCAAAGAGATTAGAACTCGAACTGTGAGTGAGGAAATGATCGATAAAACCATGCCATGGGCATATTTTGATGGTGCTTCTCTTGACCATCGATCGGAGTGTGGTGGGGGTGGAGTCCTTTTCAAAACCGAGTCTCATTTCTTTCATATCGTGGCTGGTTTGGGGAGGGGATCTAACAACTATGCTGAACTTATGTCTCTTAGGCTGCTGCTGTTATTTGCACTTGAACAAGGATGTCTATCTCTTCAGATATTTGGCGACTCCAGGATAGTTATTGACTGGGCAAAGGAGATTACTCATTGTCATGTGATGGTACTCATACCTATACTGGAGGAGGTAATATGGTTAAAATAGTCATTTAATCATATTACATTTACACTTGTCTACAGGGAGAGGAATGGGATGGCCGATCAGCTTTCCAAAGAAGCGACGCAGCAACATTTAGCACTTGGAACTTGGAGGATTACTATTCACTCTATTGGGGGCACCTACAGTTATTACCACAGACCATTTCATGAAGCTATAGAGGCACGGAATTGAGCAATAGCTCAGATTTTGATGACCAGGGATGGACGCCTATTTTAATTTCTGTAACAGTTTTTGTTTAGTTGTATGGATATATGCCGGCTGTAGATAGCAGCTATGTGATGGTCTGATACAGTAGTCTATCTGTAATCGGATAAATGCGGACTGTATGAACAGCCAGACTCATTGTTTTGAAGTAGTATGGAACTTTGGACTTGATATTAATATGGGACAGTAAATATGTGTCAATGTAGGGATCACAGTGATCCTAATACATGTGCAGAATCTAATTTTGTTCATCTTTTTGAAATAAAATTACCACTTTTTCCAAGGAAAAAAAGGTCACAGCAACTATTAGGTCACAACAACTATTTGTGTAGAGTTAAGCCATACTCATGAAAGTTTTCATTTAAACAGAAAGATAACAATGTTCTCATTTTATGGTAGCCTTCATCCAATCCTAGGAACTTGGCACTTGGAGGATTACTATTCACTCTATTGGGGGCACCTACAGTTATTACCACAGACCATTTCATGAAGCTATAGAGGCACGGAATTGAGCAATAGCTCAGATTTTGATGACCAGGGATGGACGCCTATTTTAATTTCTGTAACAGTTTTTGTTTAGTTGTATGGATATATGCCGGCTGTAGATAGCAGCTATGTGATGGTCTGATACAGTAATCTATCTGTAATCGGATAAATGCGGACTGTAATCTGTAATCCGTCTATTTCCTAATCTGCTATATCTATGAAACTTAACTGGAATTGCTACATATCTTAAATCCAAGCTAAACATTGGACACTAATTTTCACACTTTGTCATTGATATTTCTCAAGGGTCTATTTATTTGCTTGGGAAAAAATTACTTGGAGATAACTTTTATAATTATTGTTCATATCAAAGCCTATTCCTAGTACCTCATCTCACTCTTCTACCAATTTTTTGAGTCCTCCAATTTTTTTACCCAATGCCACCACCCCAGATCCTACACTATCATTCATGTACAACAAATCCTTCGAGCATCAACTAGGTTTCCTATTTGTTCATAATTATCAAATTAAATCTAAAATCACCACCCTAATTATGGATAATGGTAGCCAAATAAATATATTTTCCCATGATATTTAGTCTCCTATCTGCAACTCCCCACTACAGACCATCAAACTCCATATCAGGTTTGGTTACAAAATATGCTCCTCATCTAAATGTCACTGAGCATTATGTTATCACCATTTCCATTGGGGCATTTCAATATACTTTGGAATGTGATGTGTCTCCTCTCAATTGTGTATATTTACTACTGGGTTCCCTTACCAAATTATTCGTCATTCCCTATATGATGCTCACCACAACACTTATAAATTTTTTAAAGATGGAAAGGCTTGTGATCTCACATCTTCTATAACCCATTCACCTTCCTTGTTGTCCAACAATGTTGATGTGTTCCATGTCAATCTTCACAAATTCATGTCACTATGTGTGGTTAAATGGGTTAAGATTGATAATGAATCCCATCCTTCCACACCCTATATGAATCCCTTGTTAGATGATTTTGTGTATGTATTTACACCTCCTGTTGGCCTTCCCCCCATTCATTTCATCTAGCACACTATTGATCTTGTCTCAGCATATAGAACCTAACTCTAGACATATAGAACCTAACTCCTCTCCTTATGGTTCCTCTACTTTCTTCATTTCTGTAAAGGAATCTGGTGCATGGCATCTTGTTACTTATTATCATGATCTCAATGAAGTGACTATAAAAAATTGTACCCATTTTCTCACATTAATGATTTGCTTATCCATCTCAAGGGTGCCCAATTCTCATACTCACAAGTAACATCTGTAAGGCTCTCTACAAGTATTATAGTATATAACTAGCATATATTATTATGTTAGTATTAGGTATGTGATTCAATTCTAGTCTATAAACATAGTTGGAATATAGCAGTAATCATCCCAACTAGGAGGTATCCAATTCCATGATATGGACTCTAGCATATGATCTAAATGCACTTGAACCCCTCAACTAGATATTCATGCCCATGAAACTGGGTGAAATCCCAGACTGAGTGATATTCTCCGTGATTATAAATATAAAATAACAGACTAGAACCTGGTGGCCACTACAACTAGGGGGAAAACAACACGCCAACTAAAAAGTCCTAAGTATACAAACCAGGCAAACAAAGATGCCTTCCGGAGAAGAGTCTGGGATGATGAGGGCCCAGAACAGATCAACGAAGGAAGAAAGACAGTTACCCGGGGTCCACAATACAATGACTAAGGGTGCAAGCGCTGGAATCACCCAACCGCCCTCCCAAAGACCTGCAAGGGATTTCCTCCCACGTCTGTCTTAGGTACAGCAGTTATACCCTCTGCTGTCACCTGTGTATGAACCTAGAGTCAGATACTAAGGCTACCACAACACCGAAAACTCCTGGGGGAACAGTCACCGGTCGAATCAGAAAGCGTGGGCAGGGTAGCTAAGCCCGAAACTCGAAAGAGTCCCCAATACGCAATCCAATCCTGGCGTATGCTCGAACAGAAAGTAGGAGGAGTATTCCCAACAATCTGATCTCGCAATGACCTACTGCATAGATCCCAGGCAAGTTTTGAGTGAAATGGGTTTACCTGTGATAGTCTCACTACGATTTTTGCGTAATGTGTGATCTTGAGTGGTTTAAGGTGATTTAAACTCAAGATCCTAACCAAAACTAATTGGTGTAGTGTACCCTAAAAAAGAAAAATGTTTCTATTTCATTTTATTAAAAAGTTTTTAGGGCTGTTATTACTCAAAAAGGGTAGTGCTTTTGTGTGGCGTGGTTGCAACAAGGAAACAAAAGTGCCATAAAATCAAAACTTTCTACAACAAAGCTCTTTTTCATTTTTTCATTTACTGGAAAGAATAAAAGAACAATCAACTAAATTATGATTCAATAAACTGACCACAAACAATGTTTAAATACAAGAATCAATCACTAAACAAAGTGCTGGAAAATATTGAAGTGTCTGGCCATATTCCCAAAATAATGAGGTTATTCCCAAAATAATCCTTCTTAGACTCATTTTCCATTAAAAACATCTAAAATCCATAAAGCATTGCATCTCATGGCCATATTTCAACTATGAATAGTTTACCAAAGGACATTATAATGTTTTTAGTAACAATGATGGGTGTATGCATCTTGATAATGGTTAGGACAGTATAAAAAGATCCTTGGTCATTTAACAAATATTATTTGGCTAAAGTGTGGACTAATAATTTAACCCATGAATTGAATATATGGGAATCTTGATACCCAATAATTTAACAATGGTGCTGAAGCAAGTGAATAATTTAACAATGGTGAGGTCTCATTCTTATTTGTTGGAGGTATAGGGCTTTTTGACAATATATGTTGAAAAGGTTATGACAGCTACTGTAAAAGCAAATGTTCATGATGAAATTGGTAGATTACATGTGCCTAGAAATCAGAAATCAGATTCCTTGGACTTGCAATTCAATACTGATGTTGTTGATTCCTCAAATAAGAAAGATCATCAATATTCCAATGCATCTCGGTTGCCAGGGATGGTCCTTACCTGTGAAGACCTCGAACAGTCCATTATTGCTGAAGCCAGTGAAAGTGTTTCCAAATTGCAAATTCATTCTGATGAGAGTACGGATTCAGATGGGAATATATTGGCCAATGGGCAGAAGTTACAGAAGGACGACCAGGCATCTCAGCATCTCCTGTCGTTGTTGCAGAAAGGAGATCAGAAGTCATCTATGAATCAAGATCTCAGGGAAAAGTATGTTGCTCCTAAAGGTGGAGATCAACACGAGGATACTGGTAATGCTGAGAAAGTTGGATATCCAGAGAAAATTGGGGAAGCTCAGACACTGGAATTGCTATTTGGAAAAGCATTCATGAAGGAGTTGCGTTCTGCAGATGCCCCTGTTTCAGTAAAACCACCTGTTTCAGGAAAATCATTTTCCAACGATGTATCTCTAGGAGGTAATGGACTAGAACCATTGTTTACAGTGTCTCTGAATCCACAAAAGTCACTTCCAAATGCAGAATTTGAGACAGGTATTGACAAACTTGATGTCAGTTCATCATCTATGAAAATGAACATGTGATTGTTGTGCCAAATTACTTCAAATGTGGCACTTCACCTGTGTTGCAAGGAATCTATGAAGCATGGAAAAGAGTTGTTGAATGTAACAATTGGATGCCTATAGAATCAGATGTGAAGTTGATTCAACACCCTACAGATCTCAGACACTAGGTGGTTACATTAACATATGTTGCAAAACTAAAAATACAGTAGATATTTACAAACCCAGTCAGCAATCAGTTCAATCATTTCCATACTTCACGATGATAGTAACAAGACCAAATATGAACATTTACAGTGGTTTTGATTAGTGTCAAATGCCCAAGGGAAAACTCGGAAGAGATGTATGCCATAATCTGCAAGTGCAAGTTTTCATAAGAAATAGATTGGGATATTTAGGGCATACTATTCTAAGAAATAATATGCTTAAGAGTCCTACCACAAACATTTATGGTACATATAAGCAAGAGTTGTGAAATAGAAGCCTACTCTGTTAAGTGCAACACTACAGTTTAATACTAGTAATATGGATCAAGTTTGTGCATCGTTTACTTGCAGTGAAAACAAGTACATGGAATGGAAAAAATAATATGGAATGGAAAGCCCAACTTTTAGATTTCTAATCTCACTAGGAGTAACTCCCATTCAACTAAATCTAAATTCTATACCTCCATGTAGTTTGATCAACTCAATCCACCACATGTTTTAAAGGCATTAGTTTCCGTGACTATGAGTATGTTTTGGCACTATTATATTCAGCAGTCCCATTGACATACATTTCTGTTCATTTGTTGGAAATTAATAAAATTATATTCATTTTATCCTAACTTTATTTAATGGATTCTTTCCCTCGTACAGAGCCACAAAATATTAAGGTTATTTAGGATAGGATTTAGGTAGAATACATAGAATTCTCAGAACCTGCAATAATTTCCCTACTGCAACAAAACATTATAGTAAGGAACATGAGCATATGGAAACCCAATGATAAATGTTCTTTGTGTTACCCCCCTATTTGCATGGGGTTTTCCAGTAGTGATTTCGATCACAAATCTTCAACTGGGTGTAACTTATGGAGGAGATTGAGGGGTACCAGTCTGAGGAAAGAAACTAATCTCATGAAAATACACAACTTCCACAATTACAAATATAATAAATAATAAGATTGATACCTCATCTTCCTATCAGACTCACTCCAAAGGCCAAATAACACTAAAAAAAATACTAGGAAAACACCTCTGGCTTTTCAAAGTACAGAAACTACCTCAAAAGATTGAAACGTTAAATTTTTATATGATACAAAATATTGACAATCAATGCCAATATAAAAATACAAAATTTATATTTTAAATTCAGACTGGCCAGGTCTTTCAGATATGGAAGAGAAGAAAGTTGGATTGCTTGCTGTTTTTTATGGGAACAATGGTGCTGAAGCAAGTGAATTGATAGCTAAACTTATTCCTGAGTACTTTCTCCTTCACATGCACTTCCTTCTTAAGGGCCTTCATCCTGGTGATTCTTCTATTGGATTAAAGAAAATTTCTGAAGGGTTTCCAAAAGCAAGGCAAGTGTCTTGAATGGGCCAAAGAAGTATGATGTTGATTGGATATAAGCATTGTTTTAAGGATGCATCTATTACTGAAAATGATGTTAGAGGAGGAGAACATTATGGCCTACATTGTTTGGAAGTTAGCAGGAAGGAAGGAGAAGACCACTTTTCCTTTGGAGCATCCTTGAAGGATGGACTCATGAAGACACTTGAGCTTCACAGGTCAAGGTGTGTCTCATTAGGAATTTCTGAAGATTCAATGTACAGGACGATATTAAAGGAAGCATTACTAAGAGCAATATTTGATATAGATATTTCATTTACAAATGAAGCTCTCAGAAGTGATTTGCAATCTGGATCAACAACAAGTATTGTTATCAAAGATGATGAGTATGTTTTGGTTGCCAATATCAGACTGCATGAAAAATATGATTATGTTGTAGTCCCTTCACTATACCTTCCATTCCTAGGAATACAATTTCAATGTGTTTATCCTTGTTACTTCTTCTTGAATTTGATTTTTAGGTTCCTCGGAAAACTGCTTTAATGAAGGCAATGGCACAATATGCTACAAGATCCTCCTACAAAATATCCTTTCTGATCTGCAAACAAGCAACTGCTACTAGTAGGAGTCAACCTTGAGACATCCCTCCAGAGGGTTGTTAGAGACAAGCTCAGATACGAGAACAGTTCACTTTCCTTCATTGAGGTCTGGATCTAACTCAAAATGTCACCATAGGTTGCTCAAAAGTACCTAGAATTGTTTCCTCGGGTGATATTTTGCATTATATCATGTAGATGGGATTTGTGGGGCAAAATTGTTAAACTCTCAGACTTCGTAGTTGTGGTTGGTTCAGACCATATGGAGTTTGCATTTATCCAAAAGTGAAGTAATAAGAGGCATGTCAAGTTGCTTAAACCTCTCTCAAAACAACAATAAGTGATTGCTTCTCAAGTATAGGATTGGGGCTCAATGGTTAGACAAACTCTGCAGTTCTTGTTCTATAGGAATTAAAGAATATGAGTTAACGATTTAGAAGATGGTTTGGTGCTTTAAAAGAAAAAAAAGTGAAAGTCACCTACTTGAAATCAAGAATGACACCCAGAAACTTTAGGACCATTGGCAGACATTTATTGGGCATTCAATCTTAGTCAATTTATTGGATTGACATCCATGCAATGGTAAACTGCTCTATTCCTGTGATGACAATAATGAAATCCATTATCCGAGTGTTACCATGGTGCTTGCAAAAAATGTTTCCAAGGGTAGCAATGGACCTAGAGGAGGAATATTTTAAAGGACGTGACAGAATCTAGTCCTGGTCCCCTAAACGTGATATGACTTAGAAGAGTGATAAAAGGGAGAGCTCTTGATTTTGATGACTGAAATGCATTTTTAATCATGATTAAATAAATTTAGCACAAGCTCTCGAAGCTTGTCTTTGAACCTAAAATCAAATAGAATCATAGTCAAGATGCTTCGCTGCAGGGATTAATTCATTGATGCAATGACTTTGGATGTAGTTTTGGATCCATTTCCCTTTGGAGGGCACTCTTGACAACATGTTCTACACATACTTCATTTTGTGCATCAAAAAGATGACTGGATTGGAAGCAATTTATCATGCTATGGAAGAAACCTATAATTGTTATGTTTGACATTTGAGAAAATGATACCATGCTTCTGCATAAATGCTCAGAGCAGTGTCATTCAAGTGATGTTATTCAATCTGTCACAGGTCAAAGCATTAGATCATGTGTGATGTTAATGACTAGAGACTTTGAAGACTCAGCAATTGCCATGGGAAACAGGGTGTCAAATTAGTGTATTACAATTAACAAATTGTTAACATATTTTTCAAAGGCAATAATGCCCAAGATAACATGACATGAAATTTTATTTGTTAACTTGAGATACGAAATTCAGTCTCTGTCAATTCCTATTTTCTACATTCTTATATCCACAGAGGAGAGAGATTAGATGGGTGAAAAAGCATAGACCTCACTCGGATGGATTAAATGGATAAAGAGTTTGATTCTTGTTCTCTATGACATGATCTTTTAGAGGATTCTTACCTGCCACCTTAAAAATCCCTTACAGTTACCTCCTATGAATGGAATAATATGCATTGTAACTAGTTCTACAAGTGGAATTGGCCTAGAAATTGCAAAATAGTTGGCAAAAGCAGGGGCACATGTTATTGCATGTAGGAAAACAAGGGTTGCTAATTATTTGATACATAAATGGAAAAAGGAATGCTCTAAAGCGGTTGACCTTCTTGATATACAAGTATGCACCATTTCTTTCTAACTTGGAAGCTTAATTTTAGCATTAATATTTTTCCTCTTCATCTTTTGGAGTGGGCAGTGGAGTTGCAAATGACAATGGATTTCGGCCTGAGGTGGTGCCCATTGAGGGATCCTCTGTTGGCTCCCAATTTTTTTGATTCTATATAAGCATTCAAATGATGAGATGGTTTGTTACCACTGGGGACTTGGCAAGTTGGTCAAGCAGAGGTGAAGATATTCCCCTCACCAAGGTCCAATCCCCCTAGTAGTGTGGCATGTTTTGTCTTATGAAATAGCGGTGTTTTCATGGTTGTTAAGTCATTCCGGGCATAGCGTTTGTCACAGCATGGCATCCCACCTATTGATAGGTTATGCATTTTCAAATCTTAATTATAAGGAATCATATTCAAGAGTTTCTTTTAACATGATAGTTTTTTTCAAGTATGCCAATCAGACATAATTTTGGACCTTTCATGTGCAGGAGTGTTGGACATTTTAGTAGGGTAGTTTGCATATTTTTGGATTTTTTGTGCAACGACCTTCCAGAACTGTAACAAGCTGCATTTCTGGTTATTTTCTAGCAACGGCCTTGATTTTTATTGGGATGTCACCAAACTTCCAATATTCTTCCCCAACAGAACCATTGAAACTGTAGAAAACGGATGACAAAACCTCACCAATAGACAACTACCCTTGCAGCCATTTGACTCTGTTACTAGACTTGATGTTGGAAAATTCCATGATGCAAAAGCAAAGAAGATCAATGACACTCAAAAGGCAAAGAGGACGAGCATCACTGATCTTCTTTGCTTATTAATCTTGGAATCTTCCCACATCAGGTCGGTCATAGTGACCATGACTCCATCAAGCTATGTTAGCCTCTCTAACTTGTCGAAGATGAATTAAGTGCTTGTCACTTCTTAATGGTGAGCATATCCTTGGGAAAAGCTGTGTGTGGAAAATATAAAACAGGACAATTTTGAGCTGATAGGGACCCTTAAAAATGTACAATAAGTGGATACAGCTAGCAGATCGATGGAAGCAGGTTTGACTGATAAAGAAGTGAACTTTCCACCTCACTATATGGACATCAAAATAAAAACAAGTAAAATCGGTTTTTTAAAAGATAACACGCCAAAGATGATAACCACTGCTGATTACTGTACAAAGGCTTAACTGGCAGAGATCACACAGTTTCAAAATAAGTATTCAATTTCAGGAAAGTGACAGCATCTTACTAGGATTAGTTACAGTTCTAAATCCAAAAGATAAGTCGGATACAATTTTAAGAAGACATCGCCCAGAAACTGCCAAAATCATTATCAAGCAGCTAATAGTTTAGTAAAAAACTGTGATCTGCCCAACTTCTACACATTGAAAAGAAATGAAAGAGGCAAAGCATAGAACTAAAGAAGTTGAGCAGTACCAGAGGGAAAGGCAAGCACAGATCAACAACCTTCAAAGATTTGGAACATGTAACAAAGAAGATTATTTCTACTCAAGATGTAATATTTAGAGAGTTTAAAAATTCTCCCAAACTAGAATACCAACCAAGAGAATAAAAGCAACATAAATGTAGTTTGATTTAATGTAGGATGAATAATTTGACTCAATAGAAGAAGATGAACAATCAGAGGAAGATCCTCAGGCTATAGTCTCGACAAGATTATCTTGGGAAACAAGAAAAATATAAAGATACACTCCACCTAATTTTCATTCTTCATTTATGTAATCTGCTATTGATTACGCTCCTAGAACTGTTAGGGATATAATTGTTTTAGACGAAAGTAAAATCTAGAATAAGTATATAGTTGAAGAAACGAAGGCCTTGGACAAAATCAAGGCATGGGATTTGGTCAAGTTTCATGCTGGAATAAAATCTATTGGTATAAAATGGGTATGTTTAAGAAAAAATTCAATGCAAAAGGTAAATAAGAGAAGTAATAATAATAAAAGATGTTGAAGTTCCAGACATAATTGTAATTGCCTATAGGACAAGCCCTCCAAACCCAAAATGATTTGAATTGGCATTCCAATTGTTTGTCAATGCCACCTTGTTGCGTTATCCCCAATATCTTGACAAGAATTCAAACCACTGATAGAGAGTTCGTGGACCATAGATATTCCCTTGCTTGTAATCGCTAGATGTTCTTGACATGTTGATACCAAAGCTTAGCCCTAAGAAACATGGTGTGAGTCAGGAAGAGTAAAGAAAGTTTTTAGAATGTGCAGATCAGAGATCACTTGGGAAAAGAAGAATGAAATTGCCCCGGAATATTCATCTACAATATTAAGAGAGAATTAATTACATTAGGTTATTTATGTTTATTAGACATTTTTTTCTCTAATACAATTTTGCGAACAATCCTCATTTAGGGATTAAATTTTGCAATACATGGTTGGCATAAAGAAGTGAAATTTGGGCTTCAATTTCTTATGTTTCCTAGAACTCTCGATAATGCAGAAGAAATTTCAAACCTTTTCAGGATGTAATGTCGTGAATTACTGAAGAAAATGATTAGCATGCTTTGATACTGTATTAACTGATGATCTTACTGCCTAGAAAATTTCCTGTTAACAGCTTTTGACAGCATTAACATTACTTATTAAGATGGCAACAAAAATTGAATTGCAGATATTTCACATTGTCACATACCTCTTAATGCTCGAAACCCTTCTGAGAATCTGAAATGCACAGCTAAAGCAGTTTGCAAACCTCCAGGAGTCCAGATACACGCTACAAACTGGTAATCTTTGAAACAAACAGTAATTGAGCCTCGTATGAGTGAAAATCAAGAATTTTACCTCGTATGGGCGATGCTAGGGGTTGTATTGGCACTCTAGCAGCCAAATCGCGGGCGAATCGGACTCCAAAACCGCAATTTCTTCAAATCGAGGGCGAACCATAGCTCCAAAAAAACCCATGCCAGAATCGAGGGCGAATAACAACTCCAGAAAACCGCCATGCCAGAAATCACGGGCGAATGAGTTTCCAGGAAACACCATCCCTAAAAATCGGGGGCGACTGGTGCATCCAAGGAAAAATCACGGAAAATAAACTGGCGAAAATCGATTTTTCCCTATTTCTTCCACAAAAATCGCGGGCGACTGGTTTCTCCTATAAATTCTTCCTAAATACGATTTTGGCTATATACTTGTTTAATATTTACAAAATAATAAATAGTGGGCTATTAAAATTAATTCTCAAAAACCTCTCTTACTTAAAAATTCGCCCTAAAAAAAATTAGAAACCTTCTAAATTCGCCATTGGGCTAAATTTCGCCCCTAAAATCATCCCTGATCCGGAATATCTCCTTCATGAAAATATCTGCAATGTTAACAGCTTTATATGTAGACTTTACAGGAATAAAGTGAGCAGCTTTGCTTAACTCGTCTGCTACAACCATGATCGAATCGTGTTGTCTGAAATTTTTTGGTAAGCCTGTTATAAAATCCATACTGATCGTTTCCCACTTCCATTTTGGAATAGGTAATGGCTGCAACAATTATGCTGGATGTTGGTGTTTAGTCTTGACTTGCTGGCATTCTAAGCAGCGAGCCAAAATCCTACTTCCTTTTTCATGTTTGGCCAAAAGAAGTCCTTCCTAATCATGGTAACCATCTTTTGGTACCCTGGGTACCCTGAATAGGGTTGCTTATGTAATTCGTTTAAAACAGTTAACTTGAGTTCTGCAAAATTTGGTATGTAAAGTCTACTTTTAAACAACAGTAATCCTCTTTCATCAATACGGAAATCAATCTTTAACTGATTACTTTCGTTTTCAACAGTTTTCTTCTTTAAAATATGGTATTCTTTATCAAAATTTTCCACATTTAAAATCTGTTTTTCCATATCAGATTGGTAATTACTACTTGCATACAACAAGTTTGCATGACGACTTAAAGTGTCTGCAACTTTGTTTTCTTTAGCCTTTATATGTTTTATTTCAATTTCATATTCACTTAAAAATGACAGCCACTTGGCTTGTCTAGCGTTTAAATTTTGTTGGTCAAACAAGTATTTTAAGCTTACGTTATTTGCATAAGTAAAAATCTTCTTCCGATTAAGTAGTGTCACCACATTGTTAAGGCTGTATAATTGCAGCAAGTTCCAGATCATGCGTAACATAATTTTTCTCATGATCTTTTAATTTTTGAGATTTGTAAGCTATTACATGGTTCTCTTGAGTTAAAATCCCGCCTAACCCTTCGTTACATGCATCAGTGAATATGACGAAATCTTTCGATGGGTCAGCAATTTTTAGTATAGGGGCAGTGGTTAAAATATGTTTTAGTTTATTAAAGCTTTCTATACATTTTTCGTTCCAGTAAAACCTTTTTCCCTTCTTTTGTAGTGAGGTAATGGGATAAGCTATTTTCGAAAATCCCGCAATGAATTTCCGATAGTAGCCTTTCATCCCTATAAAAGACCCTATGTCAGTTACATTTTTAGGGACCGACCATTCCATGATAGCCTTAATTTTATCGGGGTCGACCAAAATTCCATCTTTAGACACTATGTGTCCTAGATAATGAATTTGGTCTTTATAAAATTCACACTTACTGAACTTAGCAAACAATTTTTGTTCTCTTAAAACCTTCAATACTGTTCTTAAATGTTCTTCGTGCACTTGTTCGTTCTTTGAATAAATCAGAATGTCGTCAATGAAGACAACTACGAATTTATCCAAGTAATCATTAAAAATGTTGTTCATTAGACTCATGAAGGTTTCATGTGCGTTTGTTAAGACAAATGGCATTACAGCAAACTTGTAATGGCCATAGCGAGTTTTGAAGGTTGTTTTGAAAATATCTCCATCCTTGATCCGTACCTGATGGTATCCGGATCTTAAATCTATTTTTGAGAAAATAGTCACCCCTTGGAATTGATCGAACAAATCTTCAATCCTGGGAAAGGGGTATCTATTCTTTATAGTCATTTTATCCAATTGCCTGTAATATATACATAACCTTAAGGTTTCGTCCTTTTTCTTTACAAATAAAACTGGTGTTCCCCAAAGGGAAACATTGGGTGTAACGTATTTCTTATCTAAAAGTTCTTGTAACTGTGTTTTTAACTCTGTAAGTTCAATCACATTCATTCTGTATGGAGCCTTGGATGCTAGTACTACTCCTGGTATTAAATAAATTATGAAATCTATGTCCCTTTTAGGAGGCAGTTCTTGTATTTCTTCTGGAAATATGTCTTTAAATTCTTGTAAAATTGGTATATCATCTAAATTAAGCTTACTTTCTGATTCCCTGCTATCCATTATGTAAACAACAAATATCTTATAGCCTTTACTCACAGATATTTTCATTTGTAGAGCTAAGATTTTTTGAATAGTTGTTTTTTTTTTTTTTCTGGGAATTCCTGTCACTTTAACTGCATTTCCTAATTTATTTGTGTAGGTGAAAGTTTTATCAAAACAATTTAATATAACTTTGTGCTCCTCTAACCAACCCATTCCAATTAACATATGAACCTAAAGGTAAAATATTCATATTTGCACTTGTGTTTGACTCATTCATCAGGAATTCACAACCTTTAACTTGACTAGTAACCTTGCGTTTCGTACCTGTGGCTAATTGTATTAACCAAGATTTTTCAAATTTTCAAGAACAAGTTTACATGATTCAACAATTCTGGGTGCTACATAACTTAAACTTGCACTCGTATCAATTAATATAGAAACAGGTTGATTCTTTATCATACCTTGGATTTCAACCATTTACGCTTGGTGATCTGCCTGTCGATTTTCCAATGCAACGTTGATTCTAGGCATGCTCCTTTCCATATCTCCAACTGTGATTGCCTCTTGAAGGGAGTGAACCTTATTAAAAGTTTTGTTTCTTTTAGGGCAGTCCTTAAAATAATGTCGGTCACCACATTCCCAACACTTTAATGGTTCTTTCTGAGCAGCATGCTTATTAAAGGGTTCTTTTTCTCTTATGGCAGGGGGTTGGGGTCTGTAATTTATGTGATTATTACCCCGATATCCCCTGTAGTTACTTCCAGTGTTTCGGTGAAATTTAGAGTTTTTGTTTTTCGGGTAGTGATCCCGTTTCTTTACATTCCATCTTGGCATACGTTCTCTTCTGTTCTTGTTCTGTTCATAGCATCAGTTCGCCTTCCTCATTGTTTCCTCCAATGTCTTTAGGTTATCGAATTCAATTCGTTCTTTGAACGAGGTGGGAAAACAACTAAGGAAGCGCTGAAATTTTTTGCTTTTCCTCTACTATGTATAGCACATAACGAAGTAGACTCAGAAATTTATTACAGAGTTCTTTCATACTCATGGCTCCTAATCTTATCTCGTAAAATTCCTTTGAATTTTCTTCATAAACTTGTTCTGAAAGATATTTCTCTTTAAATTACTTTTTAAATATTTTCCAATCTACCCTTCGTTCCTTTATTGCTTTCATTTTCTTGAGGTCCCGCCACCATATATCAACCTTTCCACTTAGGGTGTATATGGCCATTTTTGCCTTCAGTTCATCAGAATAGTTGTAGATCTAAAAATATTTCTTCATGCCTGATAACTAGGCTTTAGCTTCCTCACCTTTTTCAATTTCACCTTTAAACATGGGGGGTTTGATCTTCTTGAATTCCCCCGAAATTTTCTCATATGGTTTGTACTTCCTTTTACTCTTATGCTGGTCACTACTTTCACTGAAGTCTTGATGTTCTTGCTTCAATGATTCCTCATTGGACGTTTCAGCTCTATGGCTAGAAAAGTCCAGTTTTCTCCCTTTAGGTTTAGGAGGTGTGGCTGCATTATCCTCCTTAGTGATTTTATGTGTATCCTTCTCATTACTATGTATTTTGGCCAGTAAAATACTATTCAATTCTTCTTGAGCCTTCATTATTCGTTCATTTTCCTCCCTAACTCTTTTTAACTCTACCCTTAATTCTTCAACATTTTGTTGTAAATCCGCTGGATTATTATCTTGGCTTTCATTTAGCTGCCCCCAAATTTTGCTTCCCCTAGTGTCTTCTAGTTCTCAAGGGGGTGTCTCTTCAGGCATTCCAAATTCTACCATCTATCCCTAACAACACAATTCGTCTTCTAATCCTGGAATTAGTAAGAGTAGGAAACAAATACAAAATAAAAATATCATCAGTTAAAATCTTTTCATAACAACGACAATGTTTGGGTTGATTCAGGCCAAGTGTTGTAACACAACTCTGATACCATATGTAAAATCCCTCAATATCATAATAATTTTTTTATTTTTTCAGTATAATATAAAAACTAGTAATTCTAGACGAAAAGAATCTTATGGGTGTTTTAGTCGACAAAGCTTTGAATAAAATTCGTTTAAAGATAAAGTTGTAATACTCATGCCTTCTTTCATGTATCATTTAGACCTAGTTATGTATGTATAAAATTTCTATTGATCGTGCTTTGTTAGGTGTTTTGATCACAATTGTCGTAACTTAGAGGAGTAACTACACCTTCACCAACATGCCTATGAACTTAAAGCTTCGCAGATAATATATTGATATGTATTACACTTTATAATGATGTTTGTTGTTATTTCGTAATCGTTCTAAGATGACATACTTAATTAAAAGTGTTTTATTTTCTTAAAGCTCAGCAAGGTCCTTCGAGCAGTCTTCGAGACTTACTTAGCTTATAAAGCTAATGCATGTGGATCCTTTCTTTGCATAGGTGACTGGTTGGTTTCTTCCAAAAATCATTGGTTAGAAAAGTTAATGACTTCCCATTGTGACAACTTACAAAATTTAAACGTGAAGCCTACAAAGAAGTAACCCTAACTATACTACAAGGAAAAGTCCAACTTAAGCGTTTTTAACCAATTTATAGTAATGTGCTTGCTCCAAGGTGATACTAAAAAGCAACGAAGAAAAGGGTGCTCGAACTATACAAAGGTGGGTTTTTAAATCGAAATATTTTCAAATGAATGGGGACCAGCTGGTGCTTTGAATACAGTTACGTGATCACACGTTTGGATGACAGTTGACAACCCTTCGCGAGGGTTCCATCATCATTTGGAACTGTGTAAGGACCTTGTTGGCACTATGATTGAGTTGTCATGGATGGTTTGAAAACAGACAAGGCGGGTGACTCAGACCATACCAAGTTCAGTTTACTAAAGCTGCGATTGAGTTTGAAATACAAGAAAATAATGTTGTTATCCAAGCTGCAACTCAGAGAGTTGTGACTCAGACAAGTTGCAACTCAGACGGTTGCGACTTAGACGGCCATGAATCAGACGTCTAAGACTCAGATGGCCGTGACTCAGATAGTCGCGACTCAAACGGCTGAGACTCAGACAGCTGAGACTCAGACGACTGAGACTCATATGGCCATGACTTAGACAACCGCGACTCAGACAAGCTACGACTCACAAACATTTGTTTATTTATTAATTAGTAAGTTACAGTGTGTAAGTTCTGGAAGTTAAAGAGATAGTTCAAATTTCGATTTGGGAGTTAAAGAGATAGTTTCAGTTTTAGAATTGGAATATCTGGAAGTTAAAGAGACCGAGACATATAAATCTAGCATCTATAAAAAAGGATTGATGAGAACAAAATCGGTGTGATAATTGAGAGGATGAAGAGGAGTGGTTGCTGATGAAGCTGTGATTCGAAGAAAACAATTCAGAACAAAATGTATGGCTCGATTTAATGAAGAACAAAATGCCCAGAAACTCAAGTTGTAGCAGCATAGAACAAAAATGAAAAGGGTATGTACTGATATATCTGAACCAGTGTGATATAATTGACTGGAAAATTCTTAACAATTCAAAAGAAAAATGTGTGGCTTGATTTAATGAAAAATAGAGTGCCCAGAAACCCAAGTTGTAGCAGCACAGAACAAAAATGAAAAGAGTATGTACTGATATATTTGAACCAATGTGATATAATCGACTGCAAAATTCTTACATAGGGTGGAAGGGAGGTGCTAGGGAGGATTGATTTCCTCTGTAAATCAGGTTGATGCCTGAATATTGGGAGTGGGTGCTAGAAAAACATGAGAGTTGGTGCTCTCAACAGGTTGCAGCTTGTTAAACAGAGGTTGTAGCCTCATCTTGAGTTGGTGCTAAAAAATAAATGATGTACATGAGTTAAAAGACTGCTTATCATTCTAAGAAGAAGAGGTTTTTCCCCTTTATGGGTTTCCTCATGAATATTTGTGTCTGTGTACATCATATGTGTGATTGATGATTACTTGTTCTATTGCTTATCTTGCTCATTATATTGACAATCATTTTTAATGGTAATGAAGTTATAAAAGGGACTAAAATTGTTTAATCATAATACAAATGATTCACCCCTCGCCTCTCAGTTGTACTAATAACAATAACAATTGGTATCAGAGCCAAGTTCCTTTTATTTAAAGGTAGATCTATAAGCTTAAACATGACTAGTCATGGAGGAAATTCAACCAATAAGGCTCCTCTATTTGATGGAACAAATTTTGCTTTCCGGAAGGTTAGACTGAGAACATATCTAATGTCCTTAGGTGCTGATGTATGGGATGTAGTTGAAATTGGATATGTAAAGCCCATTGTACTAGCCTCCAAAGATGACAAACTGGAATTTACTTTTAATGCAAAAGCAATGAATGCTATTCTTAGTGGTCTTGCAGAAACTGAATTTGTAAAAGTGATGCATCTTGAATCTGCCAAAGGAATGTGGGACAAACTTATAATCAGCTATGAAGGGAATGAGAAAGTAAAAGATGCCAAATTGCAAACATACAGGTTGAAATTTGAACAACTAAAGATGAATGAGGATGAGACTGTTAGTAAATATTCCCTAAGGGTTGAAGAGCTTGTGAATGCTATGAAGGGCCTCGGTGAAACAATTGAAGAAGCATCCTTAATTTACAAAATTTTAAGATCTTTGTCTGGTAAATTTAACCCCAAAGTTTCAGCAATAGAAGAGTTAAATGATCTTAAAAATCTGGGTATTGATCAACTCCTAGGAACTCTAACTACTTATGAAATGAGGATTAGTACATATAAACTCATCACTAGAGAAGCATCCTTTAAAGAAGATAAGAATATTGATTCTGGAGCAGATGAGATTGAGGCAAAATTTGTAAGAAGATTGAAGAAAGTATCAGGTAAATATAGAGACAAGCTGCCTTTTAAATGTTTTAACTGTGGTAAGATAGGTCAATTTTCCTCTAAATGTCCTCACACGAAAAAAAATCAGAATCATATAGATGAAGAGAAACATTCTTTTAAAAGATATAATAAAGATGATAAACATAAAAAGAAAGTTTTGTGTGCAAATGATGCTGATTCCTCAGAAGCTGCAAACAGTGAATCATCATGTGAAGATAAAGAGAATGCGTTTATGCTTATGACCATAGAAGACCTTGATTATACAGAAAGTGACATGAATGATGAAGATGTTGAAGTTGACATGGAAGGAGAATTGATTAGTGCATTGGAAGAAATTGACAGACTCATACTAAAGAAGAAAAAACAAAAACAATTACTGATACAGTATGAAAAGAATGACAAAGAACCTAGTACAGACTGTATTTTGGTAAAAATAGAACTAGAAGAGGAAAATAAAATAGAAGACATTCTTAAATGACAGCTAGCTGAAAGTAAAACAAGATGTGAAAAGTTAGAGGAATAAGTGGTGACCGTTAAGAAAGAATTAGAGAAAAATTCCAAACTTTTCATCATGAGAATTTTTCAAGTATTAAAGCCCCAGAAGAGTTAAATAATATCTTGAGTAGGCAAATATATCCTTTGATTAAATCTGGTCTAGGCAATGAAAAAGGTTCAAGCAGCAGTCACTCAGAGAACAAAGAAATAACTAAGGTGATCAACTTTCAAAGCAGCAAGCAATCAAAATTCACAAAGTCTGCAACCTCCATAAAAGCTGAAGCAAATAACACCAACAGTAATGACAATCTAATGAATGATAAAAGGGATAGAGCTACATGAAAAAAAAACAATATTTTGCAGTCAAGAAAGCATGAAGAAGATATACAACACAGAATGGCAAGGCAATCAATTTCAAGAGGACAACCAAGAATCAGGTACCAAAACTTCTTCAATGGCTACTATTTTTGTTGCTCTAATTTTGGTCATAAAGCTGCAAATTGTGATTTTAATTTTAGAAGCATACAACAAAGGATGAATCAAATGCTGCAACATAGAATGAAATGTTCAATGAATAAGCAGGAACATCATTCTATTCCACCTCCATCTAAAAGAAGAGATCATGCTAGAAATTTCAATTCTTTTGAACTTTTGTACAATGAACCATAATTTTATATTTGCCATAACTTTGGACACAAGGCAGCAGAATGTTATTTGAAGAATTATAAATCAGAATCAAGAATAGACTATTCAGAAGAAAAGGCAAAAGTATGGAAGACGAAAGAAAGTAATCAGTGTGGTTTGGTACTTTCTCCCCAAAGACAAAAAGATCCCTGGTATATTGACAGTGGATGCTCCAAACACATGACTAGGGATAAAAGTAAATTTCTGTCTCTAAGAGAACAAAAATCAGGAAATGTAACATCTGGAAATGATGCTCTGGGAAAAATCAGAGGTAAAGGAATGGTAAGTCTGAATAATGGTAAAGGAAAGGCTCAAGATGTTCTGTTTGTAGATGGCCTGAAGCACAATCTTCTTAGTGTCAGTTAGGTATGTGACAGAGGATGTGAAGTTGTTTTCAATTCTAAGGAATGCAAAATTAAATCTGTTTCTTCAGGACAATTGGTTGCCAAAGGTATAAGAACATAAAACAATGTTTATGTCTTGAAAGAAGAAAAGGAGGAATGTCATCTAAGCAAGTATGATGAGAGATGGCTATGGCATAAAAGACTTGGACATTTAAATTTTGATCATATAATCAAGCTTAGAAACAATGGAGCAGTGAAAGACTTTCCAAATATATCAAAACCAGATGATGTTGTATGTAAACCCTGTCAAATGGGAAAACTGACTCGAACACAGTTCAAATCCAAGAGTTTCCCTTCTTTAGATAAACCTCTTCAGTTAGTGCATATGGATTTGTGTGGATCATCAAGGAAGGAAGGTACAGGAAAAGAAAACTATTTTATGTTAGTTATTGATGATTATTCTAGACTTACTTGGGTTGCGTTTCTGAAAGAAAAATCTGAAGCATTTGAAAAATTTAAAGTATTTAAAGCTCTGGCTGAGAATCAAACAGGAAGAAGAATAAAGGCAGTAAGGTTCGATAGAGGAGGAGAGTTCAGTTCAAGGAATTTCAAGGAATTTTGTGATGAACAGGGTATCAAAAGAGAGTATACAATTCCAGGGACTCCACAACAAAATGGAGCGGTTGAGAGACATCATAGATTAGTTCAGCAGATGGCAAGATCAATGATGAAAGAAAAGAATATTTCTTAAGGTTTTTGGGTAGAGGCAATTCATACAGTTGTTCATATACTTAACAAAGCTCACTTAAGGCCTAATAGTGATAAAACTCCTTATGAATTATGGTTTGGGAGACCTGCTACAATCAAGCATTTCAAAGTCTTTGGGAGTAAGTGTTATATCAAGAACAATGATGAGCATCTTGGTAAATATGATGACAGGGCTGATGTAGGTGTTTTCTTAGATTATGCTACAAACAACAAAGGATACTGATGCTATAATAAGAGGTTGCATAAAATGGTTGACTACATTGATATTAAAGTAGATGAAGGGAGTCATGAAAAAGACATTCAGATAAACAGTGATGAATCATGTACAGAGGATACAACTGAAGATGAAGAAGAACAGGTCCAAGAGTAAGAAAAGGAAGAATCTGAATCAGAGAATGAAGATGCAGACTCACAGCAGTAATCAGTAAAACCTCCTTTGAGAATTATTCAGAAAAATCATCCTGAAAGTCAGATCATTGGTGACAAGAATGAAAGTGTGCAGACAAGAAGAAAGTTACTCAAAGATACAGAATAGTCTCACACTGCCTTTTTATTTATAATAGAACCCAAGAATTTTTATGAATCTAGTGAAGATGAAGATTGGATAAAATCCATGAATGAAGAGCTTGATCAGATTGAAAAGAATAATACTTGGGAACTTGTTCCTAGACCAACAGATAAGAATGTGATAGGTACCAAATGGGTATTTAAGAATAAGATGAATGAAAAAGGACAAATTGTGAGAAATAAAGCTAGATTGGTTTGCAAGGGGTATGCACAAGTTGAGGGACAAGATTTTGATGAGACTTTTGCACCTGTGGCAAGAATGGAAGCTATAAGAATGTTTCTTGCTTATGCCTGTCACAAAAATTTCAAAGTTCATCAGATGGATGTTAAATCATCTTTTCTAAATGGAGATCTAGAAGAAGAAGTGTATATGGAGCAACCTAAAGGTTTTTCACTGACAAACAATCCTGATTATGTATGCAAACTGAAGAAGGCACCATATGGATTGAAACAAGCACCAAGAGCTTGGTACTATAGATTGGATAAATATTTACAAGAAAAAGGATTCAAGAAAGGCACTGCTGATATCAATCTGTACATCAAAACTGAAGGTGATGATTTATTAATTGTTCTAGTTTATGTTGATGACATTATCTTTGGATGTACTAATGCATCTTCTGTCTAGTGGTTTGCTAATGCCATGCAATATGAGTTTGAAATGTCAATGATTGGAGAATTATCATACTTTCTTGGTCTTCAAATCAATTAGAATTATGAAGGTCTATTTCTCTCTCAAGAGAAGTATCTGAAGGAGATGTTGAAAAAGTTTCAAATGGAGGATTCTTCACATGTTAGTACCCCTATGATTGTTGGATGCAAGCTTAGCAAATATGATATCTCACCTGATGTTGATCAAAGAACATACAGGTCAATGATAGGCAGTCTTCTATATATTACAACAACTCGTCCTGATATCATGCATGCTGTTGGAATGGTAGGAAGATTTCAGTCTGCTCCCAAACAGAGTCACTTGGTAGTTGTGAAGAGAATTTTCAAATACTTGAAAGGCACAATGACTTATGGTCTCTCGTATCGTAGGAATCAAAACTTTTAGTTGATTGCATATTCAGATGTTGACTAGGAAAACTGTTTGGATGAAAGAAAGAGCACTAGTGGTGGTGCATTCTTCCTAGCAGATTCATTAGTAGCATGGATGAGTAAAAAGCAAGGTTCTATCTCTCTATCTACTACTGAGGATGAATACATAGCTGTTGCAACATGTTGTACACAGGTATTATGGATGATAAAAACTCTTGTTGATTTGGAGGTGAAATTTTTTCTGAACCTATTCCTATTCATTGTGATAACACAAGTGCCATTAGTGTGTCAAAGAATTTCGTTCTTCATTCCAAGACCAAACACATTCCAATCAAGTATCATTTTTTAAGGGAGCAGGTTACAAACAGAGCTGTCCAATTACATTTCATTCCTTCTATAGAACAGATTGCTGATATCTTTACTAAACCCTTATCCAAAATCCAGTTTGAATATCTACGCCATAAGTTGGGTGTCATATCTTGTTCCAACTAACTTGTTCACTTTGGCAGCGGGAGTTTGTGCTTGGTATCAGAGCACAAACTAATGTAATTCTAGGATGGTTCCAGAATGTTTTCTTTGCTGGTTTCTGAGTTCATCTTGATAGGGGGAGATGTATTGTCATGTTTTCTTTGACATTGATGTCAAAGGGGGAGAATTTCAGGTAGTTGAAGATGACAAGCAGTCAATGATTACACTTGCAACATCATAAATTTTAGGTTTACATCAATGCCAAAGGGGGATATTGTTGGCACTATGATTCAATTGTCATTGATGGTTGCAAAGCAGACAAGGCAGGTGACTCAAACCATACCAACTTTAGTTTACTAAAGCTGGTATTGAGTTTGAAATACAAGAAAATAATGTTGTTAGACAAGTTGCAAATCAGACAGCTGCAACTCAGACAACTGTGACTCAGACAAGTTGCAAATCAGGAAGCTGCGACTTAGACGGTCGTGACTCAGACAGCTGAGACTTAGACGTCCGTGACTCAGACAACCGCGACTCAGACGACCGTGACTCAGACAGCCACGACTCAGACAAGCTGCGACTCACAAACATTTGTTTATTTATTAATTAGTCAGTTACAACGTGTAAGTTCTAGAAGTCAAAGAGACAGTTCAATTTTTGATTTGGGAGTTAAGGAGACAGTTTCAGTTTTAGAATTGGAATATCTGGAAGTTAAAGAGACTGAGACATATAACTTCAGCATCTATAAAAAATGGTTGATGAGAACAAAATCGGTGTGAGAATTGGGAGGATGAAGAGGAGTGGTTGCTGATGAAGTTGTGATTCGAAGAAAAAAATTCAGAACAAAATGCCTAGAAACTCAAGCTGTAGCAGCACAGAACAAAAATGAAAAGGGTATGTACTGATATATTTGAACCAGTGTGATATAATTGACTGGAAAATTCTTAACAATTCAGAAGAAAAATGTGTGGCTTGATTTAATGAAAAATAGAATGCCCAGAAACCCAAGTTGTAGCAGCATAGAACAAAAATGAAAAGAGTATGTACTAATATATTTGAACCAGTGTGATATAATTGATTGAAAAATTCTTACATAGGGTAGAAGGGAGGTGCTAGGGAGGATTGATTTCCTCTGTAAATCAGGTTGATGCCTGAATATTGGGAGTGGGTGCTAGAAAAACATGAGAATTGGTGCTCTCAACAAGTTGCAGCTTGTTAAACAGAGGTTGTAGCCTCATCTTGAGTTGGTGCTAAAATATAAATGATGTACAGGAGTTAAAAGACTGCTTATCATTCTAAGAAGAAGAGGTTTTTTCCCTTTATGGGTTTCCTCATGAATATTTGTGGCTGTGTACATCACATGTGTGATTGATGATTACTTGTTCTATTGCTTATCTTGCTCATTATCTTGACAATCATTTTTAATGGTAATGAAGTTATAAAAGAGACTAAAATTGTTTAAGCATAATACAACTGATTCAACGCCCCCTCTCAGTTGTACTAATAATAGTAACAGACCTTCCTTATGTAGGTCGACACGTGAGTTTTTTTTTTTTTTTTTCAAAGCCATTATCTATATCAAAAGTCTTTTCTCCAATAAGATCAAGAATTTAAATAAGTGCATAACATGTTTATCATCCTATCATTCTGAACTCCTAATACTTAAATTAACATATTTAACAAAGCATAATTTGAATACCATTATGTCTTATAAAAATGTACTAACATCTTTCTTGTTCCATAACATAATGCATTGTTATAAAAACTAACTATCACATATTAAAAATTCTAATATACATATTACAATGCAATGCAATATGGTCAACTTTCCACATGTTCCAAACACTAAATTATATTATAATGCATTTCCATACTCAACTTTCATATATTCTAATACTAATATAGGTATATATATTATATTACAATGCATTGCCTTATGGTCAACTTTCCACATGTTCCAAACACTAAATTGTAGGATAATGCATTTTTATACTCAACTCCCATATATTCTAATACTAATGTATGCATATATATTAATGCTATTCTCCGCTAATATGCATGAAATAATACTTTGCCTTATACTCAATCTTTAAATAAAAGAACACTAAAATATTATATGAACATACTTTCACAAATTTCAACGCTATATATATATATATATATATATATATATATATATATATATATATATATATATATATATATATATATATATCATAATGCAATTCCTTATAAACATTTACTTATATATTACAACACTACAATGTACTAGATAATACGTTGTCATTACAATGCAATGCAATATGGTCAACTTTCCACATGTTCCAAACACTAATATACAGATTATAGTAAAATTCTTTGTAAACATATTTTTACATATTACAATGCTATATGAACTAACTTTACATCTCTCACTCATTAATTTATATATATAATGCATTATTATATGCACTAGCTCTTCACATATTACAACATTAATATAAATATATAATATGCAATTCCTTGTGAACATATTTTTTTACATATTACTACACTAATGTACACAAATTATAATGCTTGGCTATATGAACCATGTTTCACATCTTCCTATCACTATAATATATATATATATATATATATATATAATGCATTATTACATGCACTAGCTCTTCACATATTACAACATTAATATATATATATATATAATATGCAAATCCTTGTCAACATATTTTTTTACATATTACTACACTAATGTACACAAATTATAATGCTTGGCTATATGAACCATGTTTCACATCTTCCCATCACTATAATATATATATATTATAATACTTTATTTGCATAAACAAATGTTCTCATATTTCATCATTCATCACTACTAGGCATGAATTAAAGTGTTAATATACAATCTGAACTTCAATGATATATGTATCGAGATAGACATTGTAAGGCATCGATGCATACCGAATGGGAGCGAACCCATTTCCACATAATTTAACACTGAATATATATGTTATAATGCTTTATTATACAGACAAACATTCACATAGTACAATACTACTGTGCATAAAATAATGTATTAATGTATACACCAAATACATATTGTAAAACATCGATATATACCGAATGGAAAAAGGGTGTAAACTTAAATGCAAACTGGGAATCAAATTATAATTGCAGTCCCGACAATATCGATTAATGGAGGTCCACACACAAGGTTTAAAAAAAATAAAAGTAAAGGTATTTGATTTGTATTTATAAGCTGGAAATGCCGGGATCTAAATTGGAACGCTATGAATTTGGGTTTGAATCTTTTCCCATATTGAATTTTAAATAACACCAAGATTCGAACGCTATTGAATTTGAATCTTGAGTACATGCCATCATCATACTTCTTTCTAATGCATAATGAGAAATAAAGCTTTCAGTAGCACCTGGGTCAATAAGTAAGGAAAATTTCATACCGTTAATGGTGCCAGTTGTTTCCGGGACTATAGATTGATGTTCTGCTTGGCGGTTGTTCACCGCCGCATGAATACGATGTGCTCTTCCCAGATTTGCTGCAGTAGTCTGAGGTGGTCTCTATCCCTGTCTCGGTCCTGACTGCTGCTGAGGGCAGTCACTCTGATAGTGTGGGGCACCGCAACCCCAACATCCTTCCTTTGGTCCCTTTCTTGTTCTTCCAGTGGGTGCATTATTGGTGTATGGTCCCGGTTGTGCAGGTTTCCTGAATGTTCTCATGTTGTCCCTCTTGGGAGGCAGCTTGTACAATGCTCTATTGTCTCTAACAGGTTTTCCATGCATAGGTCCTCTGAAATTATTTCGCTGCCCAAAGTTTACTCTTGGTGGATTAGACGGTGGTCCTACTCGAGTCCGACTGGCAAAGTTTTGCCTGGATGAGCCTCCGCTCATCAATTCCTCCTTGGAAATTAATGCCTTCTGAACAACATCATGTAGGGTCGGTGGAGTGAGAATGTGAACCTTGCCTCGTATGTTTCCATTCATCCCGTACACATACTTATTCACCTTCAGTTTCTTTGTCGAGATGTGAGGTGCATACCTCAGAAGTTCCATAAACCTAATTTCATATTTCTGCACCGTCCTTCCTCCTTGACGGAGAGCATTGAATTCATTGAGCTGCCTCTCAATGAACTCTTCTGACATGTAGTGCTTGCGGAACTGCTCCTCAAAAATCTCCCAAGACACTTCATTGCTCTCAACCCCCAATTGTGGTTTCAAGGTCTTCCACCAAAGTAAGGCTCCTCCTTTCATCTGTAGGATAGCCATTTGTACTTTTAGGTTTGAGGTGTAATCCATCAAAGCAAAGCACATCGCCATGTTCTCTAACCATGCTTCAGTCATGGCTCCTTCAGTGGAGCCCCAAAACTCTGGGAATCTCACTTTTTCCAACTTTCTATGCAGGTTAGCTAGTGGTGGATTCTGCGGTTCAATCGCAGGAGTTATAGGTCGGTTCTCTTGGCAGTCCAGTCGATGCATCAGTGCTTCCGACATCCTTTGGAAGTTTCTCATCATATCCATCACTTCGCCGGCAGCTAGATTAACAGTCTCTTTAGCTCTAGGTGTTGTGGCGGCATGAGGGGTTGGTGGACGTGCTGCCTGTCCTTGCCCTCTTCTAGTTCTTCCACGACGGGTTCGTCAGTCCATGGCAAAAGTATGATTTTCAAACACAAATAAAATTTATTAATTCCAAAGTAGTTTATCAAGTTCTTGCGGAATCGTCCCGGTCCGAACTAAGTTCAACTGGGCTCTGATACCAAATGTAAGGACCTTCCTTATGTAGGTCGACGAGTGAGTTTTTTTTTTCAAAACCATTATCTATATTGAAAGTCTTTTTTCCAATAAGATAAAGAATTTAAATAAGTGCAGAACATGTTTATCATCCTATCATTCTGAACTCCTAATACTTAAATTAACATATTTAACAAGGCATAATTTGAATACCATTCTGTCTTATTAAAAATCTACTAACATCTTTCTTGTTCCATAACATAATTCATTGTTATAAGAACTAACTATCACATATTAAAAACCTTAATATACATATTACAATGCAATGCAATATGATCAACTTTCCACATATTCCAAACACTAAATTATATTATAATACATTTCCATACTCAACTTTCATATATTCTAATACTATAATATATATATATATAATACAATACAATGCAATATGATCAACTTTCCACATATTCCAAACACTAATAATATATATATATAGATATATATTACAATACAATGCAATATGGTCAACTTTCCACATGTTCCAAACACTAATAATATATATATTATAGTACAATTCTTTGTAAACATATTTTTACATTTTACAACCACTAATATGCATAGAATGATACATTGTGATACATTCAACCTTCAAATAATACAACAACAATATTCGCATTATAATACAATGCTATATGAAGTAACTTTACATCTCTCACTCATTAATTTATATATATATAATGCATTATTATATGCATTAGCTTTTCACATATTACAACATTAATCTATATATATATATATAATGCATTATTATATGCATTAGCTTTTCACATATTACAACATTAATCTATATATATATAATGCATTATTATATGCACTAGCTCTTCACATATTACAACATTAATATAAATATATAATATGCAATTCCTTGTGAACATATTTTTTTACATATTACTACACTAATGTACACAAATTATAATGCTTGGCTATATGAACCATGTTTCACATCTTCCCATCACTTATATATATATATATATATTATAATACTTTATTTGCATAAACAAATGTTCTCATATTTCATCACTACTAGGCATGAATTAAAGCGTTAATATACAATCTGAACTTCAATGATATATGTATCGAGATAGACATTGTAAGGCATCGATGCATATCGAATGGAAACGAACCCATTTCCACATAATATAACATTGATATATATATGTTATAATGCTTTATTATACAGACAAACGTTCACATATTACAATACTACTCTGCATAAAATAATGTATTAATGTATACCGAATGGAAAAAGGGTGTAAACTTAAATGCAAACTGGGAATCAAATTATAATTGCAGTCCCGGCAATATCGATTAATGGAGGTCCACACACGGGGTTTTTAAAAATAAAAAATAAAAAAAATAAAGGTAATTCGATTTGTATTTATAAGATGGAAACGCCAGGATCTAAATTGGAATGCTATGAATTTGGGTTTGAATCTTTTCCCACTTGGAACTCTCCTTCCGGTTCCACCTAGATTACATTCCAATCAATTACATGTGAGGCATCATGAACATATCTTTTCAGTATAGAAACATGAAACACATTATGTACCTTAATGTTAGGTGGTAATGCTAATTGATATGCAACTAGACCTATTCTTTTCAAAATTTCGAATGGCCCGCAATACCTGGGTGCCAATTTTGAATATTTGCCCAATCTTAAGTGGATTTTCTTTGGCTTTACCTTTATATATACGTGATCACCTACCTGAAACTCTCTAGGAGTTCGTTTTAGATCAGCATAACTTTTCTGCCTGTCTTGGGCAACCTTTAAGTTCTGTTGTACCTGTTGCATGGTTAGTTCCATTTCTCTTAAAAGTTCAAGTCCTAGCATTAACCTATCTACTGGGATGCTCCAAGGTATTGGAGTGTTGCACCTATGTCCATATAAAACTTCAAATGGACTCATACCTGCAGAAACTTGGAATTTATTATTGTAAGAAAATTCAACTAAATGTAAATAACCTTCCCATTTACCGGGTTTGTTCATGACATACATTCTCAGCATGTCCTCCAAGGTTTGGTTTACTCTTTCAGTCTGTCCATCCGTTTGGGGATGGTATGCAATGTTGAAATTCAACTAGGTTCCCAAACATTTAAACAAAGCCTTCCATAAATTACTTGTAAATTTTGCGTCTCTATCCGAGACTATCACCTTTGGTATGCCATGTAGCTGGAATATCTCCTTCATGAAAATATCTGCAATGTTAACAGCTTTATATGTAGACTTTACAGGAATAAAGTGAGCAGCTTTGCTTAACTCGTCTGCTACAACCATGATCGAATCGTGTTGTTTGAAATTTTTTGGTAAGCCGGTTATAAAATCCATACTGATCGTTTCCCACTTCCATTTCGGAACAGGTAATGGCTGCAACAATTATGCTGGATGTTGGTGTTCAGTCTTGACTTGCTGGCATTCTAAGCAGCGAGCCAAAATCCGACTTCCTTTTTCATGTTTGGCCAAAAGAAGTCCTTCCTAATCATGGTAACCATCTTTTGGTACCCTGGGTACCCTGAATAGGGTTGCTTATGTAATTCATTTAAAACAGTTAACTTGAGTTCTGCAAAATTTGGTATGTAAAGTCTACTTTTAAACAATAGTAATCCTCTTTCGTCAATACGGAAATCAGTCTTTAACTGATTACTTTCGTATTCAACAGTTTTCTTCTTTAAAATATGGTATTCTTTATCAAAATTTTCCACATTTAAAATCTGTTTTTCCATATCAGATTGGTAATTACTACTTGCATACAACAAGTTTGCATGACGACTTAAAGTGTCTGCAACTTTGTTTTCTTTAGCCTTTATATGTTTTATTTCAATTTCATATTCACTTAAAAATGACAGCCACTTGGCTTGTCTAGCATTTAAATTTTGTTGGTCAAACAAGTATTTTAAGCTTACGTTATTTGACATAAGTAAAAATCTTCTTCCGATTAAGTAGTGTCGCCACATTTTTAAGGTTGTATAATTGCAACAAGTTCCAGATCATGTGTAACATAATTTTTCTCATGATCTTTTAATTTTTGAGATTTGTAAGCTATTACATGGTTCTCTTGAGTTAAAACCCCGCCTAACCCTTCGTTACATGCATAAGTGCATAAGACGAAATCTTTCGATGGGTCAGTAGATTTTAGTATAGGGGTAGTGGTTAAAATATGTTTTAGTTTATTAAAGCTTTCCATACATTTTTCGTTCCAGTAAAACCTTTTTCCCTTCTTTTGTAGTGAGGTAATGGGATAAGCTATTTTCGAAAATCCCTCAATGTATTTCCGATAGTAGCCTTTCATCCCTATAAAAGATCCTATGTCAGTTACATTTTTAGGGACCGACCATTCCATGATAGCTTTAATTTTATTGGGGTCGACCAAAATTCCATCTTTAGACACTATGTGTCCTAGATAATGAATTTGGTCTTTATAAAATTCGCACTTACTGAACTTAGCAAACAATTTTTGTTCTCTTAAAACCTTCAATACTGTTCTTAAATGTTCTTCGTGCTCTTGTTCGTTCTTTGAATAAATCAGAATGTCGTCAATGAAGACAACTACGAATTTATCCAAGTAATCATTAAAAATGTTGTTCATTAGACTCATGAAGGTTACAGGTGCGTTTGTTAAGACAAATGGCATTACAGCAAACTTGTAATGGCCATAGCGAGTTCTGAAGGTTGTTTTGAAAATATCTTCATCCTTGATCCGTACCTGATGGTATCTGGATCTTAAATCTATTTTTGAGAAAATAGTCGCCCCTTGGAATTGATCGAACAAATCTTCAATCCCGGGAAAGGGGTATCTATTCTTTATAGTCATTTTATTCAATTCCCTGTAATATATACATAACCTTAAGGTTTCGTCCTTTTTCTTTACAAATAAAACTGGTGCTCCCCAAAGGGAAACATTGGGTGTAACGTATTTCTTATCTAAAAGTTCTTGTAACTGTGTTTTTAACTCTGTAAGTTCAATCACATTCATTCTGTATGGATCCTTGGATGTTGGTACTACTCCTAGTAATAAATCAATTATGAAATCTATGTCCCTTTTAGGAGGCAGTTCTTGTATTTCTTCTGGAAATATGTCTTTAAATTCTTGTAAAATTGGTATATCATCTAAATTAAGCTTACTTTCTGATTCCCTACTATCCATTATGTAAACAACAAATATCTTATAGCCTTTACTCACAGATATTTTCATTTGTAGAGCTAAGATTTTTTTTTTATTTTTATTTTTTTATTTTTATTTTTTTATTTTTTTATTTTTTTATTTTTTTATTTTTTTTTTATTTTTTATTTTTTATTTTTTATTTTTTATTTTTTATTTTTTATTTTTTCTGGGAATTCCTGTCACTTTAACTGCATTTCCTAATTTATTTGTGTAGGTGAAAGTTTTATCAAAACAATTTAATATAACTTTGTGCTCCTCTAACCAATCCATTCCAATTAACAAATCATATGAACCTAAAGGTAAAATATTCATATTTGCACTTGTGTTTAACTCATTCATCAGGAATTCACAACCTTTAACTTGACTAGTAACCTTGCATTTCGTACCTGTGGCTAATTGTACTAACCAAGATTTTTCAAAATTTTCAAGCACAAGTTTACATGATTCAACAATTCTGGGTGCTACATAACTTAAACTTGCACCCGTATCAATTGATATAGAAACAGGTTGATTCTTTATCATACCTTGGATTTCAACCATTTACGCTTGGTGATCTGCCTGTCGATTTTCCAATGCAACGTTGATTCTAGGCATGCTCCTCTCCATATCTCCAACTGTGATTGCCTCTTGAAGGGAGTGAACCTTATTAAAAGTTTTGTTTCTTTTAGGGCAGTCCTTAAAATAATGTGGGTCACCACATTCCCAACACTTTAATGGTTCTTTCTGAGCAGCATGCTTATTAAAGGGTTCTGTTTCTCTTATGGTAGGGGGTTGGGGTCTGTAATTTATGTGATTCTTACCCCGATATCCCCTGTAGTTACTTCCAGTGTTTTGGTGAAATTTAGAGTTGTTGTTTTTCAGGTAGTGATCCCGTTTCTTTACATTCCATATTGGCACACGTTCTCTTCTGTTCTTGTTCTGTTCATAGCATCAGTTCACCTTCCTCATTGTTTCCTCCAATGTCTTTAGGTTATCGAATTCAATTCGTTCTTTGAACAAGGTGGGAAAACAACTAAGGAAGCGCTGAAATTTTTTGCTTTTCCTCTACTATGTACAGCACATAACGGAGTAGACTCAGAAATTTATTGCAGAGTTCTTTCATACTCATGGCTCCTAATCTTAACTCGTAAAATTCCTTTGAATTTTCTTCATAAAATTGTTCTGAAAGATATTTCTCTTTAAATTACTTTTTAAATATTTTCCAATCTACCCTCCGTTCCTTTATTGCTTTCACTTTCTTGAGGTCCCGCCACCATATATCAACCTTTCCACTTAGGGTGTATATGGCCATTTTTGCCTTAAGTTCATCAGAATAGTTGTAGATCTAAAAATATTTCTTCATGCCTGATAACTAGGCTTCAGCTTCCTCACCTTTTTCAATTTCACCTTTAAACATGGGGGGTTTGATTTTCTTGAATTCCCTCGAAATTTTATCATATGGTCTGTACTTCCTTTTACTCTTATGTTGGTCACTACTTTCACTGAAGTCTTGATGTTCTTGCTTCAATGATTCCTCATTGGACGTTTCAGCTCTATGGCTAGAAAAGTCCAGTTTTCTCCCTTTAGGTTTAGGAGGTGTGGCTGCATTATCCTCCTTAGTGCTTTTATGTGTATCCTTCTCATTACTATGTATTTTGGCCAGTAAAATACTATTCAATTCTTCTTGAGCCTTCATTATTCGTTCATTTTCCTCCCTAACTCTTTTTAACTCTACCCTTAATTCTTCAACATTTTGTTGTAAATACGCTAGATTATTATCTTGGCTTTCATTTAGCTGCCCCCAAATTTTGCTTCCTCTAGTGCCTTCTAGTTCTCAAGGGGGTGTCTCTTCAGGCATTCCAAATTCTACCATCTATCCCTAACAACACAATTCGTCTTCTAATCCTGGAATTAGTAAGAGTAGGAAACAAATACAAAATAAAAATATCATCAGTTAAAATCTTTTCATAACAACGACAATGTTTGGGCTGATTCAGGCCAAGTGTTGTAACACAACTCTGATACCATATGTAAAATCCCTCAATATCGTAATAATTTTTTTATTTTTTCTGTATAATATAAAAACTAGTAATTCTAGATGAAAAGAATCTTATGGGTGTTTTAGTCGACAAAGATTTGAATAAAATTCTTTTAAAGATAAAGTTGTAATACTCATGCCTTCTTTCATGTATCATTTAGACCTAGCTATGTATGTATAAAATTTCTATTAATAGTGCTTTGTTAGATGTTTTGATCACAACTGTCGTAACTTAGAGGAGTAACTACACCTTCACCAACATGATTATGAACTTAAAGCTTCGCAGATAATAGGTTGATATGTCTTAAACTTTATAATGATGTTTGTTGTTATTTCGTAATCGTTCTAAGATGACATACTTAACTGAAAGTGTTTTATTTTCTTAAAGCTCAGCAAGGTCCTTCAAGTAGTCTTCAAGACTTAGCTTATAAAGTTAATGCATGTGGATCCTTTCTTTGCATAGGTGACAGGTTGGTTTCTTCCAAAAATCATTGGTTAGAAAAGTTAATGACTTCCCATTGTGACAACTTACAAAATTTAAACGTGAAGCCTACAAAGAAGTAACCCTAACTCTACTACAAGGAAAAGTCCAACTTAATCGTTTTTAACCAATTGATAGTAATGTGCTTGCTCCAAGGTGATATTGAAAAGCAACGAAGAAAAGGGTGCTCGAACTATACAAAGGTGGGTTTTTAAATCGAAATCTTTTCAAATGAATGGGGACCAGCTGGTGTTTTGAATACAGCCACATGATCACACGTTTGGATGACAGTTGACAACCCTTCGTGAGGGTTCGATCGTCATTTGGAAGTGCATGAGGAGAGGAGATGAGGAGAGATGAGCTCTAAGGAGAGCAGAGCTCTCTTGCATGGATGCCATGGCTGCCCTAGCAATCTTGCATAAACTTATGTACTGAAACATTCCTACGAGAGTTTCCTGTTGATCTTAGCCAGT
This sequence comes from Larix kaempferi, assembly GCA_027924585.1. Lineage (NCBI taxonomy): Eukaryota > Viridiplantae > Streptophyta > Pinopsida > Pinales > Pinaceae > Larix > Larix kaempferi. The sequence goes on along the minus strand of BSBM01000005.1, from coordinate 5,427,162 downwards.
GGAACAACCCTGGCCTGGTGCTCTGTCTCGGCGTCGGCCATGAACTAAAAAATTGAAGGCAAGGCTTTCAATACAAAGCAAAAATTGTTTTAAACTTCTGTTTTATCAAAATTTCTAAGACTCAACTAATTGTTGTGATGCTGACAGGGTTTCGAATTCATGTTACCTAGCTGGTAAGATGGCGGCGAAGATTGAACTATTAGACGACTCACTGAATCCTTTGTCCAAGTAAGTCTCGGCCGTGTTCGATGAGACCTTGGTGGACTTCTGTGTTGGATGTTATGTTTGTTTGAGTTTTTAGTCAGGTTGAAAAGTAGTTGGTGTTTCAAAAGATTTCCTAGAAACATTTCAACTTCTGTCTGAGAATGGAGAATTGTATTTTTAAAGGTTCTCGGTCCTCCATCGTTTTCGGTGTAGAGTTGACCTAAATGTAATGGATATCTGGTGAAACATGGTTTTATGCTTACGGTTGTATGGTTCGATTCCATACTTGGGGTTTCACCCAAATGTAATTATTATGGTTTTTATTTGCACTAAGTACTTGAAAAAGGCATCTGATGTATGCAGACCAAATGCTTGCAGTGAATCATTTGAACCATGGTTCTAAAATTCCAGAAATTTCATAGGATTTAGATAATTGTTTTGGGGTTTCGATGTGGTTTTATATTTCTGGAGTTTGTAAAATACTATTCTCAAAAGTTTAATGCTGACTGTTGTTTAAAATTAAAGAAGAATTCAAAGCTGTTAGAAGAGTTAAACGAATGTTTTCAAAGACAGAGATATAAGCTCGAATGTTTGAATTTTCTTCTTAGTTTAGAATAAAAGTATTTGAGGCTGTAGCTTTATCTTCACCGGCTTGATAGCTGAGACTGTCCTTCATAATGTTTTATTTTTATGAGTTGGTTGCTATCTATAATTATTTGTTTGAGTTGTAGGGTATGCAAACCTGTTTGAAATCTGACAGTTTATAAATAATGGGTATTGTAACACCGTCCAATCTAGGGTTACAAACATTTTTCTTGAGCTAGATACTTGGAAAACCTTATGAGTTCGAATCCTATTGGAAACGTTTTGAAAATCCTCTAACGCAGTATGAGTTGTCGATAAGGGTTCTAATAAAAACGATGATTGAAATTTCTTAAGGTACATTTAAAACTTGTATTATTATTTAATTCACGTAAATAGTCTTGAATGGGAAAAAATAAAGATACCTAAATTATTTTAAATTGTAAATCACCAGTAATTAGGGATTATTGCGATGTTATCGTTTGATTTGCAGTTTTTTCCTATTTTGATTAAAATAAAATGAAACCTGTAATATAATTAGGGTTAGATCAAGGATAACCCTAACTAGAGAAGTCATAAAAAATACAAACGATTAAGGAACGATACTGAAGTTGGTAACCACCTATTTGGTTGTCGACTAAATGACCATAACTCCATTTGTACAGTTCGGATCTGAATAATCTTATATTTAATATTTACTGTAACTATAAATACAAAGAATCCTCAATCATTTATACCTGATGCTACAGGATTATAAGGAAAACAAGAAACTAATTGTTTTATATACAGAATTATGATTTTCATATACAATTTGGAAATAACAATTCTAGTTACAGAATTCATAGCTAAACTAATAATTTAGTAAAATTAACTTTCAGTCTACTTCGGAGTACTACAGACTTATAACAACTAATCAAACCTTTATGAAATAAAATATAGAATAGGAACCTGACACCACGCTAGGAAAGCAAGAATGGCTTCGCTGTTCCTCCCAACCAATTCCCGGAATAGTCAAGCTCCAGAACCCCTGAGCTTGTTTGCTGAACTACAAGAGAAAAATTCCTCAATGCTCCATCTCTTGCATTGCAATGTAAATCCTTGTCCAATGCTAGCCTCTTGCTGCTCATGTACTTACTATTTCTAGTAATTTTCGTAGGACTTGGTCATTTATGAGCCTCCTTCTCTTTAACACTCAACTAGGAGTGGTGACCTAATTTGTAGGGATGATGCCTCCTGCATCTTTAACAGCTTCAGCCATTTGTCCTTTTCCTCTTGTAGTTCAGCAAACACTCTTCAACAGCTAGATCCATTCTTGTCTCCTGTTTTATTATATTTTCTTAAATAAAAAAATCCTTAATACAATTGTTCTATTTTTGACTTTTCAGTCAAAAATAATAAAATAATAATAATTGTTTTAATTGTTCTTTTCTAGCAGCAAATAATAAAATATTTATTATTTATGGGGGTGTTACAAACTCAAACATAGAAGGAAGCAATATAACTGAGGGCCTCGAAATACACATGGAAATGAGAGGAATAAGCATTTTCCAGGCTCTTTGACCAAACTGTGATATTGGAACTAACCATAATGTATGATTCTCAATGGTGCAATGTTGCGTTAAAGTCAATCATGCAAGAATCAATCAAATCAAGGGGTAATAAGGCATCTCATTGCTTGGTATGAGGTGACCCATCAATGATGAAAATGGGGGAAAGATACAAAATTCCTCTAAACCATAGCTCTATAATACAACTATTGAAGTTAGTAGAGGTATCTTTGCTGGTAAGAAAGTATTACGGGGAATTTGCTTACCAGCATGATGTATGATACAAGAATGAGAAATGAATCCGGGACTAAGACACAAATTAGGGATGAGGGATATAAGAGTGGTGGAATAAAAGATTCCTTTGTTCATAGCATAAAGGAAAGGCTCTCTTGGCATCGAATATACAACTTATCATGAAATAATAATTAAGGGTCAAGGGTGTGTGGAGACAACTTAGAAGTGGGGTGCAAATAAGGTGACCATGGAGAATTATTGAAATTAGCAAGACCCATGGAGAGTGGTAAAATGAAGTCAATGTGAATTGAGGATAACAAGAGGAGGTTCCATGGGTGAATCACCATAGAATGCTTTGAACAAAGGTGACTAGGGATCTTTCCTTAAGAGATCGTATACACTTTGAAACTATGCAAGGGAGTACTTTATTGTTTCCCAAAGAATGAATATGTTGGGGTAGTAATACAACAAAGAAGATAAGTGACCTGAAAGAAATCAAGTGAATAAACTAAAATTACGACGGAAAATGTAAGTAAACAGTTGGTGGGCATTAATGGAAACTTCCATGAGGGAAGTGAATGGTGGAAAAATATTGCAATTTTATTGTATGGATGAAATAATGGGCTTGTGATATAATGTAAAATATAGAAATAATTCTATATATGTTGAAATTGTTTAGGAGTTTGGGGAAATATGCCAATGACTACAATGAGAATGCATATATGTGGGTAAACATTGGTCCATGTACTACATAGACTCTTGTTAATGCATAGGGGTATTAATAAGTGGAAACCCATGTGAGTAAGGTAACGATGTTGGGCAAGGGAAAACACAAAAGTGTTTAGGCTAGGCCACTTGCAAAAATAAAGGGGGTCCCTATAGATAAAAAGGGGTTCAAAAAATCGGTTAATTGAGTTGGCACACTTCTACTTTGACCAGGGTTCAAAAATTCAACAAAATACCAACAAAAACCATTACCACAAATATTGGCCCAAAAGGGGGTTCAATCCCATTTGGAAACACCTACAGAGAAGATGAAGTCTCACATGAAGCACCTATGAAGTCTGTAGGAACCATATTTCCGCAGTATGAAAGGAGAATAGCTCGACATGCGATACATTCATCATACAACCCATAAAATAGACCAATCTAGAATGTCGACAGAATCATAGCTTTGACACATTCATCACTTCACCAGAACCCATGACATCGCCATAATGAAATAACTTAAATTATATTCTTCATTCATATTAATTATAATTATTTTGATCATGCATTTATCTAAGCATTCAGGCATGAAAGAAACACATATCACATATCACATCACACATCACAACACATAAATACACCATGTTTAACGTGGAAACCCATAATAGGAAAAACCATTGAAGCACTTATCTTTATTATGAGTCGCAGCCAAATAAGCACTTCAGTTAAGACTTACGGATTTCTTCATGACATACAATGGATTTGCGTGCACAACCTGCAGATTAGCTACTCGAATTATCCCAAATAACTCCAACAGATATGTCATAATGCTTCCTTACAGATTCAAAATATGCTCTTACAACATTGACTTGACAGTAACAAAAACTAGTGACCCTTTGTAACAAAAACTGAACCAATAAAGAGTAAACCCAAAACTTCCATCTTATTGCATATTTATAGGGTGCACGTAGCTTTACCTGCTTCCACTAACCCACTAACTTATTAACCAATTCATTATTATAGTGTGGACCATTTTTAACTAACTGACTTAAATCCGACCATTTGACTTGTTCAACATAACCGTTTTTCCTGAATTCTTGGCCGCTTCATCGGAGTCGACCACTTCACTGAACCACTTATTTCTTGCCTTTGTCCACATTAAAATTGTCTTCAAACAAATTGGTACCTCCAAAACACTAGGCCCAATAGGCCCCCAACACTCACATGTGGCTCGTCCCAAGCCACATCAAGGTTGTGAGACAGGTTACTGTAGCTTCGACTGAAGCTCCTGGAATACAATCCTGCTTACTTCGACCAACTGTTGGATTTCATCTTTCTTATGGGTGACAGTTTCGACCAAATCTGTAGTAACATGGTTTGTGCTTTCCTCGACAGCTTAAGTGACTACCGACTGGATGGAAGTATGTTTACCCCCGATGACCTATGATACACGCTCAGCCTTAGACTGAAGCACCTCAACCCATTATGTCCATTTCCTATGTTGCATCCTCAGTTGATTGATTTCCTGTTGCAACTCTTTGCTCTTTGTATCTCTCCTCATTCTTTGGACCGGTGGCAAATTCTTCAAGTGCTCACGCAGTGTACCCATCCTTTCTTCAGCAACCCCGATCTTGGTAGTGAACTCCTGTAACTCCGCATATTCAAATAACGCATCCCATGATTGCGACACATCCTCGTACATCTGCATGCAATGTGCTTTCATTGTCTGAAGGATTTGAACAACCTCTTGAAATTTCACTCGTCGTTGCTAAGTGACTTCAGGTGGGGTACTCAGCACTATCTTGGATTCTAAATCTTGTATCTTTTGTCGATATCATGAGATAACAGTTTCCAGGCGCTGTATCTTATCCTCAAATGTCATTTCTTCTATAATTTCTGCTTCAGGGACTGCGTGGCAGGTAACGTTGATAGGTTCCTAAACTTTATCCTTCTCCTGTTGTAGCAGATCCTTGTCTTGTTGAAGCTTAGCATTCAAGTCCTTTAGTGCAGTTGCCTGATTCTTGTATCCTTTCATTAACTCTAAGAGGAAACTCTCCCTCGTCTTGAATTCCTTCATAATTCCTTCCTACAAGTGATGCAATACATAAAGTGGTAATGTAGATAATTTTAAGTCCACATACGTGGTCTTTGGAATATGCACACTTGTGCCCGGTTCATCAAAACTTAATTCCCTAGGTAAAATTTTAACTACCCATTCCGTCGAAGCGGGTGCAACTATCTGGTCTTGGCCTTCTTCCTCTTGCACAAATTCGACCCATGGCGGTGTGACCTGCGATGGGGGAGAAATGCAGATCCATTTAAATTCTTGGCATAGCATATCCAGAACGTCTTTAATGCCGCTAAATAGTTGGATTGTTCTATATGCAGCTATTTTCCTATTATTTTCTCAAACTTCTATCATCTCGTTGAACATGATGTTAATATAATCATCTGTTAACACTTGGGGATGATCAACTCTCTGTGCTTTCGACTTTATCCTTCCTCCCTGCGGAGATTTCCCCACTTTCTGCTTATCTCCCAGACTTGGGTCAGTAGGGGTATATATTGATTCTTCATCCCCTTGCTCATCACCCCCTCCTCTAGTGTGCTGCGTATTTTGACTTGTCTGTTGCTACTGCCGGGAAGTTCCCTCCAGTCGTGGTTCCTGTTCCGATGGTTTTGGTGAGATGTTCTCAGGTTTGAATGGTAATTTCCACTCTGCCGACCATTCTTGGACCATAGCATCCATTTCCTCTTGAGTTACATTGAACCTTGTAACTAACTACTATCGATGTTGGTCCCTCCTTGCTTGCACATACATGTGGTGGGGCCTGGATTTGAACTGTTCCACACCACGATACTTTGCCACAACCGCTTCATCAATGCATGGTATCTGAACCACATAATATTGCAATGCTTCCAGCTGTATGTATAAAGAAACATTGCTCTCTTCCTGTCGGCTCCTTATATCAGAATATGATAAATTCATGTACCTCGAGCCTTGGCATGGGACAGTTGGTTGCATACCTTGATAATTCGCTGGCTCTACCCATCCCACAAATTATATTAACAACAATTGCCAATAATATGTGAATGGGGAGACGTTGTGTCACGTTCCCACACCTCCCAGATGGCCTTCAGAGGCCACAAGAGACCCTCGGATTTCTTTTTTTTACTTCCAAATTCATCCCATTCCACACACAGCCGCAATGGGCTTGGGTCCGCAATTCCCCATTGCGATTCACAATATTCCTTTCCGCGTTCTACAATCCGCATGTGAAACTCAGAAATCGGATTTCCAAAACCACTTCAAAATCTAACTCGCGCTTCCGTCTTCCGCAATCTGCATGCGGAAATTAGAAGTTGGAAACCAATTTTGGCCTCGAAAGTCCGTCCTTCTGACTTCCGCAGTTCTGCAATCCGCATTTGGAACTCGGAACTCGGGTTCCATGTTTGCTTGCCGGAAAGTTACCTTCCACAAGCCACATCCCGCATTCCACATTGCGTATGTGGAAATTCAAAGTTCCATATTCTAGTCCTAGGATATTTTACCTCCCGCAATCTGCATTTCGCATTCGCATTGCGGATGCAGAAATGCGGATTTCCCTACGCCCCAATGGATGATTTCTGACCTCCGCAATTCGTGTTCCACATTGCAGATGCGGAATGGACCTTGCGGATGTGGAAGGTTCATATTGGTTGGCTCCTGAAGAACCAGTAGAATTGGTTGAGAGGTCACCTAATGAACCTCTCACTAAAAGAAGATCTGCTTGGTGCTGAAAAATATTACAAAATGCAGAGAAACATGGAGCATCAACAGGCTCATCTAGAGAGCACAAGCAAACTAACAGATATTCAGGGTATGTTTCACTGATGAGTCACATCAGTGATTCAGAACCATCCTCATATGAATAATTTGCAAAACAAAAAGTATGGAAAGATGTAATGACAGAAGAGTACAACTCTATAATGAATAATGATGTTTGGGAGGTTGTTCCCAAACCTGATGGGAAGTCCATTGTGACTTCTAGATGGATTTACAAGATAAAGCATGTTGTGGATGGTAGCATTGAGAAGTATAAATCCAGATTCGTTTCCATAGGTTTCTCTCAGAAAGAAGGCATCGATTATGATGAGACCTTTTCCCATGTGGCAAGGTACACAAAAATCTGAGCAATGATTTCACTTGCATCTGTTCTAGGATGGAAACTTCACCAGATGGATGTGAAGACAACCTTTCTCAATGGTGAGGTTGAGGAAGAGGTTTATATTCAGTATCCTGAAGGATTTGTGGTGCATGGGAAGGAGTCCCATGTTTGTAAGATAAAAAAAATCTATATAGGCTTAAGAAAGCCCCCAGGGCTTGGTACTCTAGAATTATAGCTACCTTCAGAAACTGGGTTTCTGTAAGAGTGAAGCTGGTCCAAATTTGTACTTCAAAGTAGTGAAGAACCAACCGTTGATATTGGTTCTGTATGTTAAATATTTGTTTCTCACTGGAGAGGAACATCTGATTGCTTGGTGCAAGAGGGAGCTCACCTCAGAGTTCGAGATGAAAGACTTATGTCTAATGCACTACTTTCTTGGCCTTGAGATTTGCAAAGAAAAGATGAATTTTTTCTATCTCAAGGGAAGCATAGAGTGGGTATATTGCGTAGGTTTGGCATGATAGATTGTAAATCTATGACTACACCGATGGTTTCCAAATTGAGGAAACTTCATGAGTCAGGATTTGGATCAGATCCAGTAGATCCCACTTTGTATAGACAACTTATAGGCTCGCTAATGTACTTGATACATTCGAGGCTTGATATATGTTATGCTGTGAGCATTTTGAGTCAATTTATGTCTGATCCGATACACAGACACTGGATAGCTGCTAAGCATGTGCTTAGGTACCTTCAAGGTACAATTTCATATGGACTCAGATATTCCTCCAGTGGAGGAGACATGTTACTTGGTTATACAGTGTTAGGAACCCATGTCTTTACTTTGTTAGTATATTGTTGTTGGACGCATATGCTTTGTAAGACGTCCCGTAGTATTTGTTGATCTATAGTTTTTGTTATCGTTGTTGGGCGCATATGATTTTTAAGTTGCCTGTAGTAATTGTTGACCCATAGTTTGTATTGGCCCATGGTTTTGACCCATAGTATTGGCGCCTAGACTTAGTATATAAGTGTGTGTTGAGGCCAATGAAGGCACCACGAAGTTATTTGTATTGAGCTTGCTCAAAGGAGGTTGCCCCCTCGAAGTGGCCAGTGATTAATAAAGTGATTCTGAGTTATGTTATTACTTTTATCTCGTGTATTTTCATTAATTAATTGTTGCAGGTTCTTCAGATCTGGTATTAGATCACTTTCTTGGGCTTGTTGGGTGAAATATCTGCCAAATTTTTTTTGCATCTGTTGTAGGTTCAGATCTGGGAATAATCCCTATCCTCTTAACTGTGGGAAGTACTTGGGCATAAGCCCTAAAAATTATTGTGAGTACCACAAGAACCCCAAAGTAGTTGTCCCATTGAGAGGACCTTCCAGCGAAAAGGGCAACGACCCCTACCTGATTGACTAGTTCCCACCCGTGAGGTAAACTAAGAGCTATCGTTTGTGGCAAAGCGGTTATCAGTTCTACCTGAGCCTTGGAGTGAGGGGTATTGCCCCAATATGCAAGCCGTCCGACATCATTGGTGACCAAGTGAATCCCTTGAACCGTTAGGAAGCCGAGCATACGGGGTCCATATCTATTTTTAGCTAATAAACCACAGATTTCCTCTGTCCAGAACTGTTGTTGATCACTTCCGCACTGTTTCAGATCTATCTGTTGCCGATCACTTCCGCGTCGTTTTAGATCTATCTGTTGCTGATCACTTCCGCGCCATTTCAGATATGTCTGTTGCCGATCCCTTCCGCGCTGTTTCAGATCCATCTGTTACCAATCCCTTCTGAGCCATTTCAGATCCATCTATTTTCGATCCCTTCTACGTTGTAGCAGATCCATTCTGGGAAAAAAAATCCATCTCTTTCCGATCCCTTTTTTCCATATCTTCCTTATTTTCACTCTGTTTCCCTTGAAACTTCCGTGACACCCCTGTCATCCCATTCTGCATCTTTCATTCGTGAGGACCCTATCCCAAATTCCACTTCCCAAATCCAAAAATCCCACATTTGTCTATTTTTAGGGTTTGCCATAACTTCTTTAATTTTCATCCAATTGTCTTCCAATTTTTCCACCATGTCCATTCCCTATTTCTGCTTCTTTGTCCCTCTCTGACAAATTTTCTCATTCTTTCACCCCGTTTCTGAAATCCTCATTTTCTGCTTCCCTATCCATTCGAAAGTGTCCAAAACTTAGTCAAACTCCAATTACCCATCCACGTTTTTCCCAAATCCAAATTTCCGGTTTCCCTTTACTAAATAATATTATGTTTGTGTTTTTCTACCCATTCAAAAAAAAAAAACTCCTGGTTATGGTTGTCACCCGCGCAGGAGCAAAAACCATGGAGGAAGCACTTGCAGCCATCCAAACCAAACTCCAGGATCTGGATGAAAAATTTCTCGGCCTCTATCTTGAGCATTCCACCATGAACAACAAACGACAGTCCAAGTCTTCATCAGACAATGGGTTCTTTTCTTCCAACAATTTCTATGGTCTGAAGCTTGATTTTCCTCGCTTCAATGGTATTGATCCGACTGGTTTGATCTATCATGCATAATAGTATTTCAGTCTGCATAATACTTTTGATGTCACCAAAGTTCTACTTGCATCCTTTCATTTGGAACAAGAAGCTCTTCAATGGTACCGTTGGTACATCAAGGCTCATGAAGAGCCAAAATGGTCAGATATTTCCATCTCCTTTTGCAACGATTTGGTCCTAGTGCTTTTGATGACTTCATGGGATCCCTCACTAAACTTCGCCAAATTGGCACTATGAGAGAGTATCAGACATGATTTGAGAAACTAGCCGATCACACAGAAGGATTGTCTGATGAATTCTACAGGAGTTGTTTTATCAGTAGTCTTAAGGATGAAATCCGCTCAGAGGTTAAAATGTTCTATCCCATCACAATGATGGAAGCTCTAGGGTGGATAAGTTGGCATAAAACAAGATTGCATCCCAACAACGCTCCAAACCCACTTTTGTTCCCTTCCGAAATATGGGTTCTTAACGACCTCCCATCCCGCCAGCTCTTCGACCAACTCCTATCAAGCATTTGTCTGAAACAGAGATGCAGGAACGCAGAGAAAAAGAGCTTTGTTATAATTGTGATGAGAAATTCACTCAGGGACATAGATGTGTTCAACAAAATCTCTATCTCTTGGATGTGGATTCTCCGCCTGCCTCTGAAATTGGTGAAGAAGCTCTAGATACAATGGATGATCAGGTCGACATTCAGGATCTACCTATTGAACCTCCGTTTCAGGACGATCACCCAGAGATATCTCTCCATGCTTTAGCCCGAATCACCACCCCCCAAACAATGCGGGTCGGGGGTTACTTCAAGAAGCTCCCTCTTACCATACTCATTGATTCTGGTGTTAACACCTAAAAAGTGCTCACTAGCTCATTCCCTTATTCACATGACCCATTTGTCCACTTTTCCACCATTTGAGCCTTTAAAGCCATCAAAAGGTCACCAAAAGACCTTAATACACCCATTTTTCCACTCAAAATGAGTATTTTTCCCCAAAAAACATAAAAAACCCTAAAAAAGGGTCCAAAATTCCCAAAAATATTAAAAAGGGAATAAAAATATTAAAAATATTCAAAAAAAAGGAAAAAGGAGGGAAAAGGTACCTAAACCATGTTGGTCAATACCATTGGTTTCCTCAAAACCATAATGGTATTCCCCACCACCAAAAACTATAAAAAGGTGGTAGGGGCTCCTCACTTTACATCCATCCATCATCCTATCCTCATGCTTCCAAAATATCCCATGAGCTTTTGGCCATTGTAGCTACCTTGGAGAAGGGAACTTTGGAGTTTGGAGCTTCTCACCCTTGGAGCTACTCAACAACCTTCACCATTTGGAGGTATTATCATTGCAAGCACTTGCTTGCCCTTATTTTCAATACAAAGTTATTCTTTATTCTATTGCTTGTTCTTGTTTTTCAATTCAAAAATTTATTATGATATGCACATGCTAGTTTAGTTTAGTTTTAGTTTTATATTTACAATTGTTTTTTCTTTAGTTTTTGAAACTACTGCTACTAGTTAGCAGGTGCCCATAGCACTAAGCTTGGTTGCAAAACCAAGCCAATAGTTTTTGGCGATTCCGCTGGCTTAGAACTTTTAGATCTCAAATTTTGCTTTAGATCTTAATTTTTGTTAGTATTAGTCAAATTAATTCATAGATCTGCCACCCTAGATAGCAGATCCATTGCTGTTCTAGATCTTGGCTCATTCCATTGCCATTAACAGCCCAAAATTTTCAATTTTTGGGTTCGTTTTTCGGCGTCCGCACACGGCTTTTGCCTCACGGGTTTTTGCCGAACAGTCGCGCGGCTCATCGCGACTGCGCGGCTCTTTTCCGCGCGGCTCACCGCGGCTTCGCGGCCAATTTGCGCACTGCACATCAAGGCTTCGCGGACATTTTCCGCGCTGCACATCGCGGCTTCGCGGACATTTTCCGCGATGCACATCGCGGCTTCGCGGACATTTTCCGCGCTGCACATCGCGACTGTGTGATGAAATCCCGCGCTGCACATCGCGGCTTCGCGGCTGAAAACCGCGCTGCCCATCGTGACTGTGTGACAGAAACCCGCGTGGTCCATCGCGTCTGTTCTGTCAAAACCCGTGATGCCAATTTTTTTCATTCAGCCAATCTGTTTAAAAAATTAATTTTTTGTTGTATTTTCTGCCCATTTAGCACATTTTACAGTATTAAAATTCCTGCATTTTTTACAGCCATAGAAATATTTTACTATTTAGAATGCTCCTTTAAAAAATCTTTTTAAAAATTTTCAGAAATTGAAAGAAGGATTTATTTTCATTTTATCTAGATAAAATTTTTACTGTTTACTTCCTTGATATTTCGCCCATAGCAAATTTTGAAAAAGAAATCCATTTATTTCTTGAAGTATTCATATTATTTGCTTTCTTATTTCAAAGATCCTTTGTTTTTTGAAGAGTTTTTGCTAAGCATTTAATTTCAGTTTAAAATACCACACGTGCACCCACCCAAACACATAATTTAAACTGAGTCTTAAAATTTACCCTAACTTCAACCAACTTTTAACCCCACTTGGGGAGCACTTAAAAGAACTTTGTAGCTAGGTAGAATTGAGGGGATAGGTGTTCCAATAACACCCCTCAGTTATTACATTTGAGACATAGCTATTGTCCATTAGGGAACCAAAATCTCCTAGTATTTTTTGGCACGGTCACAACCAGTTTATCAGAAGGCCTCTCCCCTAGGAGGGTTGAAGTCGCGAGGATGGTTCCGGAAGCCTGAGTGGAATACCAAAATCCATTCAGTAACCGAAGGCTACCATTCGCAGTTCTTGGGATATCCCTGTATGGGGGTATTGCGGTAAAAGGACCAAACGACAGATTTACCTTTTCTGAACGTGTCATGAACGGGGGATATCTAGCCGTTGATTCAACACTCAATATTATTTGACTTGGATTTCATCACCTTGCAGAGAATATCGTTTGTTGACTCACAATACTTCTAGTTAGATGTTTGCATGATACAATCCACCTTTGGTCTAGTAGCACCTCTTTTTTCTAGAAGCTGTTTGACTGTTGGTATTCTGACCATTTTTGTTGCATCCCTCCACTTATTATAGCACAGCTGCTATAATAAGTGCTTTTTGAGGTTGATTTTTTGGCCTAAGAGCCTTTCTTTTCACTCCCCTTTTTTGCACCCTTGGTTGCATTAGGGTTTCGAATTTTTTATACATTACCATCTTACACTGAAGATTTTTACACAAAAACATATTTCTCACCATTGAGAATTTTAGACGATCTTGTCGTCTTCAGGGTGAACTCCCAGAGTTCAGTCTACTTGGATCTCCACGTCACCGACGTCGAGCCTTATCCCTTGACTCGACACATCATCGGTCAAACATACAGTCATCCGATTCTGACACGCCTCACTTCACATCTGATTTTGAGGGAGAATCTGAGAACCCTACCGAGTTATTACCAACCAACCTCATGGCTGGAACATAATTCGACCCACTTTTTACCAGTACCATAGGAGATACATCCACGGACCCTTCTACTGCGGTGCCATCCATTGCAACAAACACTCCACCTTTAGGAATGCCCAACACAGGACTACCTCCTATTATGGGTATGCCAAACATAGGGGTCACACCCCCTCTCACTACCACAACCCATATCCCAGGAATCCCCACTACTATTCCTAACCCCGGTGTAACCCATGTTGCACTTGGAAACGCTGGCCCATACCAGACCACAGCTGTTGGAGGACACATACCTTCAATACCTAGCATACCCTTAGGAGCTACTAGACCCATACATCATACCACCATGACTAGTCATGTCCCAGTCACTACGCCACATCCATCTGCTAGTTTACCTTACATGGTGAGTCTGAACTTACCAGACTTAGCCAGGCTAACCAACGATCCTATCAGACATGACCCTGTGTGGCCTCACATGCCAACCAAACTCCCCTCCGACATCCCTAAGTTTGAGGGAAAGGTAGGTGAGGACCCCCAGAACCATATTATGTCCTTCCATCTATGGTGTTCCTCCAACTCCATAGTGGACGACTCTGTCCACCTCCGTCTGTTACAGTGCACATTCACTGGCTCTGCAGCTAAGTGGTATATCGAGCAGCCCCATGGGACCCATGCCACCTTTACCTCCCTTGCCTCGACCTTCCTGCAGTTCTTTCAGTTACCTGTCCGCTATGATGTGGGAGTCGAGATCCTACTGTCTTGCAGATGGAACACGGCCACCCACATCACTGACCACATTCATGAGTGGCATCGACGCCGAAGCCTTTGCAAAATCAAGTTAGATGACCGTATCTTCTTAGATTGGTTTCTAAAAACCCTCCTCCCTCTCATTGCCAAGGATGTGGCATCTGAATGACCCCAGTCTGAAGAAGAGGCAATCCTCAAAGCCCAACAATTTGACCTCATTTACGCCCAGTCAGGTTATCTGTATACCATTATACCGGACGCCCCTCATGGTGATTCATCCCAACACGATGCGTCGGGGGCATCCCATGCCATAGATGGCATCATTGGTTGTATGGCCTCGCATCCCAAATCCTTTTCCATTGCACATCCTAGCCATGGCCTTGACCTTTCGCGGGTTACATCTCAATCTGGAGCAACCAATTCATATGCTCCCATGGCACATCACCACCATACCCACGGACCTTCATGTCCACCTCAGTGCTTTGGTCATGCACCACCTGCATACGACCCCCAAGCCGCACCTCAACCAATGTATTACCCACAGCAAGCGGCGACAGGTAACCCAACACCTCCAATAGCTCAGGGTTACCAACAACCCTAGCAGGAAAATGGACCGCCTCCAGCCCCACCAACTTATTTTCCACCGCAACCTGCCCCCGCACCTGCGGCAAACCAAAATCCTACCGCTGCTCAAGGGAAAGTGTACACACAACACAATCAGCCCCAGCACCAAAACAACCAACGCAACCAGGGTGGACAACAAAACCGTGGAAGAGGACGTAACCGCGACAACATCCAACAACAACATCAAGGTCCTCCACCTCCCAATCCTCCGCATAATAACAATGCTGCTCCTCCCAACCAAAATCCGGATCGTCATCCCAGGCAGCCCAAAAATAATAACCTCAGAACAAACCATCCTTGTTCTATTTGCGGGGTCTATGGCCACTACACACATGCTTGCCCACATTTGGAGTGAGCTCGGCAACTTTGGACTGACGATGCCAACCGTCAAGGACAAGCGACTCCTCAGGCGCCACCCAACCCTCCACCACCTCAACATCAACCTTTGGTGCTGCAAAACCCCTTTCCAACCCAAGGCATAGTGAACACCCAGCCGTTAGCTCCCCTTTAGGGCAATGCGCCACCACAACAAATCACTTATGCCGCTCCTGATCAACCCATGTTCGATTCAGATACCCCACCACTTGTTAATGATGTCATCCGCAGATGCCAACCTCCAAACCCGCCGGAACCAATATGGCTCCACCCCTGAAGCCCCTCCCGCTGACAAGAACAGTAATGTTCATCCCACAGATCAAACGTTACGTATACCTCCGGCTCCATTCAATGGCGCTTCTAAAGCACCTCGCTTCCCACTTCGTCGCATCAATAATAATCCCAATGCTCATGTTGCGTCGAATTACAGCATTGTAGATGACTTAGCCCAGTCTCCCGTAGCCATGTCTGCTTTAGAAGTCTTAAAAAACTGTCCTTCACATCGCAAGACTTTGCTCTCTTCCATTGGCGCTATTGACCCCAATGATTCACAACTGATGGCATTCGATTCAGACTAGTCCGAACCATGCTTTCCTTCCACTTTAGCATTCCAAGTTTCCGTTTCCGTTCGGAATCTTGTCATCCATCGGTGCATTATCGATGAAGGTGCCTCTACATGCGTTATGTCCACATTCGTTTGGAAGAAGTTGGGATCCCCTACTCTCCAGCAGTCCACCACTGCGTTGCGAGCCTGTGACGGCCGTTCGGCTCAACCCCAAGGTCTCTTAGCTAATGTCCCCATCCAGCTGGCTGGTAAAACCGTGCTCATTGACATAGAGGTCATCAATGCCCAACTTGACTATAACCTCTTACTTGGCCGCAGCTACATGTATGCCATGTGGGCTGTTGCCTCATCCGTTTTTCGTACCATGATGTTCCCTCATGACGGACGCATGGTCAAGGTCGACCAACTCACCTATTACGATCCCAAGGCCCCCGCTGCACCTGAAAATGTTCTCCCTATGGTTGAACAACCTGTTTGTGGTGCAACTACCTCGTTTGTTTCCTCCGTGGGACCCGGACTTTACTCCGACACACCGATGACTTCTACATTCCAATCTATTCCACCACCGTCACCGGAGACCCACGTCGCTGACCTCTGTACTCTTTCACACAAAACACAAACACCCAGCAATCAACCATCCTTGTTACCTAAACCACCATTGGTCCCTAGTCACATTGGTGTTACACCCATCCACACAATCCCCTTTCTATTTCCTCCCTCAGGCGTAGTAAGCGCTCCGGTTATGGCTACCCTTAGTCTCCCCGAGTTAACATTGGGACTACCCGTGTGGTATATTTCGCCTCCCGTTCCCCCGCCGACACCAAATGTCATCCTGCAACCGGTGCAACCCATTGTCACTTCTACTCAACCACCTCCCGGTATCACTAACCCTTCGTCATCTGCGAATCCCCCTCCTCTCATCAGGCCCACTGGGGGCAGAGGCCCACAACCATACACTGCGGTACCCCCACCCAAGGCAGTTAAACCTCCCCCCGTGTTTCGTGCTCCTCCTAAATGCTCGTTGTGTGATGAGTTAGGCCATCCAACTCATCAATGTCCACAGTTACCTGCATTACAGGAACACATGCAAATGCTTGACGACGACCCCAACATCCCGGTTGTCAAAATCGACTCAAACCCCAAGACTCGTGACAAATCACTGCGTACCAACCACCCTTGTGCCATATGCAGTATTTACGGCCATTACTCACATCACTGTCCTGATATCCCAGATTACAGAGCAGCTCTCTACGAGATGAATAATTTGGACCTTGAGACAACGCCCCCCACAATTGAGGAAATCTACCCTCCCGTATCATCCTCATCCAGAGAGATTAACACCGTTTATATGATCTCTTCGACTACTACTACCTCATCAACTGATTTGACCACTCGAGATCATTTCTCGCTCTCACGCCCAGATTTTTCGGGCATTTTTCCCATGCCCCCCTCGTCGCCTCGGTTTGCGTGCCACATCGATTGTCGTCCATTTTTTACGAGTCTTATATCACCGGATTCAGTTTTCCGTGCTTGTGATGATGCTTGAGATCATTTCTCGCTCTCACACCTAGATTTTTCGGGCATTTTTTCCCATGCCCTCTCGTCGCCTCGATTTACGTGCCACATCGACCGTCGTCCGTTTTTTAGGAAACTTATATCGTCAGATCCAGTTTTTCGCACTTGTGATGATGCTTGAGATCATTTCTTGCTCTCACCTCCAAATTTTTTGGGCATTTTTCCCATGACCCCTCATCGCCTCGGCTTGCGTGCCACATTGGCCGTTTCCCCTTTTTGATAATCTTTATGTCACCGGATTCATTTTTTCGCACTCATGATGATGCTTGAGACCTTTTCTCGCTATCATCAATCCCTTTTTGTTCGGTATAATTTTAACCCTTTTTCGGGCCGAGCAATCCCTTTTACGAAATAGGCACTTAGGGAGTTTCTGTTAAGCTCTTTTCTGACTCCTAAAACAATGAAAAGATCGTCGAGCAACCTTGCTTCCTTTCATGCTCGCTAAACGTATCTGAAAGGGCGTCTACTTGGTATAAGTTTATCCCTTTTCCGGACCTTGTAGACTAATTACGAAAAATGAATACTCTAGTCACATCAGCTAGAAGAGTTCTCCATTTGCATCATTTTATGCTTTTTCAGGCCTTGGAGACTAACTTATGAAAAAGAACACCAATGGAGTCCACTTACCACTTTCAGACTCTCTAAACATGAAAGCGACCATGAGCAATCACCATCCTGGGCTCGTAAAACCAATTGGACAGTAGTCATAACCACTGCAGAGTCTTCTTATCATTTTCAGACTCCTTAAAAAATGAAAGCACCAATGAGCATGAATAGTCCTGGGCTCACAAAATCCACAGGACAGTACCATTTCAGAGCGCACTTTTATCCCTTCTTGGAGCTCATTAAAACTACGAAGAAGGACCCAATGGTGCTTCTCGGTACCATAACAGATCACGTCTACTCATATAGCAGCTTCCCCATTTTGGTCGCCTTTGTTCAGAGTATTCTGCAGTATGTCACCCTGAGAGCCCCTCGACAGCACCCATCAGCTTGACCCCCCCAGAGTCAATACATACCCTTCAGTCCCTAAAAGCTATGATCCCCACACCTACAAGTCAGTTCCATCCGCTGCCAGGTCAACCATGTCATCATACTCTGAACAAAGGAAGTTTGAGTCTACCCATATATGAGCCCAGTTACTGCCCATCCCCACAAGTATGTCGGTCCTACCATCAGTACTACCACACTTCAGTTCTACACCTCGCGCTCCTATCAAGGAAACATCATTGCCTTGTTAGTTGCTGGTCTCCCTCTGTCGACGACAACCAAATTTATTCCAGAGGATAGACCTAGAGGTCCCTGTGTCTTGGACTCATCACCATTTATGATGAGTGCCTACGAATCATTTCGAGCAGAGTCCTCAGTGCTTCTCCAAATGGTTGTTTCTCACATGCTCGACTTCAACACCTTGATCGCATCATTGAGACTCGCATAGGGTATTGGTCCTTTCAGTTATCAGCCGAAGACCCCGGATACAACCCGACTCTTCCACACTTGAGAGTCTACCTATGGAAACAACCAGTTACATTTTTTCTATAGATATCCAGGTTGCGCATGGCGACAATATTCAGATGTACCCCAGTTTTATACTCCCTCGAGTATATAGTTACATATACTTCCCAGAAATGGCTTACAGTCATTGCGTCCCTACATATATTGGACACCTTCAGTTTCAGCAGTTCATCAACCCTTCTGAGACCTTATTCAGAACGATTGATGCTTTATTCCAGTGTATCAGTTATTGAGATCAGTCATGTTATGATCATGAGTACATCCCAAAATGATGTCCCCTCTGGACCATTACGATGTACCAGCAGAATTTTTTTATGTATTTTCTCAGGTCCCCCTTCTTGGGACTAATTGTTTATATATGTCTTGATACAAGCATGGGTATGCCTGCCTCGTCCATTATCAGAGATAATTCCTCATTCATATTGAGGCCATGTAATATTGTTTATTTTTTGCAGCTTCCAAGGGCCGTGGATCCAACCTCCAATCGGTCTCTTCTCCTCCCCAAAACCCCAGAAAAAAGACAAAAGAACTCTGATGTCTATCGGCCATACGATGAGCTCCTGCCCTCACACATCAGGGGGCAATCTGTTAACACCTAAAAAGTGCTCACTAGCTCATTCCCTTATTCACATGACCCATTTGTCCACTTTTCCACCATTTGAGTCTCTAAAGCCACCAAAAGGTCACCAAAAGACCTTAATACACCCCTTTTTCCACTCAAAATGAGTATTTTTCCTAAAAAAACATAAAAACCCTCAAAAAGGGTCAAAAATTCCCAAAAATATTAAAAAGGGAATAAAAATATTAAAAATTTTCAAAAAAAAGGAAAAAGGAGGGAAAAGGTACCTAAACCATGTTGGTCAATACCATTGGTTTCCTCAAAACCATAATGGTATTCCCCACCACCAAAAACTATAAAAAGGTGGTAGGGGCTCCTCACTTTACATCCATCCATCATCCTATCCTCATGCTGCCAAAATCTCCCATGAGCTTTTGGCCATTGTAGCTACCTTGGAGAAGGGACCTTTGGAGTTTGGAGCTGCTCACCCTTGGATCTACTCAACAACCTTCACCATTTGGAGGTATTATCATTGCAAGCACTTGCTTGCCCTTATTTTCAATACAAAGTTATTCTTTATTCTATTTCTTGTTCTTGTTTTTCAATTCAAAAATTTATTATGATATGCACATGCTAGTTTAGTTTAGTTTTAGTTTTATATTTACAATTGTTTTTGCTTTAGTATTTGAAACTGTTGCTACTAGTTAGTAGGTGCCCATAGCACTAAGCTTGGTTGCAAAATCAAGCCAACATCTGGTAGCACTCATAACTTCATTGACACTCGGATCGCCAAACATGATGATTGTTTTATCCATCCTTGCTCCAACTTTGAAGTCATGGTTTCGAATGGGGGCACCTTACCTTGCAAGGGGAAGTGTCACAAAGTACGTACCTCTATGGAAGATTATAACTTGCGTTTTGACATGTTTTCCTTGGCCTTAGGCGGATGTGATGTGGTTTTGGGTGTTCAATGGTTACGCACACTTGGACCCATCTTATGGGATTTTGTTGAACTTTGGATGCAGTTTTTAGTCAATGGGAAAAAACACAAATTTACAATCTTACAACCAGTGTGTCTCCACATCATCTGTTCACATCGCCTGGAAAAACTCCTTACGAAGAATTCACATGGTGTCATCACTTAGCTCCATTCCATTCAGATGCAGCCATCAATGGTCTCCACTACTCCCTTGGATATCCAACCAATTTTGGATAGATATGCGGGTGCCTTTGCTAAACCAGTGGTATTGCCGCCTTCACGAGACTTTTTCGGTCAGAATTTAGCTGCCTCTACATCTGCGAAGGAAATGATGGCTATTTTGCATGTAGTATAGACGTGGAAGCCATACCTATTAGGGAATTATTTCTACATCATGATTGCTCAACAGAGTTTGAAATATTTCCTAGAACAACTGGTCTCCTCACCTGCACAACTCAAATGGATTCGCCAACTCCTAGGTTATTCCAATCAGATCACTTACATGAAGGGTCAAGACAATTTGGTGGCAGATGCTCCTTCTCGCACAATTGATGCCCCAATTTCTCTTTTAGCTATTTCTCTGCTTGTTCCAAATTGGTTGCAATCTATTCAATAGGGATATGCCTTCTCCGAACTCCATGCATCTCCATTGGTTAGGCACTCTGGGTTCCTCCAAACGTATGAGCATGCACAACATACCTTCTTTTGGCAGGGAATGAAAAGGACAATTCAACAGATGGTGGTTGAATATGATACCTTCCATCTCCTTTAGGGATTGCTCGGACCCGTACCCATCCTTCCATGGATCTGGACAGCTATGTCTCTGGAATTCATTAAAGGGATCCCTAAATTTGGAGGGCAGGTTGACATTACCAATAAATGTTTGGAAACTTATCTTCGTTGCTTCACCTCCAAACAACAACCTCCGTGGGCAAAGTGGCTCCCTCTCGCTAAATGGTGGTACCCTACTGCATCTAAAATTACTCCATATGAAGCAATCTATGGTTAGGCACCACCATTTCTTCTTCCATACACCCTCAACAGTGCACCAATTCAGGAAATTGACACGGTTCTTCACAACCGTGATCATATTCTTCACATTTTGTAGGATAGTCTTCACATGGCCAAAATTCGAATGAAACAACAAGCTGATCAACACTATTCTGAGCACACTTTTCAAGCAGTTGATATGGTTTTTATTTGTCTGCAACCTTCCAAGCAATCCTCCATGACACTCAAAGGGCATCCGCTTATCTCTTTCTTTATCATAGAGGTATTCATTCAGTGGCACGACATGCAACCAACGGCTACTACATGGGTACCACTCCTTCAGATTCAACATCATTTTCCACATCTAAAGCTTTGAGGACAAAGCCTTTTCTAAGGGAGAGGGGAAGTTAGGAACCCATGTCTTTACTTTGTTAGTATATTGTTGTTGGATGCATATGCTTTGTAAGACGTCTCGTAGTATTTGTTTATCCATAGTTTGTGTTATTGTTGTTGGGCGCATATGCTTTGTAAGTTTCCCATAGTAATTGCTGACCCATAGTTTGTATTGGCCCATCGTTTTGACCCATAGTATTGGCACCTAGACTTAGTATATAAGTGTGTGTTGAGGCCAATGGGAACCATGAAGTTATTTGTATTGAGCTTGCTCAAAGGAGGTTTCCCCCTCGAAGTGGCCTGTGATCAATAAAGTGATTCTAAGTTCTGTTATTACTGTTATCTCGTGTATTTTCATTAATTAATTGTTGCAGGTTCTTCAGATACAAACTTAGAATGGGGAGGAATCATTCTGGACTATAAGAGCACATCCGACTACTGTTATAGCCTAGGATCAACTATGATATCTTGGTCTAGCTGGAAGCAGGGCTCCGTATCCCAAAGAACTACTGAAGTAGAATACATAGCTGCTAGTGTGTCCTGCTGAGAAGCAGTGTGGCTCAAAAATATACTTGTAGGGTTGTTTGGTGAAAATCTTCAGCCTACAGTTATTAGGTGTGACAATCAGAGTTGCATCAAGCTTTCTGAAAACCCAGTGTTTCATGACAATTTGAAGCACATTGAAATGAAGTATCACTTCATTCGAGACATGGAACAGAAAGGTACAGTGAAAATTCAGTGCATTGCTACTGATGAGCAGATTGCAAATGTGTTAACAAAACCTCTTTCAGTGACGAAGTTTAGGTACTTCCGAGACAATCTTGGTATGGTAGAGAATTCCTCCCTCGCTGAGAGGGAGTGTTAAATATACAACATCAGGAGACATTCTCCAAACTAATCTTGTGTAGTCAATATTGATCCTCTCGTATAGAGGTGGGCACTTTGATTTCCTTCCGTGTAAAGGTTATTCCTCCCATATAGAGGTAATTGATCAAAGTAATGATGTTGTAAAGTCTTGTTGGACAAGGCTCCGAACTTGTGTGTATCAAGTCATGATTATCATGTGAACCTTTCGTATAAAGGTATCCATGATATGGACCTCCTGTATAGAGGTGGACCTTCCATATAAAAGTCATGCTTTACTTGTTAAAAGAATGTAATGTTGTGTGATCTATTATTAACCATGATTACCATATTTCTATTAATTCTCCTTTAGAGATTGATCACCTCTAAACTGAATTACTTTAGCATATGATCATTTGGTCTGGAATAATATAATATGATCACAACATCTGATAATTCTTCTTAGTATAATTTAATGTGATGGATAATTAAAGTTAGCAAATATTGACCATGCAGTAAGAGATAGAGAAATAAAAGATAAAGCATAGAGATCAAGAGAATTCGAAATTTCCCATGCAGACACTTCAGCTAATTAAAGAGAACTAAGATTATTAAAGCTTCAGTTATAAAACTTCAATTAAGTATTAATGCTTCAGTTAAAGCATTAATTAACGATATGCCTCAGTTAACTAAAGAACTCACAGTGGTCACTTCAAGTAAATCAATCAGCATGATTTCATTTAACTAAGTGTTAAATAAAAGGGACTAGTTAACTAAAGTATTTACACTTTAGTTAAACTAAAAGACGACACTTCAGATAAAGAGAGTTAACTAAGTGACAACAAAGAATATCTAGTTAAATAAGTGTTATTGCATGATGACACTTATGTTAAACTAAAAGATGACACGTGAGTTGTGACACTTGCACGTCGACACTTAAGTTAGCCACCTAACTAAGTGGGAAAGCTTTCAGTTAAGAGGAGAGTTCATCCTAAGTGACAACTCAGTGAGATGAAGCACTGCATGAGAAGTGGGGCACACCAGTCCATGCAATATTAATACATCTAGTTTGAGGGCGAGTTTATCCTAAAGTTAGAAGTTAAAAATAGAAGAGAAGAATGTATAAATATGATATACAGGATTGTTGAATCCATTGTGAAGCGAATTCTCTTTTCCATTGAAGGCAAGGTGCTTCTCTTTGTCCAGGGTATTGTTCATGCTTGTTATTGTTGTGCTGGGCACACATCCGATTGATCTCTCTTTTCTATTGCTTCTTTATATTCACTAATAATTCTGGTGATCTCTTTTCTTCCGAAAGCAATCTGCTATGTTGTAAAAGAAAAAGTTCTCTGCTATCCATTATATTATAGTGAGAAGAATTGTTGGGGTTTCTGTTCTTATAATTTTGAGGATTTTCCCCAAGGTATATCTTGTGTTTTGGTTGTATGATTTTCATGGATTGAATTGTCTCATTGCTTCAAGTCTATACATCTAAAAGGATTAAAGATCAAAGCTCAACCAAATTTCAAGAGAAACCATTTAAAATAATGCATTTGTATAATTTGGATAACTAAAACAATAATATCATGTGCATATTCCATTGATAAATCAGTGAAATGTTAGTCAGATTAAGGATCAAATAAAGATCCCTAAATTTGAATATAGTTATAAAAATTAAAATATAGGATTCTCAAAGCCAATCAAACTTTAGTAAATAGGAGTACAGGAAATAAATGAAAGGTCCAGGATAGGTAAGTACCACAATTTGAACTGTAAATAAAAAAACAAAATATGGCCTTCTAAGCTTTTCAAAGGATTGTGCGACAATAGAATATAATCATTAGAATATATTGGCACGGTTAAGGGTCAAACAATGTAACATTTGAAAAATTCTCTCAATCTCCCTCCAAACATCATGTGTAATGGTAAACTTCTAAATTGGCTTTTACATCATATATGAACAAACATCCTACTTGCAAGTTTGAATGCCCGTAGATACTACTAAATCAGATTCAACCTATTACTAATCATTTCAAGTGAAAGGAAACAACAAACTTGAAATACAAGATGATCAAAACAAAGGCTTCCCATGTGGAAACATTATTGAGCCATAAAGAACGTAAAACTGGAGCATACCTTGTGAAACATGGGAAGGGTCCGGCTTAGGATGTTTTGTGTTTACATCTTCACACTGGGTATTCTCTTCTGATGTGTCCGAAGTAGAAGGCTCTATCGACATCTCTAAATTACTCTGGTCAACAAGGGGAAGGTATAGCTTCAGTTTGAGAGCTCCTTTCACTCTCTTGCAAGCCATATACCACCCTTTCTTGACTATTGTTGTCATCATTTGAGATAACCGCATCAATTGAGATCTGTAGAGAGTTATCACTTCTAACCAACAATAAATCACAACCATTTTCTACTCTTTCTCTATCCTATTGAGGAGGTTGTGGAACTTCTTGCTTTGAATCTCTGAATGCATTCTCTCCTGCTTGTTCAAAAGACAAGTTCCATTTTGAGGCTAATCACATTTCTAGTACAAGCATGTCCATGGTCGTGTGCTTCCAAGATTAAATTGGCATTAGAAAGATATCATTGTTCTTTGCTCATAATTCCCAATTTAAGCATATTGTCCATATTCACATCCATTTCAATAGCTAGAGGGTTATCATGCAACTTGGTGAAACTGACTTCAACGAAATACAAATGGGATATCTTCCTTTTAGGTCCTATGGACATCCACTTTGATTTACACATGTTCTATATTCATTGTAGGTGTAACATGGTCTCGTGGTCTCAAGCACCAGATTGCATTAAATTTGTACTTTCACATGCATATAGAAAGTAATCAATGACAACTTCCATAGCAAAATCCTCATTATGAACTAGAGACTGGACTATGTCACTCTGTGCTTTTGTAGTTGGGAAAAAATTACCACTTGGCACTTTGAAAGTAGATTTAATTAGAAAGTTTCATATTCAAACCCTGAAATCTTCATTTTAATCATTAATTCTCTAGGGAAAAAAAACGACTAGAAGAACTCGAGTTTGAGGGACTTTAAAGCGAGCAAAACCCGGAAAAAGGTATGGATAGGTGTATTTTCAGAATCGGCATGATTAATAGTTCAAGAAACTCTGCAAATACTCGAACTTTTGATTAATAGGATGGCTAGTTGCAGTTAACACGTCGATTCAGGATTTGGGAGATGGAGTGAACTGAGCTCCAGAGGGGCTCGAACCTTTTGATTAACTTAAAATTTATATAACAGTCAAAAGGTTATTTTTTAATATAAATAGTCACAATGAAGTGAATAATAAACTTTTTAATATTTGAAAATTAATTTATATTTATTTTTTAAATATTTAAAAAATTATAAATAATCAAAAAATAATTATTTAAGTAATAAAATATTGAGCTTTATATTTGGTTCAAGTTATGTAACAACTTAGAAAATTAATTTAAAACCCACACAAAAGCTAAAAACTTATTTTCTTAAATGCTATTATGAAAATCCAAAAAGATGAAGTGACTTAGGAAGCTTTTTAATTTATGAATATTAATTAAAAATTTAAATAAAATTTAGAAACCTATCTTTTTATTACTTGAATAATAAGTGAAACGAGGAGCTATAAGATGATGAATAACATTGAAAACAAGGAATCAATTAGAATGTTAATTTCGGAAGAGAGGAAATGTCATGCGTTTGTTGGTTCGGGTTTAGCTCTGATGTCAAAGGATGGCTTTCGCTAGGCCAATGAATTCCTAAGACAACGAAGATGCCAATCTTCCACATAAAATCACTTAAAATAAATGAAAGGATACAATATATGAAGGACCGTGCGGTAATAGGGAAGTTTATAGGAATATGGCCAAGTTAAAAGGCCCTAGATTAACACAAAATTAAAACCCAAAGGCCATTATGAACTCCAGTTGGGATCCAAAGGGTTTTTCATAGTAATATTGATCAGCCTGGAATATATTGAGAAAATCTTTTACAATGGACCCTATTTTTTCATTTTATTTGGGTTATATCTCATATTTTATCTTTGATAATAGACCCTATTTTTTCATCTTATTTGGGTTATCTCTTATATTTTGAGTGGAAATATTCAACCCAAACAAGGAGGACTTCACATCTACCCCTGTTTAGATTAGACTCTACTCCCTACCAAATGAGTGCTTGGAGGAAGAACCGCTTGAAGGCATAGACAACACCCTTGGATATTTTGTTAGGGTCTCATAGGTCACAAATATCGCCTGCAACACATCCTACGCTCGGATCCGCATGTACATGAACATTTTGAAGAAGCTATCAGAATAAATTTTCCTAATGCACGAAGATACGGAAATGATCCATCCAATTGATTATGAGCACATCCCCTTTAGATGTCAGAAGTGCCATGTACATGGGCATCTCTTTAGGGATTTTCCTTTGAATGCCCCAGTAATCACAGTCAAGCCTACAAAGGATAAATATGTAGATGGGTTCACGAAAGTGACCAATAGAAGAATACCACCCAAGAAATACCAATTTCTAGACCAACAAAATAAAACGCAATCGACCAATAACTTTAATGCTCTAAATTAGATACCAAAAATGTTGCAGGCCCATCAATGGAGGGGACAAGTGCAGGAAAGGATTCACAAGCTGAAGAATCGCCAATGCAAAACAAACTATCCGATGGTAATACTAGAGCTAAACCAAAGGAAAATCCTACTCGAAACCCCCAAACATCACAAAGTCGAGCAATGAAGATGATGCTGAAATGATGGAAGAGAATGGGAAGATATGGAATTAGGCAAGATGTGTCTACAATGCTTGGAGGAAGCCTACTAGTGCTAGGGCTACAAGTCCATACCACCTAAACAACTCCAATTATTGAAAAAATCATTGCTCAAGACTAGGGCCACCTCTCAACTGGGGATTCACCCATGGAATCTCAAAGAACTAAGAAAACGACATTGAAGATGACAAAAAAAGGGGACATAAAAGCAACAAGCAAAGAATCGAAGAGGTTGGGGCTAACCTCATAGAATGAAGATAAATGTGCAACTAACATAGGTTTTCTCCACTACCCCCCTATTCAAAATGAAGCTAATTTCCTAGAATATAAGAGGCACCAATGGTCCTCAAAATGAAAGATTTTGACGAACAAAACCCAACTAGAAAAACCATCAATCATGATGCTACATGTAACTAAATGCTCCAGCAACACATTGTCAGATACATCCAATCACATTTAAAAAAGAAGCTATTCAATTTCCTTGGATGCCAATGAAACAACTAGAGTGTTGGCGATAATTTGGAATCCAACATAGGTAGTTCTTTCAAAATATTTCATTATTGCTCATTCTTTAACTACCAATTTCCTCATCATTGGGACAAAGGTGAATGGGGTGCTCTCAAATGTTTATGGGACACAATCCTTTCCCTAGAAACAATTGTTTCTAGAGTCTATCCAATTGTTGAAAGAACAAATAGGAGACAACCATTGGATTCTAGGAGGTGACTTCAATATGATCACCTCACTTATAGAAAATAAAGGAAGAAGAAGGTGTCTAGAGCCAAAAAATACATTATTGGGGAAATCATTGTAAAATTAGGCCTAATCGATATGGAAACTACAAATGGAAATTTTACTTGGAATACCAAAAAAGGAGGCACCAATCATATAGCCTCATGCCTAGGTAGATACCTGAACTCTAATTGATCCTAGAGGAATGGGGGAATTAACAGCAAGCATCCTGCCATCGAAAGGTTCTAATCATTTGCCAATATGTTTGCAGTGGCACATAGTTGGTATTCCCCTAAGAAGGCCTTTCTTGTTTGAAAAATTATGGGTCACACACATTAACTTTCAGGATAATGTTCAATGTTGGCGAGAGGAAACTGAGATGCCAAGAGGAACCCAAATGTACAAATTACAAAAAAAGCTAAAAAACCTTAAGACCAACCTAAAGAGATGGAATCGAGAGGTATTGGAAATATATTTGGTGAAAAGAAGAAACTAGAACAATAGATGAATGAATTACAACAATAGATCATCTCTTCAGGATGCACATAATGGTTAACTAAAGAGGACACAAGGATTGAAACTCAAATTGAAGAATGAGAAAAACATGAAGAAATGTTGTGGAAGAAAAAATCTCGAGTAAAATGGTTGTAAGAAGGAGAATGCAACACTTTTTTCTTCCATCGGTCCACCTTATAAAATAGACAACAAAACATGATTGTCTCCCTCAAGGACA
Organism: Larix kaempferi; assembly: GCA_027924585.1. Classification (NCBI taxonomy): domain Eukaryota; kingdom Viridiplantae; phylum Streptophyta; class Pinopsida; order Pinales; family Pinaceae; genus Larix; species Larix kaempferi. The sequence goes on along the minus strand of BSBM01000005.1, from coordinate 5,398,320 downwards.
CTCAGGGACACTCAAGGACAAAACCTCCTCAAACATGTAGGTATCGAGCAAGAGATTGTTTCCTTTTTCAAGGATATTTTAACCAAACACCCCATTAACAAATCATAAGCCATAGAGAAAATAACACAACGTATTATGTCCATAGTAACTCACGAACATAATGACAATCTAATAAGGCCAATTAAAATGTATGAAGTTGATAGGGTGATCAATGTTTCAACAAAATGAGTTGGTTGATTACCTGTAAGAGTCATGTAGAGATCAATGTTTCATTAAATGAGTTGGTTGATTACATGTATGTAAGTTTGAAAAGAAGTTTTGAAAATGATGCAGAGCATAAAATTAAAGAAATGGAAGACATGGAGTAGATGCTACAGAGTATGGACCATAGTCAGAGTCCAAGAAAGCAGAGTAAGATTGAAGATGATGAAGAGAAGCAAGTCATAGAAGTTGCATAAATAAATAAAGAATGTTTTGATGAAGAAAATATCATAAAAAAAGATTAATATGGTGTGGAGTTTATATTTGATCAATGATGTTGATGTTAGGTGGAGTTAATAATGATGAGGGTGAAGGAAAAAATAAATATGATTTGAGGATGGTTGAAGTAGTGAGTCTGCAAGAGGGTGAAAAGAGCTTTGCATTTAATATGCAAGTAGTCAAATTTATACAATTGATGGGTTGTATGTTTGTGGGGATTGGAGAAGTGGATGGAGAATCTTTGGAGGAGGCTGAAATGAGCAACAAAATTGAAAAGACCGCCATAGAGGTAGAAAAATTCATAGTTAAAGATGTGAAGGAAACCCTATATGTTGTTGAGGAAGCCATTAGAGTCCAAATGAACGAGAATCCTTTAGAGATATCTAATTTTATCTAATGGACCTGTATTTGTTTGTGAGTACGCATGTTTAGAGATTAGCAATGATGTTACTAAATATGATGATAAGTGTAAACATGAAATCCATGAATTTGCAAGGAATGAAGATTAAGAAGAAGGGTATCATGCCAAAGTGCCGCCAAGACTGCAGGGTCGTATGAGAAAAAGAGAAATTGAAGAACTCTATTGACAAAAAAAGAAGAAGATTGAAGACGGCGTTGATGTTGAGAGTGATGAAGAAACTGTCATAGCCACAACAAAGAAAGAAAAGAAGTAGACAACCATAAGAGTACCTGCAAAGACAATAGTCAAAGAAAATAAGAAGGCAAAAGAAAATAAGAAGACAACCGTGAGAGTAACTGCAAAGACAATAGTCAAGATGGTAGAGAAGAAAAAGAGGACCAGAGTGAAATTGAAGAGATAGCCACACACATGGTACAAGGTATGACGTCGACACAGGAGGAAATGTGCAAGTGGATTCCTAACTGTAACAAGTGGCCTCAGAATGAGGTCATGCTTTTATGTTATACATATATCTTGATGTGGGGGCATTCATGGAGCAAGTGACTTGAACGCAATCACAACCGTCCACGAGGAATGAATGTAGGACGATCATGAGTATTTGTGGGGGTTGTCCCCAATTAGATATAACCATTCGTGGGGATATTCCACAATCAAATCAAGCCATGGAAGTTCCGATAGTGCCACTGATGCAGGAGGCAGAAGCATGAATGACCCACATTATCCATCAAAAAGTGGAACATGCACCAACGACCTAGATCTCCCAGTTATCTTGTTGCTTGTTTGTTTAGCGTGAATGGACAAAATACAAAGTTATTCGAACTGATCAATTCCAATGGACAAGATTGATTCTTGACCTTATCAATAATCAATCTTGTCTATTGGAATTGATCGGGTCGGATTATCAGCGAAGGAAGAATCATCGAAAAATGCTTTCGTTGGAGTAAACGATGGAACATATATTTTTGATAGAAAATAATTAATAACATTTTAAATTTAGTACGTAGGAGGATTTACAAAAGATATAGGAGGCTATCATTCATATGCTCATGGCCTAGTTTTCTTGAAGGTTTAATATGATGTCATTAATACCATTTAATTTTATTTAATTAGAGAGGAATTCGAGGAAGAGGAAGGATGAGAATTCAATGAACTAGTGGAGATGGCATGAAGGAAGGAGAGAGTTCAAGAAGAAGAGACGAAGGAAAATCCAAGGGGAAGAATATAGAGGAAAGAATAATAGACAAATTATATACGAAGGAGAAAATATAGAGAAGAGAAAGAAGAAAAGGGAAGAGATAGAGAGAAAGAAGTTGTCATCCTTTTTAAAATACTGAATTAACCATTGGTTCGTTTTTATTTTTTTGTTTACACACAAACCCTCGATTGAGTTTTTTTTACCAAACCTTGATCGAGGGCTTGAAGAGACCTCAATCAAGGTTTACGTAAAATCCTCGATTGAGGACTCTTCAAGCCCTCGATCGAGGTATTTTAAAAACCCCGGCCTTAAAAACAAGCCCATAGCCCTTTTCTCTACAGAAAGAAATTGTGTGTGCCTTTCATGGGCTTAAACTATGTCATTAAATGAACATTAATGAACGGACTTGATACCATTCAATTCATCAACGAATCCTCTATCCATGGACATATAATTTACGAATTTTTATCTTCGTATGTCATTCTTTTTTAAATTTCTTCTAAAGTTTACCCTGAAAAACCCTGTCGACGAATTTGAATGAGCTCAAAGATAAATCAACAATATTCAAAATACACATCCAAAAAATTTGAAAAAATATACAAGTGCTACATCAGTGCATCCTCTTCAAAAGGGTATTTTTTGTTTTGCAATTTATGTAAACAACCAAAATATTTAGCGCACACATGCACATGTGTGCAAAATGCGGCTAAAATATTCACTGGTCAGTTTCAAAAAATAATAATAAATATAATTTTTTTGAGAAAAATTAAAAGAAAAATATGTACGCACTAGTGCATTCTGTCTAGATCATGTTCACATATTTCATTTTTTTTTTAATTATAAATTTAACATTAAATTATTTTGCATACACACAAGCCACTTGTTAATTGCTCTTCAAATTTTTAAGGACACATGTTTCATTAAATGAAAATTTGACACAATAAATGACATTGGTATATTTAAAAAATATATATCATTGGAAAGCCAACATAATTCTCTACCTTTCGTTTTTAACCGCATGTCGAAATTCATATGGAAAATATGAGTTTCGAGGGCTTCAATTTAATACATGGTTAAAATTTCCATTTTTCATCGCCATATTTGGCCAAAAAGAGTTTCCCATCTTCATGGAATCACCCTAGAAGGCTATGTGAGAAAAAGGAGAAGAAGTCGAGTAGAGGCTTAAAGAGGAAAGAAGATAAGGGAAGAGAAGAGAATAAAAGAGAAAAGAAGGAGAGCAGAGTATAAGGCTCCATAGAGAGGAGTAGAGTAGACTCGAAGGAGAAGAGGGAAGATATTGAGGAAGATGAGGCTACAACCAAGCAATGGAAAAAATGTTGATTTTCCCAATTAATTGAATGAGGTGATTGTAAGGCATGGGTGAGACTTAGACCAATAGTCTAATAGGTTGAGTGATGAGAGATAGAAGGGTATGAGAACCTAGTTGTAAATTGAGTAATGAAGGAGACTCTTTGAGGTCCTATTTGTAAATTCTATAAATTTGATTTTAATAGAGTGAGAATGCATGTTCAACTTGTTTTAAAATTAATACTTTGTGTGTTTTGTTGTTTTTGTAGGAAAGACCTGCAGGGGGTTCCTTTCTTAGGACCCTGTCTACATCATATTAGTTGAATTTTTTTGACTTGGCCAAACAGTGATGGTGGATAGGGGATCAAACAACACTTGTTTGGATTTGCACTAGCTTCCAAGAATGTTTGGAACCTTATCACTAAGGATATCCTTTGGAATCATGTTATCATGTTAAAGTATATGTCTCCAGGGTTACTTATGGTCTATATTAGATTGAAAAGAAAAAGCACCAAATCAGTGTCAAACCATTGGGAAAGACATGGTATCCGCTTTCCCCATTACAATAAGGTTCCTTGCATGGAGAGTTAAGAATGGTCATATTGTTTGCATTTAATCAAATGATATTATGGGTATAGAGATAATGTTATCCCCCCTTGAGATCTTATTCAAACATTACATAACATAGGTCTCTTTCATTTTCACTCGATGGGTGAGAGCTTCATCACCAATTTATGGCAGCATGGTTGGATGAGTTCAGAAGATATTATATTTCCAGATAATATTGCCATGCTTTGGACCCAATATGTGGAAGAGCTAATAAGAGGACATATTTTATTGAAGGAGGAACCATATGTTCTAGGGTGGTCCATGAATAATATAGGGGGTTAATACAGTGCAAATCTAGGTTATTGGGTTGTAACAACCCAATATCCGTGGTAGACTGTTACACCGTATCCGAGTGTAAAGGAAGAATCTGTATCCGGATACTAAGGGGGAAGATGCTCCATTTTCAATAAATATAAATATTGATCAAATATGAATTATAGATAATGATATGATATTCAATGAGGCTCTCCTTTATAGGCTTGAGCATGCATAGTGAAGTGTTACGCCCTTTCACTTTAGTAATTAATAAATTATTGTTTATAATTAATATATTATTTTATATTTGTTACATTGCCTTCCCTTTAAGGGAAGCTTTGTCCTCAAAGCTTATTGAAGACAAAGGTTATGTCTGATTTTTTGCTTGAACCGTCATTTATAGATCCTTTATTTTAGTATTTGCGACACTTGATGAAATGAGGCGATACGAGTTACGAATTCCAAAGAATAACTGTCGCATCATCTCTGATGTGGTCCATCCAAGATCTATTTTTATCAGATCTATTTTATCACTTTGTGGGATGGGCCTTTTTATTTGTTGCTTCGTATGTTGATTTGACGCTCTTGCTTGTCTAACATCATAATTCCTCTATGTATGTTCATTTTGACCCTGTCATTGGTCAAAATGACGTTTATAATTGGGGTGTCAATAGGGAGTTCTTGTTGTTTGTTTTTATGCTGGATTGACTTCTTTTTGAACTGTGAGGAGGATTGAATTTGTATTTATTTCTTCTTCCTCAACTTGACTTTGTTTTCTGGAGAGTCTAGATGCTTCCTTCTAGATTTGTGCTAATTTGTTCTCCAGTAGATTTTTATTACTCTGAATCTTCTCGAACCTTTTGTATTGCGACTTTTTGGCCTCTTTAAACTTCTTGATTTGTTTCTCTAGTTCTTGATTAATATTTTTCAGATGACAGTTTTCTTCTTGTTGTTCTAGTATTTTTCCTTCTAGGTCTTCATTGGAGTGTTCCATCTTTCGACTATGTTTCAACTTTTTTATTTTCATAATTAATGTCTTATTATGATTTCGTAGTCGAAATAGTTCTTCTGTATTGCTTGATAACATTTTGTTGATTTTTTTAATCTCCAACTTATGCATCTTCTTAATGTCGTCATATTGTTGCTAGAGTTCACTAATCTGTTGTTGAAGGCGACAATTTCCTTGATTCTTGACCTTCCAACTTTCTCTAGACTTGTGCCAACTCATTTTCCTTGTCCAAGATGAGCTTGTTTAGACGCTTTATGTCATCTTCTAAATCGCTATCACTTCTATACGAAAATTCTTCGTTATCTTTGAACTTTTTGATTTTGTTTTCAAGATCTTGATTGTAATTTTTTAATCCAGATATTTCTTCATTCTTAGTTGATAACATTTTCTTGATATCTTCATTAGTTTTTTCCAACTTTTTAATTCGATCTTTTAAGCGACGATTATCTCGTTCTCTCAATTGATCAAGAATGCTCTGCTTACTTATCTCAAATTGTAGATTTTATTGCTTTCTTTGTAGTATCCTAATTGGCCTTCCAATTTCTGTATTTGTGATTGCACTTGTGACTGACCTTGATATTCTTCCATAGTAAAATATTTGCTACATATCGGACAAGAGGGATTGCAATTTTTAAAAGGTGTCAGATATTGGAATTCCATTTCGCAATATGGACACTTAGTCCAAAATTTTGACTTATATATGGAATCCATAATTCTTCAATAATTCCACAATTGGCTTTAATGACTTCTTTAACAATAATTAATCTTCTTTTCGACTTTGATTTTTTTGCTCCTTTTTTTCGGATAATAATAATTATTAATTAATTAATTAATAATATTATATTATTAATGTTTTTATAAAATATGTATATAGTTTAATATATATAGTTTTTTTCTCAAAAGTTAAAATATTTAAAACTAATATAATTTAATATTGTTTTAATATATTTAATCTTTAAAAAAAATAGGGTTTGAATTGGTGAGGAGATTCAGAGTGGATTGGCGGAAGTGCAGTGGTAGCGCGGGATACTGGTGGTGTGGAGTTGTGAGTTAGGTGGAGAACGTGGAGTACATGTGGATGGAAGGAGATGGCCACTGAGGAGAAGGAGCTAAGAGTTGTGTAAAAGGAGTGGAGTGGTTGTGGAGTCGTTGGCATTCACGGGTTTGGACGTGAGAGATGGGAATATGTGGAGGAGCAATGGGGGAGGAGGGACGGCTGGAAGGGGTGTGAAATGGAGAGAAGGTGGGACAACGTGGGGAGGCAGAGGCAGTGAGGATTTCGGCGCAGGCAGAGTTTGTGGCTGGAGGAGGGAAACACAGGAGGGTGGCACGCAGGAGGGAAGACGGTGGACAGAGTGGGAGTGGGAGTGGAGTGGGAGTGTGATGGGTGGTGCGTGAAGGAGGTAGGGGCTGGGAGCGGAGCAGAAGCCAGGGTGGAGCTGTGCGGGGGTGGAGCAAGGACGCAGTGGGAAGAGGGGGATGTGCGGTGGAGGAGGGCGTGCGGTGGAGGATGATACTGATGGTGCAGGGTGGAATGTGAGGAAGGGAGGTATGGCAGGAAAGTTGGGAAGAGGACAGGCGATGGCGCAGGAGGATGTTAGAAGAAGAGAATAAGAGAGAGGAGTTGGCGCGATGAACTATAGGGTGTGAACTGTGGAAGTGCGTGGGATGTAGCGAATAATGGAGTGCGAGGGAGTGTGGATAGATGTTTCTGGATGAACCGAATGGTGGTGGTCAAGGACCTCAAAATCATAGAAACTCGAAAGTTATGACTAAAATCCAGATTCAGAGAAGCTCCAAGATGGATGGCCAAAGGGCCGGAATCAGTAAGGCCCGAGAAGGGCTAGCTCTGATACTAATGTACCACAGTATTCGGATACTAAGGGGGAAGATGCTCCATCTTCAATAAATATAAATATTGATAAAATATGAATTATAGATGATGATAAGATATTACAATGAGGTTCTCCTTTATAGGCTTGAGCATGCATAGTGAAGGGTTACGCCCTTTCACTTTAGTAATTAATAAATTATTGTTTATAATTAATATATTATTTTATATTTGTTACATAGACTTTTGGGATATGGGGTGCAAATTTTTTCCTTAAACTTCATTCAACAATCCAAGTATGTTCATAGCTAACTTGAAGTATTATTATAGGTGAGAGGAGCTCTGATGGAGGATGACAAGATGATGGCGTAATCTACTAGGGTTCGAAACTTTTGATCGCCCACCTGCACGGCTCAAAGCGCCCATAGGCTGTAGGGCGGTCATTTTTGTTGGGCTCGGCTACCCTAGTGACGATCAGGGCCAGTATGGAGACCCTATCCTCAGAACCCTCGGGTTCGGCTGGGGATGAGGACATGGGTTCAGGTGGATCCAGAGGTTCGGAGATAGAGAGGACTATAAGATTGGGCCAGGGAGGCTGCCTTCCCAAAACCTTGACTATTCCTGCCATCCAAGTCAAATCTGACAAAATCAGAGAGAGGGTCGAGCAATGGAAGGAGAAGCCCTAATTGGGAAGTTTGTGGGGATCTGGCCTCGGGAAAAAGATCTAGTTCGTTGGATCAAGACCACATGGAACCCCAAAGGGAATTATGATTTACACTTAGGTTCCAAGGGTTTTTTTTTATCATTTTCTTCAATATGGAGGACAAGGATAGGGTTCTGGAGGGAGGCCCTTATTTCTTTCTCTCCTCATGTCTATACCTTAGACCATGGAAAGAAAGATTTAACCCAGAAATGGAAGACATGCGAGTTGCCCCCGTTTGGATCAAGCTTTACTCTCTCCCCTGTGAGTACTGGGTTCTAGAGATCTTGAAAGACATTGGAAATACCCTTGGAGAGTTTGTAAAAGTCTCAGAGCAAACCAAGTTCCAAAGATACACTGCTTGTGCCAATATTTGTGTCTACATGGACCTGTCTAAAGATATTCCTGAAGTGATCAACCTGAACTAGGACGAAGAGGAGTGGATCTAGTCCCTTAACTATGATCAGCTCCCTTTCTGTTTCAGAATCTGTCATGATTATGGCCATTTTGGTAGGAATTTCCCTAATATTTCTCAAATGGCTACCTCGCCCAATCTTGCCTAGGAGGGGGTGAAGGACAAAGATGGCTTCACCCAGGTCCGAAGCAAGCAGAGGAATAGAGGTCGAGATCACCAGAAGAAAGGCAAGGAGAAATATCAGAAAGGGGTTAACAACAAGAATCCCTTCCAGATCCTCGAAGAAATTGTGGAGGAGGACCAGATAGAAAGTAAAGCGAAGAACCTTCAAGAAACAGTTGTGATGGAAGCTGAAACTCCAATGCTTTAGGAAGCTTCATATGAAAATCAAATGATGACTATGGAGGAATAAGAGGACGAAGAAATGGAGTTGGGAAAACTCGATTTTGATGAAATAGAAAAAGAATGTAACAAAAAGGGTAAGGGCTACGTCTCGCGCAAGCAATTAGAGCTTCTGCAGGAGGAAATTATCAAATCCAAGGCTTGTCAGCAGCTCGGGATATCCTCGGATCCCCACAAAGGGAGCAAAAGGAAATCTCCAGAGGAGGAAATGAAAAGGGGCAGGAAGTCCAACAGACAAAGAATTGTAGAGATTGGAGTGAGACTCATCGAATCAGGCTAGTACCCGATAATTAAGGCAGCCTTTTTTTAAGCTAATAAGGTTACCCAATGAAACTCATCTCCTGGAATATCCGAGGGTGTAACCATCCGAGGAAAATAAAAACGCTAGCTAGAAAGATCAAGATGGAGAGACTTGATGTTCTTTTTTTACAAGAAACTAAATGTAGTTCTGAAACTATGGAGAAGGTGGGTCAAAGGATCTGGAAAGGATGCAAAGTTATGGCGATGGATGCTGCAGGCATGGCTGGAGGTCTAGCTGTCTTATGACTCCCTCACTCTGTGCTTCTATCCGATTGGAGAACTAATCAGTTTTCTATTTCTTCTAATTTTACTATTTTAGACTCTGGTGTGAAAGGTACTCTGGTTAACATTTATGGTCCTAGTGATTTCCCTCTTAAGCACTCTTTTATTAGACTTTTATCTTGGATGGAGGCATAGGTTGTTTTGGGGTCTTGGATTGTGGGTGGAGATTTTAATCTTACATCCTCACTTGATGAAAAGAAGGGTGGCAGAAGAGTCCTGGATAGATTCAAAGAAGCATTCAGGGAGTTTCTATCCCATAGTCCTTTCATTGACATTAAGACTGGAAATGGGTGGCACACCTAGAATAATAAACGAGGAGGTCAACATCTTGTGGCGTCCTGACTTGATAGATTCCTGACATCTAAGTACATTGCCCATGGCATTGGAGAGGTCAGCTCCAGTGTGATTCCCTCAGCGGGCTCTGACCATTGGCCTATCTGTCTCAATTGGGATCGGTCACACACTGTCCTTTATAAACCTTTTTGGTTTGAGTAGTTCTAGTTGGAACAAAAAGACTTCAAAGATTTGGTGGGGCAGTGGTGGCAGGAGCTGGTCCCCCTGGAAGGTACCGGAATGTTCCAATTTCAGAAAAAACTCCAAGCCCTCAAAGCCAAAATCTGCACTTGGAACAAGGAATATTTTGGTAACATGTTCGAGGACAAGCAAAAGTTGATTGAAGGTTTGGAACAGATCTAGCGCAGAGGCATGATTGAAGGCTGGGATGATGCCTTAAGAGAGACGGAGCACCTCCTGTTGGACCAACTTGAAGATAGGGAGAGGCAGGAGGATATCTACTAGAAACAAAAGTCCAGGAACCAATGGCTCCAAGATGGGGAGAAGAACACGAAATTCTTCCATAACAAGGTTATTTAAAATCGCCATAGATCCAAGATCTTTAATATTAAAAAGGCTGATGGGAGTCAAGTGGAAACTCGAGGTGAGATTGAAGAGGTGCTTGTAAACTATTTTACCTCTGTCTTAAAGGAAGGCAGGGCGGATCGAAGCCTTGCTATTTCCCAAATAACTCATCACATTCCCAGAATTGTATCTAGAGACCACAACGAGCTGCTGAACAAACCTGTGTCTCTTCAGGAAGTTGAGGTGGCCATGCATCAGATGGCTCTTGGGAAGGCCCCGGGACCAGACGGTTTTACCACTAACTTTTTCCACTCTTTCTGGGATATGATCAAGGTTGAGGTTCTGGGCATTGTTGAAGAATCGCGAAGATGTGGGGGGGTTTTTAAATATTTCAATGCTACCTTCCTCACACTTATATCGAAGGAGGAAGGAGTTGACTCCCCTGGAAATTTCAGACCCATAGCCCTCTGTAACGTTATTTACAAGCTCATTACTAAGGTGATCACCAATAGGGCCCAACCACTGCTCCCATCCCTTATCAACCCGGAGTAGTCCAGTTTCATTGAAGGAAGAAAAATTGTGGATGCTATCATCTTGGTTCACGAAACCATCCAATCCCTAAAGCTTACAAAGAAACCTGTTATGCTTATCAAGTTGGATTTAGCAAAAGCTTATGATAAGCTCAGCTGGCAGTACATGCATGGCATTTTGGAGGCCTTTGGATTTGACAGAACCTGGGTAAAATGGATTATGAACCTTATCTCTACTCCTTTCTTTTCCATTATGCTCAATGGATCCCCGTCTAAGATCCTACAGGCTTCTCGGGGCATCTGTCAGGGGGATCCCCTTTCTCCTTTTCTTTCATCCTTATGGTTGAGGGACTGAGAAGACTCCTCAAGAGCCTTGCTATTGATGGTAGTATCCGTGGCCTCCAGCTACACCCTGGTTTGGATAAACAGACGCACCAACAATTCGTTGATGACACTATGCTCATGGGGCACCCTTCAGTCCAAGAAGCTCGTATCTTCAAGAAAGGCTTAAAACTTTTTGCGAAGGCCTCCGGGCTAGAAGTCAATCCTTCCAAATCTCAAGTATTTTTCTTCCATACTCCTGAAATCACCCAGCGTAATATTCTGAGGATTTTAGGTTATGCCAAAGGCTCTCTCCCCTCTAAGTACCTGGGTGTTCCCCTCACGAATAGCACCATTCGGAAGGTCTCGTGGTAGGACTTAATTGACAGGATCCGAAAAAAGCTTGCTAGTTGGACACTCAAACCTCTAAATCTCCCCAATCGGTTAGTTTTGGTTAAATATGTCCTCCAGGCTATGCATGTTTACCTCTTCTCTATGCTCTCTGCTCCTAAATCGGTTCTCAAAGAAATAAGGAGTATCCAGTGAAATTTCCTGTGGGGTGGCAGGGAGGAAAAATCAAAGTTTGCATTGGTTGGCTGGGAAAAGCTCTGTCACCCTAAGAATACTAGGGGCCTTGGCATCAGAGACCCCGAGATCCTTAGTGAATTCTATGGCTCCAAAATTTGGTGGCAGTGGTGCAACCATAGCTTGGAACCATGGGCTCATTTGTGGCACGTGAAATACGCTAGAGATAGGCTTCATGGGAATCTGATCCGTTTTAATGAAGTCAGGAATGGTTCCCATATTCGGGATAAAGATTTCTCTGGCCGTAGTCTTGTGCAAGATCACAACTTTTGGGAAATTTTCAATGGTGCTTCTTCCAACTTCTAGGATGACTCTTGGCAGCAACTCTCTAAGTTGGGTGCTAACCCCAGATGGCAGGATATTCGGGCTAGAAGTATTGTTGATGGCAAGATCAAAATTTGTGAGTATTGGGAGGAGGGCTTGGTTGATGGCCATAGATAGTGGGCGGACTGTGGCTGGATGGCAGGGCTTATCAATATGGAGGATTGGAGGGATTTTGAGACTATGCTTAATGAATGTGTTATTCAGGCCAAAATGGGGCCTGACAAGCTACCATGGGGTTATAACCCGAAAGGATTTTTCAGTATCAAGGAGGCTTACGACATCAGAATCAACAGTAACATGGAGGTTGGTAACATTTGGAAGAAGGCCTGGGGGATGCATCCCTGGCCTAAAGTCACGATCTTCTATTAGCAGGTTTCCTGGGGAAGAATTTTAACCCGTGAAAACCTCAGGAAAAGGGGAATTTTGGGCCCATCTAGGTGTCATTTATGCTGCCTCTCCGAGGAAACCTATGGGCATTTCCTGGATAGTTGCACCTTCTCATCTAGGCTGTGGGATCGGGGTGCTATGATATTTCGCAGGAGCGGCCGGGTCAGATATCATCCGGCCCGGACCCTCAACAATTGGAACCTGAAAGCCTTTCCAATCCGATTATCTCTACCCTATGGTTAATGTTCCTTGGGATGGTCTTATGGAATGTTTGGAAGGAACGCAACCACCATATCTTCAGGGACAAAATTTATAACATCGATTCGATATGAAACCTAACTGTCAATAACATGAAAGAGACTATCCGAAGCCTATCCTGGGGGGAGAAGGACCACGATCTGTCAGAGGGGGATCGCCGCATTGCTTTGGGATGGGGGATTAACAGTTCTGATTTGGAAGGTCTGCGCAAAAAAGCTAAGACTTGTAATCCTTCCAGTCCTCGATTCTAGTCCCATCCTCATGCGCAGGTGCTCAAAATTAATTTTGATGGGGATTCCAGGGGTAATCCGGGATTGGCTGGTTTTGGAGGGGTCTGAGGGGACAGAGCTGGCCGTATCCTTAAAGTCTTTTTTGGTAACCTTGGAGTTGATTCCAACAACTCCGCTGAGCTGGAGGGTCTTATTCAAGGTATCCACCTGGCGGTTAATGAAGGATGGTTCCCGATCATTTTGGAGGGGGACTCTAGAATTATTATCTAGTTGGAAATACGTTTGGCTAACGGCCAATCTCCGGCCAAAATCTCCTCCAGTTGGTGCTTGCTGTACAGATTAGAGCTTCTTAAATCTTTGTTGATCAATCATAGCGCCATCACCTTTAGCCATGTACGTCGGGATGCTAATAAGGTGGCGGACTTAATGGCTAATCATGGTATCAATGATGGTAGAGCCCATTCGGAGGGTACCTTGGAGGACTATTGACGCGACACCTGGGTCACTAATTGCTACCATATGGATAGCTCTGATCTTGAAACTTATCGTCAACAGGAAGGTGGAGTCACTCCTCCTCGTGACACTGATAGGAGGCACTTGGGGAGGCATAATGGCGAGTCCCATCATCAGGGATTGCCACGGGAGAATCAAACTACACTCTCTATTTAATCTCGTCTTTCCTGCACCAGTATGTACATTCTCTGGAAGGATTTGATCGAAAGGAATGAGTCATATTATTTTCCTTTTCTAGCCATTAGTGTTGGTTTAATGATCTTTTATGGTGTTGATTGTTTCATGATTGTTCCTTTGTACGAGATGGGAAATGACTGTTGTTCTGCTGATGGGTTGTTCTTCCCGTCCCTAGTTATTTATAGCCTTGCAGACTTGCGTCTGCTCGATAGCTCTCTGTTTCATATCAAGTTTTACCTATTCCTTGTGAGTGGCAAGACTGTCTGGGTGAGTGTGAGTGATAGATTTTCTCTTGGCCGTCCATCTGACTCTGTTTGGTCTAGGGTGATGGCCCCAAAACGCAGCATTGGTTCGGAGCCTAATGTGGAGTCGGGCTCTGATAAATTGAAGAGTTCTTCTAAGCTCAGTGTTGAGAGGGGTATTTCTCAGGGGCGGGTTACTAGGGTGCATTCTAGAGCCCAGGAGGCTGCCATTTTTTTTCGTCAGTGCATTCTGTCTCTATTTCGGGAAAAGATTGAGCAAATTGAGAGCCGTTTGTGGGATATTGCTCGGGCCATTCCTGTTGAAAATCTACGTAAAGAGGTGGATGATTGGGTCGTCGACCCTAGCACTACTTCGGGTCGTGCCTCGGCCTATGACCGCATGTTGATGGTTTACTGGGCCGTTAAGAATCTTCTGGCGCACGTTACTAAGACTAATTATCTCAAGAAGGAGGGTGATGAGGATCCTGTCAAGGCCTGGAAGGCACACAACGCCGACGCCCGTTTGGTGCACCTAAAAATAGATGCCATTGCCAAGAAAATTGGCCTGACCTTTGTTTACCTTGGTATGGATGATGCGGATTTGGCAGCGTCCAGCACTCATTGCCAGCATGCTTTGGCTCAGAAGATGCCTGTGGATAAAGCGGATGCTTCGACTGAGAAAGGAAAGCAGAAGATCAATGAGGACGTCGGCACCGCAACTGCTCTCTAAATTCCTTTTTGTTGTTTTCGGATGGTCTGATGAATGAACTTTGTCTTGTCTGTTTTATCCCTCTTTATCGACATTATAGCTGTTCTCGGGTTGTTTTAATTTGGGATAGTCTGTACTTGGATGTTGGGTCGGATTATGGGGCTTGTTCTGCTATGGAGCCAATTTTTGGGTTGTTCTTTGATGTTGGGTCTGATTATGGGGCTAGTTCTGCTATGGAGTCTTTTTGTAATAGGGTGGGTATCCTGCAAAGATGATCTGTGTTTCTACTGGCCAGGGGTCGTGCTTTAAGCGCTTTTTGTAATCTGTTTCGGATGTAATATATAGTCCTTTTTATTTACAAAAAAAAGAATCCAAGTATGTTAGTCACTTGATAATTAGGTCTTTATTATTAAAATACTTTTAACCATCAATTATAATCTTGAAGTAATAACATGAAACCCCTCTGACTTTAATAACCAAAAAATAGAAATTGTACTTTGAATGTCATGTGCAAGACGGTTTACACCTGAGTTATTTGCATCTAATAGTACTTATGATAAATTCCTATCTCAACCTTTGTTTAGAAGTCATATCCAAATATACAATTTAATACACAAACTAACCGTTGAATAAGCTTCTATTAAGTCTAAGATTATAAATTCATATTGTCCTATCTTTTAGACATCAAACATAGCAATACTATTATGTAAACGCATCAATGCTTTTCTCCTAATAAGCTCTTGTACTAAGCTTATTGTCAAGATAATAGAATACACTCTTCCAATTATTATTGGGTTTCATACAACATAATATGGCTAACAACCCATTGTTTTGATCATCCGTAACACATATCATCATGAACTATTCATGATGGGTTGCATGTACACTAAATGCATATGTCTACTAGAAATAAAATCAAGGATTCAAAGAATGAATTAAAACAATTGTAGTTATGATCTCCCTTTTCATCTACATAGTCATATTTAAACAATAAGGGCTATACAAGGTTTAATTTCTAATTTTCTTGAAGAAATAACTCTCATATCCTTGATCAAAATTACTTACATCACAAATGAATTTACATACAATCTATTTACTATTCGTTGTCATATTCGTTGTCTTAAGCTTAGATATACTTTTTTTGAAGTCTCGAACCACATGAATGGATACTTAATTATTAAATTAGTTCTATATACCTTCGCACTTTAGTTGCATATTATAATTAATGCGGATCCTTGGATTGACATATAAGTACTTCTCTTCACATAATAATTATCTAATGACATTTGCACTTCATTGTAATTCTATGTAATGTAATTCTCCTTTCCCGGATTACTTTCTCATAAATAACAAACTATTTAATGTTCATTATGAAATTAATGGTAATTAAGGGTTTTACCATCATATTATTCATTAAGGTAAAACAACATTTCTATGTTCATCCACCACATGCGAATACTACAGATTATTAAAATTCTATTTATTTCAACCATTTATGAATAAAACTTTACAAACTTAAAGAACAATAATTGAACCGTACTTATCCAAGGCGACTTGGTCAGCAGAAGATTTAACTGCAACGTTCCACCCAACCATTCAATCCTCTACCTGGCATGTGTTTTTCCACTGAGAAATCACCCCCAAGCTGAGCAACGAATCCACTAATGGTAGAGTCAATTAAAAGATACTTCACTAAAATCATTCTCACTTTATCTCAACATAAAAGTCTAAGACCGCCCTCTCCAATACTACACTAATCATTTACACCTTTGTGTAAGAATGTATGATAATGTAACTTTTACAAGGTGTTGGGGGCTATGCCCTTCCTCCCCCACCACACACATAAGTGTTCAAGCCTTCTAAGCTTGGAACCAAGGGTTGTGCTCTATCTTAGTTTAGTCCTCCATAAATATTTAAAATTTCAATAACAAAAACCAAGGTAAGCCAAGGATTCTACATTATAGTTGCTTCCTTCCACAATATATATATGTGTGTGTGTGTGTGTGTGTTTGTTTGTGTGTGTGTGTGTGTGTGTTTGTTTGTGTGTGTGTGTGTGTGGCAGCCACGGGCTCTTCCCTATATTGGCATATTAATCAAACACCCAAAACATCAAGCGAAGGGGATGCACCCTCTATAGATTCACTTAAAGCATATTTACTATGTGTAACCTTATATATACACGCAGAAAATTGAACTGAAACTGCAATTACTTCAACCATGAATATATCAGATATATTCAAGGATCAACAATGAAATAATGAAACGGGATGTGCCCTATCTCTCTGAGAGCATCAAGTAAACACATTTAGGGGTGCGGGATGTTTCCTGGCCTGTGCACAATAAATATTGAATCGAATCATACAGTAAATAAAAGGTCTATGGCCACATCTATGCCCCAACATAATAATTATGTTTCTGTTTACTCAAATAGTATCACCAAGAACATATCTTAGCCTGCGACTCTTGGATAGGTATTAAGGTAAACATCCCATAAAAGACTCGAGAGAACCTGCACCTGCACCCTCCTTCCTCATTCAGTAGAAAGAGAAAAGTGAAGGCTTGCTCCTCATTTTCATCCATAGGAGAAACACAAACAAATGAAAAACACTGCTCCTCTCTGTTGAGGCCACCTCTGTCTGTATTATTACTCCCCTATTTCCACTAGATATCTTGTGTACACTATTTTTACAAAAAACAATAATAAGCCTTTTTTTAATCTCTACCCTTAGTATGTTGGAAAAAAAATAATAAGCCCTTTTTTTTTATCTCTACCCTTAGTATGTTGGTCACAATGTATACTCCATTTTTCACCTACTAACTTTTGGAGTAACCTTATCTTGTACTAAGAGGATCCTCTTTCTGACCACAAATATAACAAAATATCTAATCAAGATAAAATTTATACCATGAACCAAATTTTGTGCATGGTAGAGTAATGCCCTTACTGCTGGTTTTCCTAGTTCATAATCAACTCAAATCCTCGAAAATTCAATCAAAATTTTGTGAACATGAGCACTCTAATTTCATATATTGCTAAATTCCATCAAGCAAAGGGAAATTTTCTATAAAATTAGATAGCTTCCTAATCCTCATCATGGTTCCTCTCTCCCTACTTTTAAAATATGCACAATTTTCTTTCTCGAGTTATGATTAGGTTGAATCAAATTCTTCATTCCTTTGCCTTCAAAAACACATATATGTCATTCATAAGTACATTACAATACACTGCCCAATATCTATCCATATGTATACTAAAATGTA
Organism: Larix kaempferi; assembly: GCA_027924585.1. Classification (NCBI taxonomy): domain Eukaryota; kingdom Viridiplantae; phylum Streptophyta; class Pinopsida; order Pinales; family Pinaceae; genus Larix; species Larix kaempferi. The sequence continues at coordinate 5,380,718 of BSBM01000005.1, read as the reverse complement.
TCCCTCTCACTTCCTTAGCTTGTAAGAATAAATAAGCTTCTAGAGAAGTGAGCTACATAGAGATATGCACAATACATGAGAATATACAATAAAACATATTAATCCATGGGAATATGGATTATCAAATGCACCTTTCTTAGAGGAAGCTGTTCCCATTTTTCCTAAAGATGTGGGAAATGTTGTATTTAAATGCTATGTTTCTTAAATTCTCACTAGGATATCAATTTAACTTGAGTTGAAATTAATCATTGTGAACAACTCAATAATGCTTTATTTCAAGTGATGCATGCGTGGACATACGTAATAGTATATTTCTGCATGGGTGGTTGAAATTTGAGATATTTGAGATGGTGTTCATAAGATGAGAGATAACATGGTAGATCATAACCTTAAATTGGATCATGTTATAATACATTTATATCAGATAGAGAATGAAGATTTAATAAAAACACATTTATCTCAATTTTCTTAAAAACTTATAAAACTCATACTATTTTATCATTTTAATTAAAAACTAAGTTACCCTTGATCACATATTCTAGATCTTTGAAAATATACATTCTTTTATATCAGAGTAATGATTTTAGATGTACAGTATTCAATATGGGAAAAGCATGACATAGGGTTATCTCCAGGCTACCATCACCATACCTCACACATATTGTGATGCCCCATATATGACATACAAGACATTGGGTTATAGAGCACCTCGCTCCTTTCAGTGCAATGAAATTATTTAAATTAATATTATCTATATATTTTAGATAAATTTAATAATATTAAGTTTGATAATGTAATATTAATAAAAATAACTTATATGTAAATTAATAAAATATATATAAATAATTATTTTCCTAGTTTTTAAAATATTTACTTATATGTTTTTTTCTTATATAAAATATATATATATATATATATATAAAAGAAGGATAATGCGAATAACAATAACTTATATATAAATTAATAAATTATATATAAATATTTATCTTTCTAATATTTAAAAAGCATTCACGAATCATGATATATATATATTCATAATTTCTTTTATTATCAAATATAAATACAAATTAAACCTTATAATAATGAGAATAAACAGCAAGGTTCCAAGTATATGAGACTTATTTTTATTTTTTATTAGGTTTCATAATCCTCGAGGTAGTGATAAGAACATGTAGATGCTTCCTTTTTACATAAATTTTGGTTAGGTTTCATGTCCCTTGAGGTACCCACCACGTGGAGGTTGGTGGGTTAATTAAGTATTAAATTTTGATTAAAAGATTTTAGAAAAATTTGCATCTAATTTTGGTTTTTAAATTGCCAATACTTGTATTTCAAATTTCCAATACTTGTGGATCAAAGCCACCCTATAGGTAAGATACCAAGCATGATAACACTAATTGCAATTACTCATGGGGAAATTATATAAAGACTTAATATCCTTTCTTTTAAAACACTTATGTTTTATGGCACTTGATGCAATGATGAGGGAAGTGGAGGTAGTGGAGTTAATCAAGGTTTAAATTTTGATGGGCATGTTTAGTGAAAAACTACATTGATATGTTGATCTTCATGGTTTATAGGTGCTCTCCTAAGCTCACTTTCATGTACTCTTTACACTCTATATTTTTTGTTTTCAATTTAAGGTTTACTAATATGTTTAAATGCTTGTTATGAAAAATCATCATATGAATTTGTTGTGGGCTGGATATGTGTATGAGATTGTAGCTTCAATAAATGAACACATCACACATTATGATGGAAGTGATGTTGAAATTTATAGTTGTCATGAATAAGGATTCAAACCCTCTATCATTACTGTATGTACTTCATTGTCCTATTATATGGGTGAAGAGGATATATGATTCACATAATTTCAATCAGAGAGGAGACTTACTTTTTGTCTAATTAAGATGATGCACTTCAATGAACATTCTTTGAGACTTTATCAACCTCAAATTAATATGTTAGATAGATAGAAATAAGGAAGAAAAAGGGAATAAAAAGACAATATGCTAATTTTTATCTTCCAGCCTAGGGTTTATGATCTCTTTATAGTACCTTAGTTTTCTTGTATTCTCGTTTTCCTCATTGCACCACAATTTATATTTAAATTTAGTTGTGATATAACAAAATTGATAGTATTAACCTCCTCATTTATCCTTTAGTGGTTAAGACAAGAATTTGTATCTTAAGTCCACCCTTTCATAAGCCTTCATTGACATTTTTTGGTATTTAATGTAATGCTATGAAACATCTCAATATTCATATTGATTAGTTTGCACACATACAATAAATTTGTATAATCACGACCTTATTCTCAATGGGTGGAAGCCCAATCTCCAAGAGAATGATTGGGTGGGGTGTATTGTTTTTCATTTTAAAATTATTAATTCTAAACACTTCTAGATTTGGTTGATTTTTCTACAAGTTTCTCTAGAAATTATACAACCCCAAACTTCACACTTATATAAGATTAGAGCAATAATAAATGTATCAAAGATGACTATGTTGTTTCATAGAACAAAAAATATATTTTGTTATAGTTTTTCTCAAGATTAGAATAGGCTTTCCAACCTCTATTAATTATTATTCCTACACTATAGTTCCGATTGAGCTTATGATGTAGATCAATTCCACCATATATGTACAAAGATTTCCCTTGAGGATGATATTGTCAAACAAAAAATCAAAGTATGTGATTTTTCTAGATTTGAAAATCAAAACCTTTATCTTATAATTAATGTTTACTAAAATTCCAAGCTAGCCAGAAACAAAAATGAGAATTATAAAATATTTATCAAAATTATAAGACCTCCTTACCTTAAGAAAAATATCATCTACATAAAAAAAATAACAATAATAACAATAATGACACATCCTCCTTGAATTCTAGACACTCTTCTCATTTGTATTGATATAATGGCCAAAAGGTAAAGGATAGAGGACATCCTTTCTTAAAAACTATATTTCAATTGCATTTGTCTCACCAAGTGTCCCTTTTCTTTAATTTAGAAATCATTTTTTTATACCACTTTATCACAGCAATGCTCAACTCAAAAGAAATATTTACATCTTCCATGTTATTTTAATTAACATTGACAGAGAGGCAATGTGGAGCTGAGCACAAAGGCTCGCTCTCATACACAAAGGAATGGCCAAACCAATTCGATTATTGATAGAGAAGTAATTACAATATATAGATGTCACACATCATAACAAACCAGATCTATGATCCAAGAAAGGTGGATCTCAAACCAACCATGCTAAGTATAGAAAGTACACATCAACTCAATCCCTGCCAATCTGCCTATCATTTCTACATTATTCCAACATACCCCCTTAATGTAGAAATGGATTTTCTACAACACCTAATTTCTGCCTAAGGATTTCAAAGTGAATTCTACCAATGGGTTTTGTAAATATATCGGTGACATTATCACTTGTATTACAATACAGAAGTTTAATTTCCTTAGAATCAATCTTTTGTCTAACAAAGTGATGTTGCAGCTCAATGTGTTTTGTTCTTGCATGATAAACTGGGTTGTGTGCTAGCTTGACTGCACTTTGATTGTCACAATGTATATTTGTGGGTTCTGCTTGCTTTTCTCCAACATCTTCAAGAATTCTCCTCAACCAGACAGCTTCACATGTAGCACTAGACATGGCTTTATATTCAGCTTCTGTGGATGATAGAGAAACAATTGGTTGTTTCTTGCTGCTCCATGCTACGACCCCTGATCCAATGTTGAATGCATATCCTGTAGTAGACCTTCTGTCATCAACGTTTCCTACCCAATCAGAGTCAGAAAATCCTGCCAATTGAACATTAAACTTATCAGTATATAAAAGACCAAAGTTCATTGTCCCTCTCAGATATCTAAGGACCTTCTTTGCAGCCTTCCAATGGCTTTCATTTGGCTTAGCCATGAATTGACTAAGAATGCTGACTGCATATGAGATATCTGGCCTTGTAGTAGTGAGATAATTCAGACTTCCCACTAACTGTCTATACAAAGAACCATCTGCATCTTTTGTTCCATCTTGACTACATAGCTTCACATTTTGTTCTAAAGGAATCACTGATTCTTTGCAATCACTCATATGGAATCTGCTCAATATTTCCTTCACATACTTACTTTGAGTGATCATAGTTTTACCAGATTCTTTCCATACTTCTAGTCCCAAGCAATAGTGAAGCTCACCAAGGTCTTTCATTTCAAATTCCTGTGATAACTGATTTTTTATTTCTGCAATCAACTTACATGCATTTCCCGTGATAATGAGATCATCAACATATAACGATATTAAGCAAACATTTCCTTTCTTATCTTTCTTGACATAAAGGTTAGGATCACTTTTGCTTTTCGCAAAGCCTTTCTGATTAAAGAAGGTATCAATCTTTATGTAACATGACCTAGGGGCTTGTTTCAAACCATAGATTGCTTTCTTTAACTTACATACAAGATGCTCCCGTCCTTTCTGTACAAAGCCTTCAGGTTGGACTAAGTACACTTCTTCTTTTAGTTCACCATTTAAGAAAGCAGATTTTACATCTAATTGATGGGTCTTCTAATTATGAGCTGTAGCTAATGCAACCAGAATTCTAATTGTGTTTAGTTTTGCTACTGGTGCAAAAGTTTCCTCAAAGTCAATTCCCTCCTGTTGAGCATAACCTTTGGCAACTAATCTTGCTTTAAATCTGTCAATGCTACCATCTGATTTAAGCTTATGTTTAAACAACCATTTACATCCTATGGGTGTTTTGTTCTCTGGTAACTCTGTTAATTCCCAAGTCTGATTCTTCATAATAGAGTTATATTCTTCATTCATAGCTTCAACCCATTCTTCTTTATCTTTGGCTTGTTTATAATTCATTGGTTCATTCATTGCATTGGACATTAAAGCATAGTCATCATACCTTGAAGGAGGACGAGTCTGTCTTGAAGACCTTCTTAGTCGTACATTGCCTGTAGGGGTACCATCCATTATCCTTCTGCTTTCTGCTGTATCTTCATCTGAACTGATAGAAGTGCTCATGCTGTTTCTTCTATTTTGACTGCCGTTGATGCTTCCATTGATTCTGCTATTCTGTTCCTGCTCCTTCTCTTGTGGCTGTTCCACTTCCTGCTGCTGAATGATGGAATTTAATTTCACATATTCATTAGTAGAAGTATGTCCTTGATCATATTTGTCACTTGTATCTGCATGTTCATGGAACACTACATCTCTGCTTGCAATTAAATTATGAGAGCTAGGGTGAAATAGCTTATAAGCTTTATGATCATTATGATATCCAACAAAGATACATTCAAAGGATTTAGGATCTAGTTTCCTTCTATCATCTTTTGGTATATGTGCAAACGCTTTACAACCAAAAATTCGTAGATGCTTAACCTCAGGTTTATATCCATAAAGGACCTCAAATGGTGTTTGCAAATCTAATTTCTTTGTTGGACTTCTATTTTTCAAATATACAGCAGTATTAATAGCGTCAGCCCAAAAACCATTGGACATGTTCTTACCTTGGAGCATACTGCAAGCACATTCAACTAGTGTCCTGTTCTTTCGCTCAGCTACACCATTTTGCTGAGGAGTATGGGATACTGTAAATTGTTGCTGGATTCCATTCTCCTTACAGTATTTCTTGAAATCTCCAGACACGTACTCCCCTCCATTGTCAGATCTGAGAAATTTAATGCATTTTCCTGTCTGCTTTTCAACCATCATTCTGAACTCCTTGAAATATTCGAAGACATCTCCTTTTCTTCTTATAAAATAGACCCATGTGTATCTAGATCTATCATCAATGAATGTTATAAAATATGATGCACCTCCTAATGATCTAGTCTGCATAGGTCCGCATACATCTGTATGGATTAATTCAAGCAGATCAGTTTGTTTCTTCTCTTGATGTATTGGGAATGCATTTCGGTGTTGTTTTCCAAGTGCACACGCACTACATTCTAAATGCACATTCTTTATAACAGGCAGACCTTCTACCGTTAATTTGTTCTGAAGCAGCATAAGATCATGGTGATTAATGTGGCCATACCTTTGATGCCAGAGTTCCTCTGTGGTGATGATCGTGGATGCTAGTGCTTGATGACTGCCTTTGCACACATCGAGCTTATATAGTCCTCCACATCTTGAACCTGTAGCAACAGTCTTGTAGTGGTCTCGAATTTCTTTGATATGACACTCGTATTTGCCAAACTCTACCTTTAGGTCATGTTCGGTTATGGTTGAAACAGAAATAAGATTCTTTTTAATACTAGGAACATACATAACACTATGTATCTGTTTCAATTCACCATTAGATAATTTCACCTTTACTTTTCCATAACCTTGAACCTTGAGTGACCTATTATCACCTAAATAGATGTGAGTGTCATTAAGATTCTCATTATATTCTTCGAACCATTCACTCCTACAAGACATATGTGCAGATGCACCTGAATCTATAAACCATGCATTCTTATCATCTGTCTCAGCAGACAGAGCATCCTCATAAATAAATAATCTCAAATTTCTAAATTCATTTTCAGGAGTGTCTGTGGTTGCAAAATTCCCATTATGATTTGCATTGTAATTTCCATTGTAGCTTCTACCTCTATAATATTTCTTCTGATAATGATTTCTATTGAGGTGTCCTGGTTTGTCCCAATGATGACCATCTACATTATTTCTAGAATGATCAGTCTGAACCATACCTTTATGTTTTGAGTGAAATTTGCCTTTGTCTTCATTCCACGATTTGCCTCTGTCTCCATGCCACTGTTTTCCTCTATCTCGGTTCCATGAGCTGCCTCTGTCTCCATTCCATGGCCTACCCCATGGTTTGCCTCTGTGCATATGTTGACCTCTTGCCATCAGTGCGAGGTCAGAACTTCGAGCTTCGAGATCATAAGTTTTCATCCTTTCTTCTTCTTGAAGCAAAATACCTGTGAGTTCTTCAAAATTTGGGGGTTTTTCTCTTGCTGCAAGTGCTGAAATAAACACTTTGTAATCGGGATGCAAACCTTTTAGTGCGATAGTTACTTGATCAGTACTATTTATTGCTTCACCTATAGCTGCCAAGTTATCACTCAGATCTTTGATACGAGAATTAAATTTTCTTACCCCCTCATTTGCTTCCATCTTGATTGACAACAGTTTGGTCTTCAGAAACAATATGCGATTTGCATCAGTTGTTTCATATAGTGTTCTAAGCGTATCCCATGTCTTTTTAGACGTGTCACAATTTCTGATGTGAGGGATAATCTTGTCTTGCATAGACATTCGCAGAGTCACCTTGGCTTTGGCTTCCCTTTTGTTCCAATCTGGAACAAGTGTAGGATCTGCAGGCTTCAATTCAGTGCCATTCACAATCGTCCAGCCACCGAATAATTCAAGAAAAGTTTGCAGCTTAAATTTCCAGTTGACATAATTTTCTCCATTCAATTTGGAGGCTTCATTAATATATGTATCAGCCAACGGCTGTTGGGAGGCGGCAGCCATTGCACTTAAACTCAGAATAAAAAAAATGTAGTAGATACCTTTGCACTGCTGATTTGTAGTCAAAGAATGCAGTACCGCCCTCGGGAATACAGCAAATGTGCGGCAGAAGCTGGAAAAAATACCACGTAAGTCCTGAATGTACCACGCCCTAGCAGAAGATGACTCCGTGGTAGTGATGAAGTACCGCTCCCGATCAGAAGATGAATCCGCCGTAGTGATGCAGTACCGCGCCCTGTCAGTAGATATTCACGCGGTAGTCTGAGTTCAGAGGGCAAAAAAAAATATAGCAGAGGCGAATCGCTGCTCCAGCAAGATCTTATTTCTCCCTTCGGTGGCTCCAACAGAATTGTGTCATTCATGGCCTCCTTACAATCGGCTTCACACGGGCTATAAAACCATTGGCTTCACACGGCCTCCTCACAATCGGCTTCACACGGGCTCCCTGGTCTGGGCTCTTCTTCACGCGTGCTCTTCCAGCACAACCTTCACGCGTGGTCTGGGTTCTTCTTCACGGGTCTTCTTTCCAGTACTGTTGACAGGCGAATGTGGACAGACCACAGTGGCTTCACACGGCCTCTTCACAATGGGCATTCACGTTCTCAATACAACAGCTGTAAAGTGATTGCTGTGCACTCCTCTGCAGCGGCTCCTCTTCCACGGGCTTCTATCAACGCGGCTTCTTCAACGTGGCTTCTTCAATAGTTATTGGCTGCACCCAGCGCTCACGCAACCTCCATAGCAAAAAGTCGGCTCCTATTAAATGAACTGCTGCAGTAATTTTCTTCAAATCTGCTCTCGTGCAACTAGAGAAGCAAGACTTCTTCAATCTTGCAGCCATCTGAACGGAACACAATGGGATATCAGTTCTGGGCTCTACACAACGATCTCCACACAACTATGAGAAAGATGAGCGGCTCAACGATCACCAACCAGATCTACACTTAGACATAATTGGAATCAATTCCACTAGAAGCCAGGTTCTCTCACAGCGACAACCTCACAGGCTTTCTCCTTAAGCTCTGATACCAAATTAACATTGACAGAGAGGCAATGTGGAGCTGAGAACAAAGGCTCGCTCTCATACACAAAGGAATGGCCAAACCAATTCGATTATTGATAGAGAAGTAATTACAATATATAGATGTCACACATCATAACAAACCAGATCTATGATCCAAGAAAGGTGGATCTCAAACAAACCATGCTAAATATAGAAAGTACACATCAACTCAATCCCTGCCAATCTGCCTATCATTTCTACATTATTCCAACATACCCCCTTAATGTAGAAATGGATTTTCTACAACACCTAATTTCTGCCTAAGGATTTCAAAGTGAATTCTACCAATGGGTTTTGTAAATATATCGGTGACATTATCACTTGTATTACAATACAGAAGTTTAATTTCCTTAGAATCAATCTTTTCTCTAACAAAGTGATGTTGCAGCTCAATGTGTTTTGTTCTTGCATGATAAACTGGGTCGTGTGCTAGCTTGACTGCACTTTGATTGTCACAATGTATATTTGTGGGTTCTGCTTGCTTTTCTCCAACATCTTCAAGAATTCTCCTCAACCAGACAGCTTCACATGTAGCACTAGACATGGCTTTATATTCAGCTTCTGTGGATGATAGAGAAACAGTTGGCTGTTTCTTGCTGCTCCATGCTACGACCCCTGATCCAATGTTGAATGCATATCCTGTAGTAGACCTTCTGTCATCAACGTTTCCTACCCAATCAGAGTCAGAAAATCCTGCCAATTGAACATTAAACTTATTAGTATATAAAAGACCAAAGTTCATTGTCCCTCTCAGATATCTAAGGACCTTCTTTGCAGCCTTCCAATGGCTTTCATTTGGCTTAGCCATGAATTGACTAAGAATGCTGACTGCATATGAGATATCTGGCCTTGTAGTAGTGAGATAATTCAGACTTCCCACTAACTGTCTATACAAAGAACCATCTGCATCTTTTGTTCCATCTTGACTACATAGCTTCACATTCTGTTCTAAAGGAATCACTAATTCTTTGCAATCACTCATATGGAATCTGCTCAATATTTCCTTCACATACTTACTTTCAGTGATCATAGTTTTACCAGATTCTTTCCATACTTCTAGTCCCAATCAATAGTGAAGTTCACCAAGGTCTTTCATTTCAAATTCCTGTGATAACTGATTTTTTATTTCTGCAATCAACTTACATGCATTTCCCGTGATAATGAGATCATCAACATATAACGATATTAAGCAAACATTTCCTTTCTTATCTTTCTTGACATAAAGGTTAGGATCACTTTTGCTTTTCGCAAAGCCTTTCTGATTAAAGAAGGTATCAATCTTTATGTACCATGACCTAGGGGCCTGTTTCAAACCATAGATTGCTTTCTTTAACTTACATACAAGATGCTCTTGTCCTTTCTATACAAAGCCTTCAGGTTGGACTAAGTACACTTCTTCTTTTAGTTCACCATTTAAGAAAGCAGATTTTACATCTAATTGATGGGTCTTCTAATTATGAGCTGTAGCTAATGCAACCAGAATTCTAATTGTGTTTAGTTTTGCTACTGGTGCAAAAGTTTCCTCAAAGTCAATTCCCTCCTGTTGAGCATAACCTTTGGCAACTAATCTTGCTTTAAATCTTTCAATGCTACCATCTGATTTAAGCTTATGTTTAAACAACCATTTACATCCTATGGGTGTTTTGTTCTCTGGTAACTCTGTTAATTCCCAAGTCTGATTCTTCATAATAGAGTTATATTCTTCATTCATAGCTTCAACCCATTCTTCTTTATCTTTGGCTTGTTTATAATTCATTGGTTCATTCATTGCATTGGACATTAAAGCATAGTCATCATACCTTGAAGGAGGACGAGTCTGTCTTGAAGACCTTCTTAGTCGTACATTGCCTGTAGGGGTACCATCCATTATCCTTCTGCTTTCTGCTGTATCTTCATCTGAACTGATAGAAGTGCTCATGCTGTTTCTGCTATTTTGACTGCTGTTGATGCTTCCATTGCTTCTGCTATTCTGCTCCTGCTCCTTCTCTTGTGGCTGTTCCACTTCCTGCTGCTGTATGATGGAATTTAATTTCACATATTCATTAGTAGAAGTATGTCCTTGATCATATTTGTCACTTGTATCTGCATGTTCATGGAACACTACATCTCTGCTTGCAATTAACTTATGAGAGCTAGGGTGAAATAGCTTATAAGCTTTATGATCATTATGATATCCAACAAAGATACATTCAAAGGATTTAGGATCTAGTTTCCTTCTATCATCTTTTGGTATATGTGCAAACGCTTTACAACCAAAAATTCGTAGATGCTTAACCTCAGGTTTATATCCATAAAGGACCTCAAATGGTGTTTAAAGATCTAATTTCTTTGTTGGACTTCTATTTTTCAAATATACAGCAGTATTAACAGCGTCAGCCCAAAAACCATTGGACATGTTCTTACCTTGGAGCATACTGCGAGCACATTCAACTAGTGTCCTGTTCTTTCGCTCAACTACACCATTTTGCTGAGGAGTATGGGATACTGTAAATTGTTGCTGGATTCCATTCTCCTTACAGTATTTCTTGAAAGCTCCAGACACGTACTCCCCTCCATTGTCAGATCTGAGAAATTTAATGCATTTTCCTGTCTGCTTTTCAACCATCATTCTGAACTCCTTGAAATATTCGAAGACATCTCCTTTTCTTCTTATAAAATAGACCCATGTGTATCTAGATCTATCATCAATGAATGTTATAAAATATGATGCACCTCCTAATGATCTAGTCTGCATAGGTCCGCATACATCTGTATGGATTAATTCAAGCAGATCAGTTTGTTTCTTCTCTTGATGTATTGGGAATGCATTTCGGTGTTGTTTTCCAAGTGCACACGCACTACATTCTAAATGCACATTCTTTATAACAGGCAGACCTTCTACCATTAATTTGTTCTGAAGCAGCATAAGATCATGGTGATTAATGTGGCCATACCTTTGATGCCAGAGTTCCTATGTGGTGATGATCGTGGATGCTAGTGCTTGATGACTGCCTTTGCACACATCGAGCTTATATAGTCCTCCACATCTTGAACCTGTAGCAACAGTCTTGTAGTGGTCTCGAATTTCTTTGATATGACACTCGTATTTGCCAAACTCTACCTTTAGGTCATGTTCGGTTATGGTTGAAACAGAAATAAGATTCTTTTTAATACCAGGAACATACATAACATTATGTATCTGTTTCAATTCACCATTAGATAATTTCACCTTTACTTTTCCATAACCTTGAACCTTGAGTGACCTATTATCACCTAAATAGATGTGAGTGTCATTAAGATTCTCATTATATTCTTCGAACCATTCACTCCTACAAGACATATGTGCAGATGCACCTGAATATATAAACCATGCATTCTTATCATCTGTCTCAGCAGACAGAGCATCCTCATAAATAAATAATCTCAGATTTCTAAATTCATTTTCAGGAGTGTCTGTGGTTGCAAAATTCCCATTATGATTTGCATTGTGATTTCCATTGTAGCTTCTACCTCTATAATATTTCTTCTGATAATGATTTCTATTGAGGTGTCCTGGTTTGTCCCAATGATGACCATCTACATTATTTCTAGAATGATCAGTCTGAACCATACCTTTATGTTTTGAGTGAAATTTGCCTTTGTCTTCATTCCACGATTTGCCTCTGTCTCCATGCCACTGTTTTCCTCTATCTCGGTTCCATGAGCTGCCTCTGTCTCCATTCCATGGCCTACCCCATGGTTTGCCTCTGTGCATATGTCGACCTCTTGCCATCAGTGCGAGGTCAGAACTTCGAGCTTCGAGATCATAAGTTTTCATCCTTTCTTCTTCTTGAAGCAAAATACCTGTGAGTTCTTCAAAATTTGGGGGTTTTTCTCTTGCTGCAAGTGCTGAAATAAACACTTTGTAATCGGGATGCAAACCTTTTAGTGCGATATTTACTTGATCAGTACTATTTATTGCTTCACCTATAGCTGCCAAGTTATCACTCAGATCTTTGATACGAGAAATAAATTTACTTACCCCCTCATTTGCTTCCATCTTGATTGACAACAGTTTGGTCTTCAGAAACAATATGCGATTTGCATCAGTTGTTTCATATAGTGTTCTAAGCGTATCCCATGTCTTTTTAGACGTGTCACAATTTCTGATGTGAGGGATAATCTTATCTTGCACAGAAATTCGCAGAGTCACCTTGGATTTGGCTTCCCTTTTGTTCCAATCTGGAACAAGTGTAGGATCTGCAGGCTTCAATTCAGTGCCATTCACAATCGTCCAGCCACCGAATAATTCAAGAACAGTTTGCAGCTTAAATTTCCAGTTGACATAATTTTCTCCATTCAATTTGGAGGCTTCATTAATATATGTATCAGCCAACGGCTGTTGGGAGGCGGCAGCCATTGCACTTAAACTCAGAATAAAAAAAATGTAGTAGATACCTTTGCACTGCTGATTTGTAGTCAAAGAATGCAGTACCGCCCTCGGGAATACAGCAAATGTCCGGCAGAAGCTGGAAAAAATACCACGTAAGTCCTGAATGTACCGCGCCCTAGCAGAAGATGACTCCGCGGTAGTGATGAAGTACCGCTCCCGATCAGAAGATGAATCCGCCGTAGTGATGCAGTACCGCGCCCCGTCAGTAGATATTCACGCGGTAGTCTGAGTTCAGAGGGCAAAAAAAAATATAGCAGAGGCGGATCGCTGCTCCAGCAAGATCTTATTTCTCCCTTCGGTGGCTCCAACAGAATTGTGTCATTCATGGCCTCCTTACAATCGGCTTCACATGGGCTATAAAACCATTGGCTTCACACGGCCTCCTCACAATCGGCTTCACACGGGCTCCCTGGTCTGGGCTCTTCTTCACGCGTGCTCTTCCAGCACAACCTTCACGCGTGGTCTGGGTTCTTCTTCACGGGTCTTCTTTCCAGTACTGTTGACAGGCGAATGTGGACAGACCACAGTGGCTTCACACGGCCTCTTCACAATGGGCATTCACGTTCTCAATACAACAGCTGTAAAGTGATTGCTCTGCACTCCTCTGCAGCGGCTCCTCTTCAACGAGATTCTATCAACGCGGCTTCTTCAACGCGGCTTCTTCAATAGTTATTGGCTGCACCCAGCGCTCACGCAACCTCCAGAGCAAAAAGTCGGCTCCTATTAAATGAACTGCTGCAGTAATTTTCTTCAAATTTGCTCTCGTGCAACTAGAGAAGCAAGACTTCTTCAATCTTGCAGCGATCTGAACGGAACACAATGGGATATCAGTTCTGGGCTCTACACAACGATCTCCACACAACTATGAGAAAGATGAGCGGCTCAACGATCACCAACCAGATCTACACTTAGACATAAGTGGAATCAATTCCACTAGAAGCCAGGTTCTCTCACAGCGACAACCTCAAAGGCTTTCTCCTTAAGCTCTGATACCAAATTAACATTGACAGAGAGGCAATGTGGAGCTGAGCACAAAGGCTCGCTCTCATACACAAAGGAATGGCCAAACCAATTCGATTATTGATAGAGAAGTAATTACAATATATAGATGTCACACATCATAACAAACCAGATCTATGATCCAAGAAAGGTGGATCTCAAACCAACCATGCTAAGTATAGAAAGTACACATCAACTCAATCCCTGCCAATCTGCCTATCATTTCTACATTATTCCAACATACCCCCTTAATGTAGAAATGGATTTTCTACAACACCTAATTTCTGCCTAAGGATTTCAAAGTGAATTCTACCAATGGGTTTTGTAAATATATCGACGACATTATCACTTGTATTACAATACAGAAGTTTAATTTCCTTAGAATCAATCTTTTCTCTAACAAAGTGATGTTGCAGCTCAATGTGTTTTGTTCTTGCATGATAAACTGGGTTGTGTGCTAGCTTGAATGCACTTTGATTGTCACAATGTATATTTGTGGGTTCTGCTTGCTTTTCTCCAACATCTTCAAGAATTCTCCTCAACCAGACAGCTTCACATGTAGCACTAGACATGGCTTTATATTCAGCTTCTGTGGATGATAGAGAAATAGTTGGTTGTTTCTTGCTGCTCCATGCTACGACCCCTGATCCAATGTTGAATGCATATCCTGTAGTAGACCTTCTGTCATCAACGTTTCCTGCCCAATCAGAGTCAGAAAATCCTGCCAATTGAACATTAAACTTATCAGTATATAAAAGACCAAAGTTCATTGTCCCTCTCAGATATCTAAGGACCTTCTTTGCAGCCTTCCAATGGCTTTCATTTGGCTTAGCCATGAATTGACTAAGAATGCTGACTGCATATGAGATATCTGGCCTTGTAGTAGTGAGATAATTCAGACTTCCCACTAACTGTCTATACAAAGAACCATCTGCATCTTTTGTTCCATCTTGACTACATAGCTTCACATTCTGTTCTAAAGGAATCACTGATTCTTTGCAATCACTCATATGGAATCTGCTCAATATTTCATTCACATACTTACTTTGAGTGATCATAGTTTTACCAGATTCTTTCCATACTTCTAGTCCCAAGCAATAGTGAAGTTCACCAAGGTCTTTCATTTCAAATTCCTGTGATAACTGATTTTTTATTTCTGCAATCAACTTACATGCATTTCCCGTGATAATGAGATCATCAACATATAACGATATTAAGCAAACATTTCCTTTCTTATCTTTCTTGACATAAAGGTTAGGATCACTTTTGCTTTTCGCAAAGCCTTTCTGATTAAAGAAGGTATCAATCTTTATGTACCATGACCTAGGGGCCTGTTTCAAACCATAGATTGCTTTCTTTAACTTACATACAAGATGCTCTTGTCCTTTCTGTACAAAGCCTTCAGGTTGGACTAAGTACACTTCTTCTTTTAGTTCACCATTTAAGAAAGCAGATTTTACATCTAATTGATGGGTCTTCTAATTATGAGCTGTAGCTAATGCAACCAGAATTCTAATTGTGTTTAGTTTTGCTGCTGGTGCAAAAGTTTCCTCAAAGTCAATTCCCTCCTGTTGAGCATAACCTTTGGGAACTAATCTTGCTTTAAATATGTCAATGCTACCATCTGATTTAAGCTTATGTTTAAACAACCATTTACATCCTATGGGTGTTTTGTTCTCTGGTAACTCTGTTAATTCCCAAGTCTGATTCTTCATAATAGAGTTATATTCTTCATTCATAGCTTCAACCCATTCTTCTTTATCTTTGGCTTGTTTATAATTCATTGGTTCATTCATTGCATTGGACATTAAAGCATAGTCATCATACCTTGAAGGAGGACGAGTCTGTCTTGAAGACCTTCTTAGTCGTACATTGCCTGTAGGGGTACCATCCATTATCCTTCTGCTTTCTGCTGTATCTTCATCTGAATTGATAGAAGTGCTCATGTTGTTTCTGCTATTTTGACTGTTGCTGCTGCTTCCATTGCTTCTGCTATTCTGTTCCTGCTCCTTCTCTTGTGGCTGTTCCACTTCCTGCTGCTGAATGATGGAATTTAATTTCACATATTCATTAGTAGAAGTATGTCCTTGATCATATTTGTCACTTGTATCTGCATGTTCATGGAACACTACATCTCTGCTTGCAATTAACTTATGAGAGCTAGGGTGAAATAGCTTATAAGCTTTATGATCATTATGATATCCAACAAAGATACATTCAAAGGATTTAGGATCTAGTTTCCTTCTATCATCTTTTGGTATATGTGCAAACGCTTTACAACCAAAAATTCGTAGATGCTTAACCTCAGGTTTATATCCATAAAGGACCTCAAATGGTGTTTGCAGATCTAATTTCTTTGTTGGACTTCTATTTTTCAAATATACAGCAGTATTAACAGCTTCAGCCCAAAAACCATTGGACATGTTCTTACCTTGGAGCATACTGCGAGCACATTCAACTAGTGTCCTGTTCTTTCGCTCAGCTACACCATTTTGCTGAGGAGTATGGGATACTGTAAATTGTTGCTGGATTCCATTCTCCTTACAGTATTTCTTGAAAGCTCCAGACACGTACTCCCCTCCATTGTCAGATCTGAGAAATTTAATGCATTTTCCTGTCTGCTTTTCAACCATCATTCTGAACTCCTTGAAATATTCGAAGACATCTCCTTTTCTTCTTATAAAATAGACCCATGTGTATCTAGATCTATCATCAATGAATGTTATAAAATATGATGCACCTCCTAATGATCTAGTCTGCATAGGTCCGCATACATCTGTATGGATTAATTCAAGCAGATCAGTTTGTTTCTTCTCTTGATGTATTGGGAATGCATTTCGGTGTTGTTTTCCAAGTGCACACGCACTACATTCTAAATGCACATTCTTTATAACAGGCAGACCTTCTACCATTAATTTGTTCTGAAGCAGCATAAGATCATGGTGATTAATGTGGCCATACCTTTGATGCCAGAGTTCCTCTGTGGTGATGATCGTGGATGCTAGTGCTTGATGACTGCCTTTGCACACATCGAGCTTATATAGTCCTCCACATCTTGAACCTGTAGCAACAGTCTTGTAGTGGTCTCGAATTTCTTTGATATGGCACTGGTATTTGCCAAACTCTACCTTTAGGTCATGTTCGGTTATGGTTGAAACAGAAATAAGATTCTTTTTAATACCAGGAACATACATAACATTATGTATCTGTTTCAATTCACCATTAGATAATTTCACCTTTACTTTTCCATAACCTTGAACCTTGAGTGACCTATTATCACCTAAATAGATGTGAGTGTCATTAAGATTCTCATTATATTCTTCGAACCATTCACTCCTACAAGACATATGTGCAGATGCACCTGAATCTATAAACCATGCATTCTTATCATCTGTCTCAGCAGACAGAGCATCCTCATAAATAAATAATCTCAGATTTCTAAATTCATTTTCAGGAGTGTCTGTGGTTGCAAAATTCCCATTATGATTTGCATTGTGATTTCCATTGTAGCTTCTACCTCTATAATATTTCTTCTGATAATGATTTCTATTGAGGTGTCCTGGTTTGTCCCAATGATGACCATCTACATTATTTCTAGAATGATCAGTCTGAACCATACCTTTATGTTTTGAGTGAAATTTGCCTTTGTCTTCATTCCACGATTTGCCTCTGTCTCCATGCCACTGTTTTCCTCTATCTCGGTTCCATGAGCTGCCTCTGTCTCCATTCCATGGCCTACCCCATGGTTTGCCTCTGTGCATATGTCGACCTCTTGCCATCAGTGCGAGGTCAGAACTTCGAGCTTCGAGATCATAAGTTTTCATCCTTTCTTCTTCTCGAAGCAAAATACCTGTGAGTTCTTCAAAATTTGGGGGTTTTTCTCTTGCTGCAAGTGCTGAAATAAACACTTTGTAATCGGGATGCAAACCTTTTAGTGCGATAGTTACTTGATCAGTACTATTTATTGCTTCACCTATAGCTGCCAAGTTATCACTCATATCTTTGATACGAGAAATAAATTTACTTACCCCCTAATTTGCTTCCATCTTGATTGACAACAGTTTGGTCTTCAGAAACAATATGCGATTTGCATCAGTTGTTTCATATAGTGTTCTAAGCATATCCCATGTCTTTTTAGACGTGTCACAATTTCTGATGTGAGGGATAATCTTGTCTTGCACAGACATTCGTAGAGTCACCTTGGCTTTGGCTTCCCTTTTGTTCCAATCTGGAACAAGTGTAGGATCTGCAGGCTTCAATTCAGTGCTATTCACAATCGTCTAGCCACCGAATAATTCAAGAACAGTTTGCAGCTTAAATTTCCAGTTGACATAATTTTCTCCATTCAATTTGGAGGCTTCATTAATATATGTATCAGCCAACGGCTGTTGGGAGGAAGCAGCCATTGCACTTAAACTCAGAATAAAAAAAATGTAGTAGATACCTTTGCACTGCTGATTTGTAGTCAAAGAATGCAGTACCGCCCTCGGGAATACAGCAAATGTGCGGCATAAGCTGGAAAAAATACCACGTAAGTCCTGAATGTACCGTGCCCTAGCAGAAGATGACTCCGCGGTAGTGATGAAGTATACCGCTCCCGATCAGAAGATGAATCCGCCGTAGTGATGCAGTACCGCGCCCCGTCAGTAGATATTCACGCGGTAGTCTGAGTTCAGAGGGCAAAAAAAATATAGTAGAGGCGGATCGCTACTCCAGCAAGATGTTATTTCTCCCTTCGGCGGCTCCAACAGAATTGTGTCATTCATGGCCTCCTTACAATCGGCTTCACACGGGGTATAAAACCATTGGATTCACACGGCCTCCTCACAATCGGCTTCACACGGGCTCCTTGGTCTGGGCTCTTCTTCACGCGTGCTCTTCCAGCACAACCTTCACGCGTGGTCTGGGTTCTTCTTCACGGGTCTTCTTTCCAGTACTGTTGACAGGCGAATGTGGACAGACCACAGTGGCTTCACACGGCCTCTTCACAATGGGCATTCACGTTCTCAATACAACAGCTGTAAAGTGATTGCTCTGCACTCCTCTGCAGCGGCTCCTCTTCCACGGGCTTCTATCAACGCGGCTTCTTCAATAGTTATTGGCTGCACCCAGCGCTCACGCAACCTCCAGAGCAAAAAGTCGGCTCCTATTAAATGAACTGCTGCAGTAATTTTCTTCAAATCTGCTCTCGTGCAACTAGAGAAGCAAGACTTCTTCAATCTTGCAGCGATCTGAACGGAACACAATGGGATATCAGTTCTGGGCTCTACACAACGATCTCCACACAACTATGAGAAAGATGAGCGGCTCAACGATCACCAACCAGATCTACACTTAGACATAAGTGGAATCAATTCCACTAGAAGCCAGGTTCTCTCACAGCGACAGCCTCACAGGCTTTCTCCTTAAGCTCTGATACCAAATTAACATTGACAGAGAGGCAATGTGGAGCTGAGCACAAAGGCTCGCTCTCATACACAAAGGAATGGCCAAACCAATTCGATTATTGATAGAGAAGTAATTACAATATATAGATGTCACACATCATAACAAACCAGATCTATGATCCAAGAAAGGTGGATCTCAAACCAACCATGCTAAGTATAGAAAGTACACATCAACTCAATCCCCGCCAATCTGCCTATCATTTCTACATTATTCCAACAATTTTTTGGCAATTTATCCAAACACTTTGATAAATTTTCATAAAATCAACAAAACAATAAAGGAAATTGATTTATTATCTCAACGCTCCTCTATCATGATCCGAAGAGTAAGTAGGCTGTCAAAAGTTGAGTGATAGATTAAAAAAACAGTTTGACTTTTATCTCTCTTCATATGACTCTTTATATTCTTAATTTTTCATGAATTCTATTCGTTAAACACTTCAATTTTGTCACTATGACATATATGACATATTAAGTATTTAATTTTCAAAAACATTTACAAGAAAAATATTTTTTTTAAACTATTCAATAAATTATTATTTTTCTTTTTTATAAATAAATATTTAAACTTTTCAATTAAAAATTAAAATATTTAATTAAAATTAGAACTCTTAAGGTTTTTTAATTATAATTTAAATTATTATATATCGTATCTTTCTCCATCTTGTTTGTATAACGAAGGAATACAAATGTTCCAGAAGCATTCAATAAAGTCGTTGAGAAACATCAACGTGATAATATAAAATGTATTCTTAAACCAACCAAATAATAATGTTATGAATAAAATAAATTTTATAGGATGAATATTAAAGCCGATATAGCAAGCCTGGGTGAGTGGGTTATATATATATATATATATATACACTTCAAATTGAACGACAATTAATGCTGCGTCACTGAATAAATAATTTTCACCATACCTCTTCCTCTACGTGATGTGAGGCAATCTTACTTTCTAAATATGTCATTCTGGATTCGAACATAGATATCGTCATGAAAATCTATTTTTTTTCCAACCAAAAAAAAGCTATATTTTCATTATAAAAATATAGGTAAAAGTGTCATTACAATCATCCTTTCTAGAAGAAGGCCAACCAAGTCCAAGAAGTAAAGATATTTCAGAAAAATCTTCACACATGTGACCATAAATAACCGAAAGACACTCATGGAATAGCCACATGAATAGATAATCACTACAAAAGGACAGAAAGATATCAGAGGCAAAAAAATAAAACTAATATGTACAGGAAGTGTAATCATCAACCAAAAAACAAAAAAACATAACTCTGTTACTCACAACTCACATGAGGAGGATGACAAGGGCAGACGCCCAGACGCCCAATAGTAAGAAGCATAGAATAAGACCCAAACTCAGTAAGAAACCTAGAATGAGACCAAAACTCGAAGTGAATAAAGCCACCTTCAGCCGATCGATTCAGCGTGACCCACTCAAATTTACATATAATATCGATTCATGCCTCATATGGAACCACAGGGGCAATTGCTTGAATTTGATAGCTAGAATTATGCAAAAGCAATGAAATTACGACAGCGTTTGATTTAAAATATACCAGTAACCATAATGACGGTTGGTAAGGCACTAATGAGGAATGCGAAAATAGAGAGGAATGTGGCTCTTCGGCTCTGGGCTCGCACTCCACACGGAAAATGCACTTGATGAATTCATTCATTTCTCCACCACTTCTGGATGGTGACGATTCAGCACGTCTTTCAGACTCTCTGTCTTGTTTACCCATTCGAAGCATTTTTCTGTATATACTTCCTTGTTAAAATCACTGGTGAAAAACCGATCTGCCTCCAATCGACTGCAATGGCAATATTCAACACATTCATCATTAGAAACTGCAAATATTGGTACATCCAGTACTTTTCTAATTTTGTTTGTGGATTGAATATATGAAAGGAATACTACCCACCGTGATGCCATGAGCAAAAAGATAAAGAAAGCTGTCTCGCTGATTGCGAACCTTTAATCTTTTTTTCTGCCATCAGGCCAACCAACAAATCCAAATTTTCAACATCATTACTATAAACTTCTTGCAGGACTTTGATAGCCTCCTTATCGTCTGTAAGGTCCTCCCATTTCGAAATGGGAATCATAAGCATATTGCGACGGAATTGATTGTATCTTGATACGCTCCTCTCCCTATCACGATAAACTGAAAAAAAAAAGCCCAAAAATAAAATCCATCAGATCATCACATAAAACCCAAAATTTTACTGATTTTAGTATGATCTTGAAGCTCAGAGAATTATGACCTAATGATTTCTTACTTTCAAGTGCAGGCATGTCTACATGATCAGGCCTGTCATGGCCACTGGGGTCCTGAGGAATAAGGTTTCTCATCCATTCAGGGTAGTTCCAGAGATCAAGGGCACCGCAGGCTTGATGCCCCATTGATACAATCTGAGCTTCATTTCCAATCTCTGATAAAGTTTTTTCACCTGAAATTCCTATGAGCTTTCTCATGTCTACCCTGTGACATGAAAATTAAAACGACAGAGTTAGGCTATATGAAGGTAAACTAAGTTAACGAGAGTAAGTGAAAGTTTGATTCTTGAGGTACTATAAACTCACTCTTTGAGCAGCGGAGGTGTTTTGGAAGTGGCTGAAATTCCATTAATGTCTCTGAGTAGAATGTTGTCTGGCATCATGCTATGCATTCGATAAACACTAACGAAATCCTCCGTGAAAGAGTACGGGACTCCATGATTCCGAGGCTTGGGCATAGAGATAAAGCCACTTAGAATAGAACTTCCTGTGTGACCAAAGGCATCCTTGAATTTCTTCCCCAATAGTCCATACCTGCACATGATATAGGTGTTTCGAGAATGGAATAAAATGGGATGTTTGAGTTAGTTTTACTAAATATATGTATAGTTTATTTCTATTTCTAATGTAACTTTTATTTGATGATGATGATGATGAAATTTTTATTTGATGATGACGACCACCACGACGACTGACGGCTTTAGAATTTTATTCCTATGTTCAAAAAGTTTGGCGAGAAGGGTGTTCAAAAATCTTGGGGAGAAGGGTACTCAGAGAAAGTGATTTTCATCCTCAACCCTAATGGACTCACAAAGATGGAAAACCCTTTATGCCCACTGATTTTTAGGAATAGACCAATGTCTCATTTCCCTATATTAATTGTTTGAGCAAGTTAGTACCAAGAGACACTTTTGACCTTCAAGATTAGGGTTAATGACCTCCTTATAGTCGCCGGGCTTCATTAGAAGGCAATATAATATCACGTTCATTCATATTGCGGTATTAAATATTCATGAAAACCTAAAAATTATATTGCTTATATATTAAGGGGCAAAGGGTTTTTTTTATTTAATGTAACAATACAAAAATACTTTGGGGTCTTTTTTATATGGGCGGGCTCACAAATATCCTTCAAATGGAGATGGCAGGATCACAATCGGATGAGAAATCGGGTTGAGGCAAGGCTCGGGCTTACTAGTATGCAAGGAAATCGCGTCTTGAGGCATGCTTGAGGCTAGGGGTTTCATGGTGAAGTGGGTTTCCAGTCGATCATAGTCGAGAGACAGTGGTCATTAACAGCCAATTGTTACCAATAGCACTCAGCCAGTTGTTACCAATAGCCTTGGGAGGCTCTAAGCCTCCAGGGCCTGTTATAGGCCCTCGATAGGCCTTGGGGGCTTGAATACCCAACCACTCGTGCCTATTACAGGCCTTGGGAGGTTTAGTCAGCCTCCTAGAGCTTGTTACAGGCCCTGGGGGCTTGGATACCTAGCCCACAACAGGCTTAGTCAACGATTGGGGAACTGCAACATGCAATCTAAATGTTGTACTATGTGCATTGGCTCTAGTGACATACAAGAAGTGATCTCTTATCTGTTCATTAGACCATTAGATGTTGAAAACCATAATGATATGTGGTTGAGTAATTGCATTGTGGGTGAATTAATGTGCATCCACAATATACATCGAAACAAGCAAGGTGCATTGTAGAATGCATGTGGGGTCATAAGAGGGGTATCATATCAATAGACTAGGTAGAAATATAAATGAGTATAAAAAATGTTAATGAAAAAATTTATACATACAATATCTAGTGAAAATAGGGGTTTTTTTAAATTGGGAAGGCATATTGGGAGGGGGTTAATAAAAAGATTTTGGAAGGTATTTTCCAATATTTAGTGAAATTAGGGGTATTGTTTCATATGCCACGAACGAACGTGTTATGATAGTGGTTTATTGAGTGAAGCCCCCGTGCTTATAGTATCTTAATTTTATTTTTAACCTCTAATTTTTTTTGCACCAAAGTTTCTCTTTAAACTTATATGTAATAATATTTGTTGGAGTGGGTTTTTGGACCAGTTTTGGGAATTGTACATCAGAATGTGAATTGCTGAGTAGTAGTTTCTCTTATGTTGTGTAATGCTAAAGTATTTTTTGGTTTGTGATAGAGATCTAATGCGGAGTGTGCAGGTTTTGTAAGACTATTCTAAATGATAATAATATTGAAGTGAACCTATTTTGGAGCAAATTTCTTATGTGTTTGATGTGATGGATATTTTGTTTATTCCACACATGTATACATTGTTTTGTTATTGCTTGAATATCCTATCAATTCCTATGAATATGCTATCTATTTCAGCCCAGTAAGGTGAATGTATGGTCGATAAATAGAATGAATGCCTTATATTCCTTCAATGCTACTAGGGTACTCATGGACGCCTCTAGTGAGACTTCATTTTCTTACATGTGATACCAAAAAGGCCGGTATGTAGGGTGTTTTTGGTGAATTTATATTGTAACATGGACTTGCCCATCGAGCACTACCAATATTTTTGACATTATTGATATTATGCAAATTGTCATTTTCATCTATGCCCCAATGGTTTAACCAAGCCATGTTATCTTTATATCAACTCCACTTGAAGTGTAGTTGGTTTTGTTGTGTGTGTGTGTGTGTATATATATATATATATATATATATATATATATATACAACAAAAAGTCTTATATTATCTATTTTACTAATTGATAGTGGGTTGGTACTTCTGTGCTCATGACTCGGGAAGGTGGAGTGAAGAAGGAAGTTCATATATCCCAGGAGGAAAGGATCTTTCGCAAAAGATTTGACAGAGTGTGGAATTCGGCCCCGTGGATCTCCCTCCTCTACACTGTCGTTGATATTGAAGGATGGTTGGCTGTCAAGCTTGTAACCACCGAAAAAATTCCGCCAATTAGGAAGGATTACCTCCGGCGCAAAACCAAACCAATTGGCCTTCTCCCAACCCGCTAGTGCAGTTCATGCGCGACATTATGGGGAAGGCTCGACGTTATAAGAACAAAATTCCGGAGCAGGTCCAGGATGACATCCAGAAAGATGAGGAGGACGCACGGGTGGAGAGAGAATGCACCTCGAACACGAAAATCAGGAAAGAGTTCGAGATTCTGGTGTCGGACCCGGGAAACACCAGGGGATGCACCATTCTTTACCAAAAGACCCTGGACCATATCTGGACGCAGAAATTGGTACTAGGAAGAACCCCGGTCTCAAAGGGAGAAGCACATGCTTAAATCCTCCTGCAACAGGACGAGATGGTGGGTTATCTCAAACATATCATCCACAATCAATGAGAAATCGCCCTCTGTCTCGACATTCAACTTACAAAGGAACTAGGTTCTCACGATGGCCAAGCCGGCCTGAACTCTTAGCTTGGTTTTAATGTTTAGCCTCTGTCTTTGTTTTTTGGTCTTAGTATGTCACTACAGTCAGTGTCGTTGTTTTTAGTCTTATGGAAAACAATCTCTGCAGACTGGTTCGTAATTCCCAAAATTTATGGTACAGTCTTGTTTCCTTTCATGGAAGATTGCGTAATTTTTTTATTTCAGGGATGTTTTCCCAATCTTGGGAGGGCCCCGCACTCTGTATCTTTTCTTGATGGCAATATAAGGTTCCACCGTAACTTAAAAAAAAAAAAACCCATCCAAGTTTGGCTATATCCAATTAATTACTTGATATTGATATTATCGAATTTGTGTATGGTGGTGGAATTCATCTCTTATGATTGTATCTAATATATTTGCATCTTAGAGGGATTTGATCCTTATGGATTGGTAATTAAGATGGATCACTTATATATTTTGTTTGAGTGAATCTAACCATTAAGAACATATTTTTCTTTCTATAAAATCACAAGTTCAAATCAAGAAAAATATAAGATATATACACTTAAAACAATATTAAAATTAGATTATTATTATTATTATTATTTATTGTAAATAATAATAATAATCTCACTTATTAATAAATTTTCATTTTTTATATTTTAATTTAATAATTAATAATATGAAAAACTAATTTATTTCTTCTATTCAACAACTATTGTATTTTTTATTCAAATTTCTAATTCATATTGATATAGATCATTCTCTATCTATCTTTTCGAATGAGATTTTTATTCATACATATTAATAATAAAATTTTATTATTGTATTTTTCTATTCAAAATTCATATTGATATGGACCATTCTCTATCTATCTTTTGAATGAGATTTTAATTCATACATATTAATAATAAATTTTCTATATTTTTTAATAATTAATAATATGAAAAGTCAATTTTCTTTTTAATTGAGATTTTATTTCATACATATTAATATAAAATTTTATTTTATTTTATATTTTTTAAAAATTAATAATATGAAAAACCAATTTTCTCTTTCAACCGATTTTTCTTTTTTTTCAAATGATATAAGAATGTGGAGAATGTTTTTATAATATTACAGTAGACCTTGAACTGGGCCATTTTAACCCTTAAAGAAACGGTGTGTCATCCTACCAAATTTAGGGTTAAACATTTCAATCATGGAATTTCTTCAACTTTGTAGGCAATTGGGTTGATGGTTGAAGTAGAGGTAAATCAATCCTATGGAATCCCAAAGAGAGATTCCTTTGTTAGTAGCACTCCCATGGAATCTCAACAAGAGATTCCTTAGCCACTGTGTACTAGAGCACTCATAATACGATGATATTAGTATACATTTTGACTTTCGAATTTCATAGTATGTAATTTTAAAGGTTTTAGAGGTGAACCGAATGCTTTTTAATGTAGAAATTAATGATCTATGAACTTTTGAACCGGGACTGAAATATCATATGAAGCAATGAAAATATGTACCAGTTGGAGCGCATTGAAGCAAGGAGGGTGTCCGTTTTAAGGAGCTCTACAGTCCAGTCAATGGTGTGGATTTTGGCAATCACTGCAGCAGTTACTAATCTTGCATGGCGATACAATTCCTCGTCGTCCAGATCGTGATAATGATGCTGCCTTGTTCAAATAAATAGATTTAATTGAAAACCCATTTGATGTGAATATCGAATATATAGTAGGGACTTATAGTTACCTTCAGCATGTTGCAGACTGAGTTATGTTCTTTGATAAACAAGGCTTGGAGAATTGATAGACCAGCCCATGAATTACGAGTATCTCCACTGACAGCAATTCCATCTCTCTGATGCAAAAGAAGACCATCCTCCCCCAACTTCAACTTACCATCCTTGAATGTTCTTACTTCTCTTGACTGATTAATGTCGCTTCCATACACTGCACTCCCATCCCTGCATAGCAGATAGATACATAAAATTCATAATTTGGAATTAGTGATATGAATGAATATTTGATGTTAATTTATCTTAATTATTAAAAGGTATTACGAAATTCATAGTAGATTAGAGATAGTATCCTTACCACCAGGCAGTCCTCCTGTTAAGGTATCCTTTTTTGATGTCGTAGAATCCAGTAGAGACTTCTTTGCTTTCGAAAAATCTGAATGCTTTGAGTGGGCATTGTGATGCAACGCTCAGTGGGGCACTTAATTCTGCCTGGAAATATCAAACAGTTGCTTTGAATAAGAAAAAAACTATTGAACTATGATTCCGAACATTACAGACTTGACAGAATAGAACACAGAATCTACATCATGCAAGCAACCATTGAAGTGAAATATATTAATAGTGTAGGCAAATAGGCAGAAAGAAAGCTGTACTTGAATTAGTGAATGCAAGAATTGAACACTCTAGAAATGATTTTTTAAAAGTATAAATCTATTTTAAACTCGAATCTATTAAAGAAGTAAGTTAACACACTATTTATAATTCAAGAAATGTTTATGAATTTTTGGTAGTTTTAATTTTTAATTTTATAAATAAACATTAACTTTTTAAATTAATAAAATGTTACTTAACTTCACAACATCTGTCTAGTAAAGTACCTCATTTTGTTAGGTTCTTAACTGGGTAAATGAAGAAATGATCTATTCACCTCATCTTATTTTAGGTCAAAGTAGGTGGTTTTTAGGTCTGTCCATAAGATTACATGCAATGAAGCTTGTAAAAAAACCTTGGCATATTCATTGTAAGAGAGGCATGGAGGTGAGTGGTGAACTCTTTCTTGGAAAGATTTAGTTAAAGGTTTGGTTCAACAAAGGTTTTCTATGATAAATCATGTGTTCTAATAGTAAAGCAACTCACTCTAATTGAGCATGGTCAGCACTTCACTATTCTCATGGTAAAGCATCTCACTCTAATTGAAATGAGCAGGACCATGCACAGCACTTCATTATTCTCAGTGCAAGAATAATTGAACAGGACCCATACAGATCATCTCACTCTAATTGAATTGAGCAGGACCATGCACAGCAATTCACTATTCTCAGTACAGTGCAAGAATAATTCAACAGGACCCATACAGATAAAAGAGGTTGCTATTTATACCTGTTTGGTGTCTTCCACATGATCCATCCAGTCATGAATCATGAACTGAATCCAGGCGGCAGCAAGCATGTTAAATTGTGTTCCCGTATCTATCATTTTCCTCCGAGCGAGCAGCTTGGTAGCAAATACCATGGGATCTGACCTCAGCAGCTGTTTACACAGCTGTAAGTGTAAATATAAACTATAACCTAATCGGAAATCATTCAAAGTAATGACATCAGAGAGAGATATATCCTTAATTACCTGATCTTTTTGAGGAGAAGGCATCGTGTTTCGTCCAAAAAATGTGTCCTCACTTCCTGCCTCCACATTGAATGAATCATTGTAAGATCCGTCAGCTGTTCTGTATGGATAATCGACTGGATTATATCTTACACCCGCCGGTGTACTTCCCACATTGATAAGATTATAACGCTGATGCAACGACCGCCTTATCTCCAGGTAGGCAAGTCCCAGGAACACAGGCAATTTATGCCAGGCATAGAATCGATCCACGAGATGTATGATCTGCAAAAAAAAACAATATGATCGGGCGTAATCGTAAATATTGTTTTCCCGTAATTGCATAGATAGTAATAAGGTATGGATCATCGTTTTTATAAAAGTCTTTTTCATCTCGGTCATCATTTATCGAATGGACTTACCAGAAAGAGGAGCTTGTCTATCAAAGTCATTCTCGAATATTGAGAAAAGAGATTCCTATCAATAATTTGATGCAATAAGAATACATTCTTCAATGAATCGAGGAGACCCATGAATGTTTCAGGCAAAAGTATCAATACAATACAGATTGCAATTAATGTGCGTTCTGATTATACCAGCAGATGTACTAATTATGCTTTAGAGTCTGAATTTATCTATCGGTAGTATTGATAAATATATAGGGCACAGCCGATCATGAACGTTGAATTATTCTCCATGGTGTTCTATTTTAGTATTTAGTTATGCACTCCTTGCGATCTCTTCGATCCCTATCCTACTTAATTGGGGAATTAATTGCGTGCTTCTGATTAAAATAATAGTCCGTAATTTACAGGATAGTTATATAAAGTAAGTGATAATCATAAAAGGTTAGATTCCTATCCTTCCAGTTTTGCTTACCCTGATTTGTGGCTTATACCAATATGACACGAAATTGAAACAGACTGCAAATCCATTCTTATATGATGGAGGTGACGAGATTACAAGATTTCAATACTTTAAAAGTAGACAATCTCACCTGATCCACTTATTAGAACTTAATCCGATAGTAGGTTCAGATAATCTGACCTCCCATTGCCTGAATTTAAGTTAAGTTCGGGTCAATCGGGTGGGTTTCCAGCAAGGAGAACCAGTATGACTTTGCTGCTGCTTCGTGAGATTGCCTGAACCATTGACTTTGTGGAGTATTCAAGAAGGTTTGATGAATGCCATTTTAACAACTTGCAATAGCGTGCATTTTTAAGGCGATTTTTTAATTAAGTTGCTGCGTATTGCATTAGACCAGTTATTTTGAGAAAGTCTTTCAATTTCTTTAAAAAACAATCAGTATCGCGACCAAAATCAAAACGATAAGCAAAACCATTTTATTATGTTTTTAAATAGATTTAAAGTTGTTTTTCTCTTTTGGATTTGGGTTTACGATATTGACCCAACAAAATCTGACTGATTATGATAAAATAAAAAGCTAAAAACAATAAACTTTGGACACACGACGATATGTGGAAAACTTTCATAGATGTAGTTTGGAAGGGTTGGGTAAAAGGATATGGCAAGAAAGATCAATAATAAGTTTGGTGTATTGGAAGGTAAGTATAAATTAGTATAGTCATTTATTTTGTGGTTGATGAATATTGATAGGACATAAGTTAAGTGCTATGACTATGCCCCAATTATGTGTTATCATATGGGTTCTTTTGTTAGATATAATGCAGCAGTTGTATTCGTAATGTTTTCTATTTCTAAATATTTTTTTTGAACAATTCTTAGTAGGATCTGATTCACATTTATTGGATCTAGCTTAGCTTATCTCTTTCCTATATATGTAACATTTATTTCTTGATACAATTGAGTTGAATGTGATCTCCTCATGTCTGTGTGTGGGAGCCTTTGTGCTCTGTTGGTTTCTTTAATTTGGTATCAGAGCCAAGTTGAGGGCTGCTGTGAGGGAACCATCCTGAGTAGTAAACGAAGCCACTGTTGGGCTGTGAGAGTGTGTAGCCATTGTTGAAGTGAGCCGCCATAATGTTGGGCGTGAATGTGAAAGGAGAGCACGTTTCCCCATGCCTATCGCTGCTGAGAGTTAAATTTGTTTTCTTCCACATTTGAAGAAATCACTGGAATAGAGATCGCTGCACTTTTCCATGTGATCAGTCTGTTGTTGTTTGTGACCTCTGCGAGACTGCTGGGCGAATAAATCACTGCCAGAACGGAAAAGATCGCTGCCCAAAGGAGAGCGTAAGCTGGTATTTCAAATCACTGTAAATATTTTTTACAACACTGAGGAGAAAGTGTTGTCACATGTAAATTCATTTTTTTTCCTCTCCACGTTATTTTTTTTCTCTCTATTTTGGATGGCGCACCAGTTGAAGGAGGACAGAGCGACGACGTCGCATCTCCTCAGTCTTAACAGAGAGTCGATGTCGTTAATCTGCAACAGGAGAGGTGTGTCGATCTAATAGGCACTTACACCGATTTCACACGGCGCAGGAACTGCAGAAGATAAGAACGCCGACCACATCTGTGTTATTTAAAAAAAAAAGGGCTGAGCCGACCTTTATTTTTTTCTCTTGCTTTCTTGTTGAAGTTGATTATTTTAAGATGGTAGAAATGTCCCTTTCCGATTTGTATATCACTGAATCATCAAAATTGAATGGAGAGAATTATGTAAACTAGAAATTCAAATTAGGCACTGTACTTGAAGGTCTCAATTTGTGGTTGATTGTGAAAGGAGATGAATAGAAGCCATCAGATCCGTTGTCTATCTTAGATCGGAATGCGCGGGAAGTTCAAGCAAATATAATGATCCACATGGTTGTAAAAGGCAATATTACTCCTCATATCAGAAATTGCAAGACGTCCAAAGATACATGGGACAAACTCAAAGGTTTGTGTCAGACGTCAGATTCAAATAGAATTTTGTTTTTGAATACTAAATTATTGTCTATTAAGATGGAAGTGAATGAACCTATAACTAAATATCTCTCTCGCATCAAATATTTATGAGATAATCTGGGTGATATTGTCGAAGAAATGACTAGCACTGCTCTAGTAACTATTACATTAAAAGGTTTATTGCCAGATTATAAAGTGTTCATCTCAGCACTTGCAGCAAGACAGACCCCTCCTACATTTACAGAGCTCGGCGGAATCCTGATACAAGAAGAAGAAAGAATGAAGATGTATGAGCTTGAATCTCAGACCTCAGATCAGGCGTTGATGGCAAGAGGTAGACACTCACACATAGGAAATCAATGGAACAGACATAGCGGCAAGTTTCGTGCAACACATAGAGGTATGTCACATAGTGACTCTAATGCTAATAAAAATGTTGTATGCCATTATTGTGGCAAATTCGGTCATATAGCTAGAGATTGTTTTAAGAAGATAAACAATGAGTCCAATAACATATATAGAAAAGATAATGGAAACTATGTAAGAAAAGACACCCCTGATGTCAATGGATTCAAGAATCTTAGATTGTTTTTATCTGAGCATGCTTTGTCTGTTGAAACAGATGACGAAAGTGCCTGGTTTATAAATTCGGGTGCTTCTGCCCATATGTCCTGTAATAAAGATTGGTATGATGAGTATTATGAAAAATCTGATGGCACACACATCTATTTGGGTGATGACAGATATCATAAAGTATTAGTTTATGGAGCAATAAGTGTAAATATACCCGATGGACAGTTTAAACAGATCCATAATGTGATGTATGTTCCGAGCAACATAATATCTGTTCTGCTATCACCGATAATGATATGAAAGTAGAATTTGATAAATATAAGTGCCATGTTAAAGATATCCAAAATCATTACAGGGTTATAGCTACAGGATCCAGAATTGGAGGGTTATATAAGCTGGATGCAGTAAATGGCAGTTATCAAGCATTGGCATCATCAGTGATATCCAATGTCAAATTGTGGCATCAAAGGTATGGGAATCTCAGTCACAACGACCTTATGTTATTGCAGAATAAGTCTATGGTTGAAGGTCTTCCTGTTATCAAACATGGTCATATAGAATGTGCGGCATGTGCACTTGGAAAACAACACAGAGAGGAATTTCGTAATCATGAAGAGAAGAGACAGACTGAATTACTTGAGTTAACTCATACTAATGTTTGTGGACCTATACAAACCAAATCACTTGGTGGTGCTTGGTATTTTCTCATATTTGTTGATGACAGATCTAGGTTCACTTGGGTATATTTCATAAGAAGCAAAGGTGATGTCTTTGAATACTTCAAAGAATTCAGGACCAAAGTTGAAAAGCAAACAGGTAAATACATCAAAATCCTCAGATTGGATCCACTCCTTTCAAATGACAAATTTCAAATGAGTGAATGCAAATATGTATCCACTCCTTTGGACCAAAATGTCAAATTATACAACAGTGATGGATCTAAAGAGGCTGATGGTACTTTGTATCGTCAATTAGTGGGTAGTCTGAACTATCTCACCACTACAAGGCCAAACATATCATATTCTATTAGCATTCTTAGTCAATTCTTGGCTAAGCCATATGAAACACATTGGAAAGTTGCGAAGCAAGTCCTGAGATATTTAAAAGGAACTGTTAATTATGGTCTTTTATATACTGATGTATCTGATGTTCAGTTGGCAGGTTACTCTGATTCTGACTGGGAAGGAAATCCGAATGACAGAAAATCCACTTCTGGATATGCTTTTAACATTGGTTCAGGAGTCATATCATGGAGCAGTAAGAAACAACCAACTGTTTCTTTGTCATCCATAGAAGCTGAATACAAAGCTTTAACCACTGCCACATGTGAATCCATTTGGTTGAGGCGTATTCTTGAAGATGTTGGAACACAACAAAAACAAGCTACCAGAATCTAGTGTGACAATCAAAGCTCAATTAAGCTGGCACACAATCCAGTCTATCATGCCAGATCCAAACATATTGAGCTGCAACATCATTTTGTCAGAGAAAAGATTGAGTCTCAAGAAATTGAACTCACCTATTGTAATACAAGTGAGAATGTTGCTACTATTTTTACTAAACCAGTTGGAAGGATCCACTTTGAGGATCTTAGGAAGAAATTAGGTGTTGTCAATAATCCATTTCTACATTAAGGGAGGCTGTTAGATATAATGCAGTAGTTGTATTCGTAATGTTTTATATTTCTAGATATCTTGTTTGAACAACTCCTATGTTGTAGGATCTGATCCACATTTATTGGATCTAGCCTAGCTTATCTCTTTCCTATATATGTAACCTTTATTTCTTAATACAATTGAGTTGAGTGTGATCTCCTCCTGTCTATGTGCGAGCCTTTGTGCTTTGTTCGTTTCTTTAATTTCTTTTACTTAAACAATTGTTTATCATTGCCTATTATCCATGCATATGCATCATCTACTTATTCATACAATGTATAAGTTGAACTACCAACTATTATTTACCACTACCCGTTATGCATACATAACGAAAGATGGTGCATATTTGCTATGCTAAAACAAACCATGTTCATTGGAGGGGACTCTATGATTGTATAGATCGTTAGAACTTAGTGGAATTGTGAGATGGTTGGTATGGACATTTCAAAACCATGATATGTGATAGTTGGTAGGGATGGTTTGGAACTATGATTAGTAAGTATGGCTCATTTCACAATTCCATCTTTGTTCATCGTGACTAATATTATTATGACATTTTTAAAGGTTAGGTTATATGAATTCTTAATATCTTTAATTTATCAAATATGAATTATAGTTTCATTTGATTGAATGGAATTTTGATTATGGAAATTTAACCTTAGAGGTTTTGGCCAAATTTAAAAAAAAACAGTAAAAGAATGAATAGATCAAAGATAAAGTTTGTCTTGTCGAAAAAAAAGAATGAAAAAAAGAGAGGTTGAGTTTTCCCACTTATTAACTCACTCATTTTAACTAAGGAGAATCTAACAGTACCAACTTTTGACGTTGGCCAATTTTGTATGGATGACTAAGTTGTACACAAATTTTGCTTTCAAATGTTTCTTTGACTATAAATATAAACAAAAATAATGGGACCAAATGTTTGATATTAGCGGAGGGGAGTAAGGAGATTAACACCCTTAGTCAAGGTTTAAGAGACTTTATCAATACGTTAATTAGGTTCATGGCCCTTGATTGATTTAAGTGGTCATCTAGGGCCATCTAATAAATGGCTTTAATACTTGTAGTTTTTGGGTCATGAAATTTTGATTCATTTTTTAGAGCCCTCTCGTGTTTTTCATGATTATGACACTCAATGGTTGAGATTCCAACTCAATCTACATATTCTCTTTCTAACAAGATAAATAAGACCCAAAATGAAGTAATGAATGAAAAGTTATCTGCATATTCTCTTTCCAACAAAACGAAGAAGACCTCAAATGAAGTAATGAATGAAAACTTATCTACATATCTTCTTTCCATTATGATAAATAAGGCCTAAAATAAAGAAATAAAATAAAAATTTATGGCCCTAACAAGACTCTCATTTTTTTGGATAGTGTTGCCTCATCCATCTCAAAGTAGCTCTAACTTCTTGTTAAGGCTTATACCTCTTAGGGGTTTTTAACATCATTACAAAATGTTCCTAGGGATTTTTAACATCATTATAAAATGTAATTTCAATGCCTTGTTATAAGCCTTTTATGAATAAGACATAGCATACATATATCCTTTTAGAGATAGCTACCACCATTCTAGCCATTGTATTTACACATTGTTTTCATCATTCTTTCAATAATAGAATTAGGTTTTCACTATAGCTCTATATCATTTATGTATCAATACTATTTTTCATTTATTTCTCAACATAATTTGGATTACTAGTATGAAAACATTCTACTTTTTGTTGTTTTTTTGTGCATGTCTCCTATAAGGCTAGGGTACAAGGAGTTGGACCTTGAGCTAATTGAACCTAGCAAAACTCTTCTTCATCACCCTAAGTGACCTCCCATGGTGGAAAAAAAAAATATGATGAAGTAATGGATCTTATCAAGTTGTTTGTTTATGAAGCCCTGAAACAATAGATGAATGAGATGGTTGACAATTTTGTCTAGATCCTTCGGTGACTACCGACAATGATAGAAGCATCTTCAATGAGCATGCATTTTGAAGAAATGACACTCTTCAAGGTATAATTTAATTTTGATATCCCATTATTTTAAGAAAAGATAATTGGTAAGCATTAGAGAGATAGTTAAATTAGCGAGATGATTATTTCTCTGTTCACAAATTTTCCAAGAGTGAGAATATTATATTGACAAAGGTGATGTCCCTTCCACTTGTCAAACATGGATGGGATACTCATTGCGAGCAACATGTTAGAGATGATTTTGAAATGTATGGGACAAATCCCACTTGGGGAGATTGTTTGATTCCTTCAAGGAGGAGTATTTCCATGTTGGGAACTATGAAGTCCAATACACAGGACGAACAATTCTACTCTCAGAGGTAAAAATGTGAATATGCTAGAGTACAACAATGCCTTTCATACCTTATGTACAAAACTAGATATTAAGGACTCTAAGCGAAAATTGGTTTTGAATGTTGCAATAACTGACACAGATACACCTAGATAAAAATGCAAATCTTGGACAAATCATCACTAGGAGTAGTGTATTGCGAAAGCATCAAGATTGAAGAAAAATTCAACAAAAGGGTAAGAAAGAGCTTATAGATGATAATTAGCCACAAAAAATATGGGTAAGGGAATCCCTAACTCTCAAAACAAAGGACAAAGCAAGCATTACCCTACCTCAATACAACCACCCATAGTAACGTGCAAAGAAGAAGAGTTGGAGGTGAAATAAGGACATGGGAAAATGGTGCAACATCTGGCATAATAATGATCAATGGCATTCCCAAAATTCCTTATTAGTTGATATATTTCTAGTTCAAACTCTAATTTAGCCTTGATGACACCAACTCCCATGGATAGAGGAAAGTGGATCTCATCAATGTGGAACCTAGTATTATTATTGCCAAAGAAAATATTCATTAAGAGGAACAAGAAGAGATTGAGGAAGTCAAATAAAGACAAGAAAATGGTGTGACACCCATAAAATCCCTTCGAACAATAATGATGAATGGAATGCCCAAAAAATGTTATTGGTTGAGATTCAATCTTTGGAATTTACACTACCATATCCCATAGACAGGGGAAAGTGAATAATCAATGTTGAAACTAGTGTTACTATTTCCAACACAAAGGTTCATCTAAAGGAACAAAAGGATCTTGAGGAAGGTTCTAGCTCCTCTTCCACTAAAGATGTGAGTAAAAGCAATAACATTGCATTCCATCGTCAACAACAACAAGAACTTGATCTTGGACAAGGTAATTGAGAAGATGATGTTGCTAGTCACACATCACACCTCCAAACATAAATTAATGGTTTGTTGACTTGGGGATGAGACATATACATCGGTCAAAATGGTTACCTACAATACAACATGAAGCCCTTCAAAGATGAAGTAGTACATGCGACATCTCTCTGATTGAATTTTTTTTAGGACAACAATATATATGGAAGCATCATGTTGTTTATTGGCCCCGTAGCATCATTATAACTTGGGAGATCAACACTACATGATGCAAAGTGTCTCTGAAAAACTACGATATTTATGATCATTGCTAACCAATGCAGGAAGATAATATCTAAAACTAGAATATTTTTCCTCTCTATACTCAGTCAAAAGGACCAAGAAAAATCACCATGACCAAGGCCTTTGCTAAGGGTTCCTATATACAATAGAGACAAGTAGATTAGTTTGTGGAAGAACACAAAGACATCTTCATCTCACCTACATGAGCACCTTTGCATTGTTAGGGAAATCATACAATTTATTTGATATTAGGTGCTCCTCTACCCAATGACCATTCATACATAGGATTTCTTTTTGAGAATGAGAAGATGAAATGTTGAATTGATGACATAATACAAAAGGGGCACATTCAATAAGGCTCCTCATCTTGCAAGAGCCTGATTGTGTTGGATTAAAAGAAGGATAGGATATGGCGACTATGTGTTGACTACAAAACCTTAACTAAAATCATAGTTAAGAGCCAGTGCTCCATCACTTAGATTGATGATCTCCTCCATCATTTGAAAGGTGCCAAGTTTTTCAACAAAATCAATCTTAAGTCAAAACATCCTAGGTGCTAATTGAGCCAAATAATGTGTGTAAGACAACTTTAAAGTCTAAGGAAGGTTTCTTTCAGTGGTTGGTCATGCCCTTCATCTTAACTATTGCAATAACAATGCTCATGAGGACGATGGAGGTCATTATATGACCATTTAAAAAATATTTTGTGGTTGTATACCTAGATGACATCTTTATCTTCAACATACCCTAGCTTTCTTATTTTCTAAGAATATACAAAATCATTTTCACAATTTCTTATACTTTATCTTAAATTTTTTATTTACAAATTTAAACTTGATTCTATTACATCTTCATAAGGTTGAATTGCATTAATAAACCTAACTCACCTCTATTTTTTTTTCAAAATTCTATCATTCATATGTGTAAGACGACCCACCTTTGATTCTATTACATCTTCGGAAGGTTGAATTGCATTAATAAACCTAACTCACTTCTATTTGTTTTTCAAAATTCTATAATCATATGCATAAGATGACCCACCTTATATGAGTCTTATTGTCATGAAAGTTGGTTCATCAACCAATTCTTTGCCCATAGTCAATTTCGCCCATTTTGCCTCTTACATAATATTGGCTACCATTAAAAAAGAGTGCAAAGAACTCGAGGTCAAGATTTTAGCAATTGAATCCTCTTTAGGTATAGATTTTAGCTATTGAATCCTCTTTAGGTATAGAAAACAATTGTTTATGTTATCTTATTTCACATATTCAACGCTTCCATCACTTTGATGTATCGAGATTGGTGGAGTGGTTTCCATCAGTTGATGGTTTGAATTAGAGTTTCATGGAATAACCTTCCTTGTCTTTAACATCAAATGCTAACAAAAGGTGTCTTGGCAACGCATGTGGTGGAGTGCATTATACTCCAAAGGTTAATGCGAGTAGTCCAAAACAAGCAGTGGACTCCTCCCTAACCAATCAGGAAACTTCCAAAGGCGTGCCACAAACACCAAGACATTAGGTGACCAATTCTCCCATGACGTGATACTTAATTTTTTTTCTTAGCCGCCACTTAGCGTAAGTCCCATCTCGTCCCTCTTTGCTCTATAAACAATTCTCCTTCAAAGTCAAGGTACGTTGTTAAAATGGATATTATATGAATTTAATATTGTTTTCATTTTTAAGAATATTTTTTAAAAGATGATAAATTTATCATAATTTAATTGTTAAATTCGTAATGAGGATCATTATTATTGACTAATGCAAATTAATTTTTTATTATTATTTCAAAAAACTAAATTACTTGAAATAATTTAGTGGTGGTTTATAGGGGTATATTTCTACTCTTGTCAAATGTATTTGGGTTTTGGGTTGTTAACGTGTTTCTTTATAAGATTAGCTCTTAGTCAATCATAACTAGTTTTAGGTCTTACTCTAGAACCAAAAAAATGATCTAAGTCCTTTATAATATCTCCAAAATACCCATTAACTCTTATTCTCCATCATAAATTAAACAAAAATTATATAATATCACGCATCCACTAAAATTTAACTCCATATATATATAATTAAGATACAATGCTTTATTGCAATTTTATCTCATACCAATCATTTTTTTTTAAATAAGACCTAATACATAATCAAATTTTAAATTAAAAAATATTAAAATAATATGTTAAGGAAAAAAATAAAAATGATAACAAAAATATTTATAACGTTTAATAAACTTCAAAAAGTGTTTAAAGTATATTTTCCTACTTCATTGCTGGCGGCTTGATGGTTATGTGTAAACTATCTAGTAACTTTTTGCTACATAACGACTTCATAACAATTTCCAACATGTAAAGAGTCAATTCTTGTGGTAAATTTATTGTTATAGTATTGCCTCTTAACATCTCTATAAAAACGTATTGTTGATGCGCCAAAAGCTTGATTTGACCAATCTTATGTTCTCCATTGCTCCTTGATTCTACCACTTAGATCACAATGGTGGAAGATTTAATTATGCATACAAGCATCGTGTAGGAGGTGGAGGAGTCACAAACTTACAACCTAGCAACTCCCTAGGGAAAAAAACATTAAAGGAACATAAAATATCACTAA
Organism: Larix kaempferi; assembly: GCA_027924585.1. NCBI lineage: Eukaryota > Viridiplantae > Streptophyta > Pinopsida > Pinales > Pinaceae > Larix > Larix kaempferi. The sequence goes on along the minus strand of BSBM01000005.1, from coordinate 5,341,120 downwards.
AACTTAAAGATAATTGGAACATAAAATATCACTAAAACTTAAAGATAATTGGGCATGTTTTACCAAATATTTTTCCTTAGAAATGAAATGTTGAATCCCTTGAATGTGTTTCCATAGCTAGATCTTAAGACAAATCCATTAAATTGAATTAAAATGTAACAATATTATGCATAATGAATAATCAAAATGTAACAGATTATGTATAATGAATATAAAATTGTACCTTTTGTTGAATTTTGAGCATGAAAATAGATACAATGGTGATTGTTGTAAAAAATCCATATAAGGTTAAGCTCTCAAACAAAATCTAAATTTTGGATAAGCTACAAATGGTCTCCAAATAAATAAAATGATAGATTAATAAATACAAAAGGAAACTATTCCTTGTATCATTCTATCTATTTAAACAAATTCATCGGCACACTAGCGAAGCCCACATTAGTGGCGCTAATATTATCCCCTTTCAATTTATTGGCCTACTTGCCAATACCTTAACTATGATCTAATGGTGTAGAAAAACTTGTTGATATTGAAAATGGTCTTATCAAGATCAACAAAATCAAGCTCTTGTGAGGTTAGCCGAGAAGTGGTGGGAATGTAACCCTTGCGTTTTAAGCCCCATACAGATGTGCAACAAGTCCTTAATGTATGAATTTTCAAGAGCCAAGGATTCTTGCTCAATTTTCTCAGTATATTATTTTCTTTTAACATTTTTATGTTAATGTGAGGAACCTGCAACAATTAATTGATGGAAATGCATGATATCATAACACAAAATATTTGTATTGATCACAGGCCACTTCGAGGGGGCAACCTCCTTTGAGCAAGCTCAATACAAATAAATCTTGGATTCCTTCATTGGCCTTGACACGTACTTATATATTAAGTCTATGCACCAATACTATGGATCAATACCATGGAACATATAATACTACAAGACGACTTACAAAGCATATGAGTCCAATACTATGGATCAATACCATGGAACATATATATAAACTATGGATCAATACCATGGAACATATAATACTACAAGATGACTTACAAAGCATATGCATCCAACAACAACATACTAAAAAAGTAAAGAGAAGGGTTGACACGGGCTCCTAACATCCCCTCCCCTTTAGAAAAATCTTTGTCTTCAAAGCTTTACGGGTGGAAATTGATGCTGAATCTAAAGGAGTGGTTCACATGTAGCATCCTCTGGTTGAATTCCATGCCACTGAATTAATACCTCTATGATAGATTGAGAGAGAAGCTGACGAGTGCGCCTATTGAGAATGGCCTCCGACTCCAAAAGGATGGATCCCTCATTATCTAGTTCTGGAAAAATAGTTTGTCCTCTGATGTTGGTGCCAAGAACTGTCTTCAGACAAGAGACATGAAATAATGGATGAATGCGGGAAGAAGGAGGAAGTTCCAATTTATAAGCAACGAACCCAATCTTCTGAAGAACCTTATATGGCCCATAGAACTTTGGAGCGAGCTTATGATGCCCTTTGAGTTTCTGGGAGGATTTCTTGTAAGGCTGTAGATGAAAAAAAACCATATCACCTGCTTGAAAAGTACACTCAGAACAGTGATGATCAGCTTGTTGTTTCATTCGATTTCTTGCCATGTGAAGATTGTCCCGCAAAATGAAAAGAATCTAATCGTGGTTTCGAAGAACCATGTCAACTTCTTGAACTAGTGAACTGTTGGGGGTGTATGGAAGAAGAACCGGTAGTGCCTAACCATAGAATGCTTCATATGGAGTCATTTTAGATGCAGTGTGGTAGGAGGTATTGTACCACCATTCAGCGAGAGGGAGCTAGTTTGTCCACTGATGTTGTTGTTCGGAGGTGAAGCAACGAAGATAAGTTTCCAAACATTTATTGATAATTTTAGTCTGACCATTTGTTTGTGGGAGATACCCTGAAGTCATCTTCAGTTTGGTGCCAATGTGGCGAAATAGTTCTGTCCAAAAATGACTGGTGAAAGTTGCATCACAATTTGAGACAATGGAAGAAGGGATTCCATGAAGACGGAAGATATGGTCTAGGAAAATTTGTGCGATTAAGGAGGCTGTATAGGATGGTTGAGGGAAAAAAATGACTATATTTGGAGAGATGATCAACCACAACCAAAATCATTGTCTTCCCTCCATATTTAATGATCCGAAAATGACAGGATCTTTATAACCAATATTTGCATATGAAAGTTTGAATGCATAAATCCATTAAAAAGGATTTAAATGACAAAATTAAAGAGCAAAATTGAAGCACATAAAACACATAAAGAGATGCAAACCATGAAATTTGTAAACAAGAACTGATAACGGAGTTCACCCTCCTTGGGCTACGTCTCTGGACCACTTCCAATAAGAAGGTCGATCTTATTTAGTCTTCAAAGCTTAAAAAATGAGAGTTCTAGAAACACTTTTGTTTTATTTCAGTTATCAACAAAAATAGACAGCACCACTGTGATCCTATCGAAAAATCAAGAAAAATGAGTATAAACTCAACTATGTTTTCCTAAGACCTCCTTCGGCACGCAAATTGAGAAACTCTGCCTGCATAAAAGACAAAATTGTATGATTTCTGCCTTGGGGTCCGTGCCCATTAATGACTATACATACCTCGAGAACTGTGCATAAAACTTCCTCAGGATGCATACATAAAATTGCATCAGGATGTGTGCCAATATTGTGCAAAACTACCTCGAGAAGCGTGCAAATATTGTGAAAAACTGCCTCGAGAAGCATGCCAATACCACCTCGGGATGCGTGCAAATCCATTTTGGGAAGCACTCTGAAACCACCTCAGGAAGCATGCAAAACATCCTCAAACTTTTTGCAACCAGCTCTGCTCACCGTCTTGAAATCTATGCTAGAATGTGGTTTTTATAGTGGTTTTGGGCCCGCATATTCCCGCTTGCAACTTATAAGTTAAATCTTCCATATCCCTACACCAAAGGCATCGGTCACGCGTTAGTTAAGGCCCTGGGCAATGGGGGAGGAGGTTGCAAGTTCAAATCCGTGGATCTCTCCCCATATAATGGACCTCTCCCCATATAACTGTTTTGTTCAGTGGCATAATGTATGGTTTGATATAGTTATAACATATGGTTTGAATATTTATTGGTGTATTATATGAATATGTGGTGGATCCACGATGGGTTACAATATAGTTTAAATATATGATATGACATACGTTGGCTTGGCTCCTCCGCAAGTTTTGGCATAAGGTTCTAATGGGGGAGTCTAGATGTTGACAAGGGGTTGAGAGCTAGGTCCTCGACCCCACCCCATTTTCCATTGTTTAACCAACTCAAAGTTAAATACAACTTCCCTCTTATAGTTGTTAAGTAATACTTGTAGGCGGTTTGGCTAGAGGAACTACGTGAAGTCTTGGTGGGTTATGTAGGTCTTTTTGCACGAAACAAGCATTGCTGGAAAGCTCTCGATGAGCTCTTCATCCCTGTAAGCTTTATTTTACATTTTGAAGAATATAAATTTGATTGAAGATGCGATGATCCTCCTAGATCATTTAGGGATCCCTTCAATGAAATCCATAGAAACATATGTCCAAATCTGTGTAGGGATGGGCAAGGGTTCGAGCAATCCCGGAAGGAGTGTAGTGTTGATGTATATGTAACTTCAAAATGTATTTCACATATATGTATATTGTATTCCTATAGAGATGTTATTATTCCTCTATACGGAAGTGGTTGTATTCCTATAGAGATGTTATTATTCCTCTATATGGAAGTGTCGTCATTTATATTGTAAGTCTCGTAACTTATACTTGATGGGTTATTAGACCACCTTGTTGGGGTCGACCCTATATAAGTCATGTGGGTCAAAGGGTTATTAGACCACCCTATTGGGGGTCGGCCATGTGGGTCAAAGGGTTATTAGACCACCCTAGTGGGGGTCGGTCCAGTCAGCATTATGTTAAGTGGTTAAGTTGAGGCCGACCTAGTTGAGTAAAGGTCAAGTCAAGTTAGTGTATAAATAGAGAGTGTGTCTCTCTCATTTTACACATTCTCTTCTCTCACTCACACTTGGGAGAGTGGTGCACTTGTGGAGGAGGAGGCTCTGCTACTAGGAGAAGACTATCTCTTGTATTCTGGTTGTATCATTTCTCTATCTATCTCTAAGGAAGTTATTGGGGTTTTTCACCTTTATGGTTTTCCCCAAGTAAACTTTGTGTCTCTTGTGTGCTTGCATTATTGTGTCCATGATTGATATGTTGTAGATTTGCTGTACATGTTGTTATCTCAGTTAGGATCCTAGATCAGATTGAAGTAAGCTCTGAAAATTTAACATGGTATCATAGCTAGCTTGAAAGAAGGCATGATATGTCATGTATGACACTTGTTGCACTTACGATGCTAGGGCTTGATATAGAAAAAACCAGTCATCGTAGCACTTTCGCTTAAATCCATTTTGGAAAATTTTTTGGATCTAAAACATTTACATGTCAAAGATCATATCCCCATGTATCTTTTGTCTAAAGGACAACATCTAATTCGTTTTATTTTGTTATTTTGATCTGTACAATATAGGGTTTTTGCCTCTTCCAGATCTGAGTCAAAATCAGGTGACCTTAGGAAAAAGGTCATAACTTGGGCTAGGAAGCTCCAAATGAAATTTCGTAAAAGGTGATAGGTAATACACAGAATGTGCTATCTCAGGAAAAAATTTCAGAGGCCAAAGTTGAATCAGTGACACATGGCATGCCGTACAAGTTCGCTCCCCTGTATTATCCCATAAATAGGTCACGTTGTGACACTTGGCATAACTCTCTCTCAGAGAATCCAATTGAGGTCAGACCTATCGGGATGGAAATATAACAGGTCGGGCTATCTCAAGAAAAAATTTCAAAGGCCGAAGTTGAACCAGTGACACGTGGCATGCCGTACAAGTTCGCTCTCCTGTATTATCCCATAAACAGGTCACGTTGCGACACTTGGCATAACTCTCTCTCAGAGAATCCAATTGAGTTCATACTTATCGGGATGGAAAGATAACAGGTCGAGCTATCTCAAGAAAAATTTTCAGATCCCGTGGATTGAAAATTTCAGAGTTACACCAGAAACAATCAGGTATATATTTCTGTCAAAACATAATTATTTTTGAGTACCTTCATTCATGGCTTCCAGAATTTAGGGTTTCGGATAAAGTTGGAATTTTTGTAATTGGAGACCACAGCTGAATGATACTCATCAAAATCAAAATTTAGAGACCAAGATAACAATTTTTGGTTGGGCAAAAGGCCAGGCTTGATCAGACCCTAGTTCGGGACTTTGATCAGAAAAGTGGAAAATTAGGGCTTCCGCAAAAATGGGAATTTTTGAAATCTGTGACCACGGCTGGAAGCTCCTCATAAAAATAGAATCTTAGAGCTTTGGATCAAACCTTTTGATGGGGTAGAAGAGTGGGATTCATCAAACCCTAGTTCAGGGTCACATCCAATGAATTTGGAAGTTTCAGAGGCAAAATTGAGGAATGAAACTTTGCAGTTTTCAAATTCTGAATATACCAGCTTGATCAGCTCATCAAGGCGCATATGTCTATTCTTTCGGAAGTTTGAAATTCAAAGTTTGAATTTTTGGGGTTTCTCTGACAAACCCTAATCCAGCTCCAGGTCTAGTTCTTGCAAATCAAGTGGATTGGGTTAATCCTAGAAGAAGATGGATTGGTCACCTGCATAAGTGAAGAAGTTCTTGTCTCAGAGGGAGATGAGGCTAAGGCCTTCCATAAGAAGATTACAAGCAATCTTGACAGGTTTATGTTGTTCGCTAACATAAAAGGTACACCAAGAACATATGATCATGGTGACATGAAGACAAAGATTCATCCATTGTCATGGATCACATAGAAGATCTACTTTTGAGGTATGTACAACTTGGTCCTACAATGGTTAGCCTATGAGACATGCAGGTTACTAGCACAAGTCATTGAAGAGAACCAGAAGACATTATGCGGGTATGTTAGACATAACTAACTAGCATGCTAATCCAGGTTATACATATTGAAGATATTGAAGTTCCCAGGATACAGGAAAAATGCCATGATCCGTCGATCATGAAGAACGATGTTTGGGATGCGGTCCCAAGAGTTGAAGGGAAGTCTGTTGTGACTTTCAAATGGAACTATCAGATCAAGCATGCTGTAGATGGCAGCATAGAGAAATATAAAAGTGATGAAATAGAAGATACACCAGATGGATTTCAAGACAACCTTCTTGAATGGTGTAGTCATATATGTGTGCAGAACTTGGTAGGATTGATAGCTTTCTATCCAGTTTGGGCTTTACCAAGAGTGAAGCGGATTCCAACCTTTACTACAAGGTTGAGGAAGGGAATCCTGTGATTCTACTCCTGTATGTGGATGACTTGTTTGTAATAGGAGATGATAGATTGATTGCCGACACACAGCGGAAGCTTGCTGCCGAGTTAGAGATGAAGAACTTGGGTATGATGCACTACTTTCTTGGTATGGAGGTGTGGCAGAGTGTAGATGGAATCTTCCTTGGACAAGGGAATTATGCAGTAGAGATCTTGAAGAGGTTCGGGATGATGGACTGTGAGGATATGGCATCGAACCTGAAGCTTTTGTGTGATGCTTCATCTGAACCGGTTGATGTCACTATGTATTGTCAAATGATTGGGTTCTTGATGTACCTGACGAACATGAGACCAGATATTTGCTTTGCGGTGAACACATTGAGCCAATTCCTGAAAGATCCGAGGAGTGTTCACCTGGTTGCTATAAAGCATATTCTGAGGTACCTGAAGGGTACAGTTGATTATGGGCTCAAATATGATGCGAATCAAAAGTTTAACCTGCAGGGTTATGTTGATTCAGATTAGGCAGGCAGTGCTGCAGATAGGGATCAGGTGTGATCTCTTGGTTTAGCAAGAAGCAATCCTGTGTAGCACTGAGTACAGCTGAAGCAGAGTATGTTGCGACGGATGAGCAGGTTGCAGATGTATTGACCAAGCCGTTGGCTAGAGTGCAGTTTGAGTACTTCAGAGAGAGGCTTTATGCACTTCAGATCGAGGTTCCTTCCAAAGGGAAGTGATGAGTCCGGAAGATGCAGATTCACATGAGCTTTTTTGACATGGTTGATGTGTTCTCCCTTGGTCGTGATGTAATTGCTGAGCCATTTTTCACATGGTGGTAGATGTGTTCTCCCATTGTGAAAAAGTAAGGGCTGGAGCCTTCCCCGAATGGTGGTAGATGTGTTCTCCCATGTCGGTGGTGTAAGTGCTGGATGATGTGCATCTGGGCTGTGCTTCGTGGACAATGAGATGATCTGAAGAGGACGATGCTATGATGATCAGGAGGATCATGGATGATGAGCATCAGGATGATGTTCTAGTTTATGCTCTATATGATCTATTGGATCATTTATGTGGATACATTGTGTGGATCATGTATCTATGTATGTATCAGGTGGATACGTTGTATAATCAGGTAGATCATGTATGATGATATGTATCAAGTAGATACTTGGTATGCATCAGGTGGATGCATTGTATGATCAGGATGATCGTGGATGACGAGCTTCTCCAGATGACATGCATCAGGATGATGCAGTAATGATGATCAGGATGATCATGTGTACATCAGGATGATGTATGGTGATTATCAGGTTGATACTCTATGGTCGTGGATCAGGTTGTGCAGATGAGCATATAATTTGGCCTTGGGAGATTTGCAGATAGTCTTTCAAGGTTTTTCCTATGGCATATAATTTGGCCTTGGGATATATGGCAAATGCTCTTTCAAGGTTTTGCTCTAGGAGGAAATGTAATTTGTGCCCTGGGAGATCTTCAGGTTGGATTTGTGTACCCATAACATCCTGAGATGCTCTTGCGAGGTTTTGTCCTATGGCATGTAATTTTCTCCTGGGAGATCTGGACAGGATGAAAAAGGCCTCAGATGCTTCAGCTAGGTTTTTCCATGACCACATGTAATTTGCTCCTGGGAGATCTGGACAGGATGAAAAAGGCCTCAGATGCTTCAGCCAGGTTTTGTGGTGGACCACATGTAATGTGCTCCTGGGAGATCCGACAGGTAGAGCTGTGTGCTCGTAACAGCCTGGGATGATTCAGCTAGGTTTTGTGGTGAGATCACATGTAATGTGCTCCTGGGAGATCCGAGAGGTAGTGCTGTGTACTCGTAACAGCCTGGGATGCTTCAGCCAGGTTTTGTGGTGAGATCACATGTAATGTGCTCTTGGGAGATCCAATAGGTAGAGCTGTGTGCTCGTAACAGCCTGGGATGCTTCAGCCAGGTTTTGTGATGGGTCACATGTAATGTGCTCCTGGGAGATCCAACAGGTAGAGCTGTGTGCTCGTAATAGCCTGGGATGCTGCAGCCAGGTTTTGTGACGCACGTAATAAGTCCCGAGGATTCCACAGTATGGCCAGTGATGACAAAGACCTGCAGGTGGTGGGCCTACATCTAGTATGAAAAAGGACTGGCTCTGTAGAACTTCCTATGATGAGTAGATTCAGAGATTGATTGAGATAGAAGCAATAGTGACGATGATGATGACTTGATGACGATTATCCAGTGACGATGATCCAGAGAAGATGACTTGTGCTAAAAGACCTGTGTCGAGAAATACCTTCCTAGTTAAGAGGGAGTGTTGATGTATATGTAACTTCGGAATGTATTTCACATATATGTATATTGTATTCCTATAGAGATGTTATTATTCCTCTATATGGAAGTGGTTGTATTCCTATAGAAATGTTATTATTCCTCTATATGGAAGTGTCGTCATTTATATTGTAAGTCTCGTAACTTATACTTGATGGGTTATTAGACCACCTTGTTGGGGTCGACCCTGTATAAATCATGTGGGTCAAAGGGTTATTAGACCACCCTATTGGGGGTCGGCCATGTGGTTCAAAGCATTATTAGACCACCCTAGTGGGGGTCGGTCCAGTCAGCATTATGTTACGTGGTTAAGTTGAGGCCGACCTAGTTGAGTAAAGGTCAAGTCAAGTTAGTGTATAAATAGAGAGTGTGTCTCTCTCATTTTACACATTCTATTCTCTCACTCACACTTGGGAGAGTGGCGCACTTGTGGAGGAGGAGGCTCCGCTACAAGGAGAAGACTATCTCTTGTATTCTGGTTGTATCATTGCTCTATCTATCTCTGAGGAAGTTATTGGGGTTTTTCACCTTTATGGTTTTCCCCAAGTAAACTCTGTGTCTCTTGTGTGCTTGCATTATTGTGTCCATGATTGATATGCTGTAGATTTGCTGTACATGTTGTTCTCTCAATTAAGATCTTAGATCAGATTGAAGTAAGCTATGAAAATTTAACATGTAGTTTCACCCTTGTTGTGCTGGAAGGTATCGCATTCATCCACCATATGTTGAATTGTCCTTTTCATTCCCTACCAAAAGAAGTTATGTTGTGCTCGCTCATACATTTTGAGGAACTCATATGTTTTGAGGAACTCATACGTTTTTAGGAACCCGGAGTGCCCTTCCGATGGAGAAGCATGGAGTTCATAGAAGACATCATGTTGAAGATCTATGCTTCTGGGAAGCACCAAACAACCCATGTATCTTTGGGAAGCACCATCCCAAGAGTAATGCGGTACAAAAGAAGGGTTATTGGCCAAGCGTTGGATGATTTGAGATAATGAGGAGTCATTGACATAGCCCTGTTGAACAGATTGCAACTGATTCAGAAGATGCATAGAAATAGCTGAAAGAGAAACTTGGTCATCAAATGTGCGAGAAAGAGCATTCGCCAGAAGATTGTCCTTACCCTTCTTGTAAGTGATCTCATACTCATAATCCATTAGTTTGCTAACCCATTTCTGTTGTGCTGGGGAGGAGACCCATTGTTCTAGGAAATATTTTAGACTCTGGTGATCAGTCTTGATGGAGAAATGATTCCTTAATAGGTATGGCTGCCACTTCTGTATTGCATGCAATATAGCCATAATTTCCTTCTCATATGTAGAGGCGGCTAAATTCTTACCGGAAATGGATTTTTTGGTGAATGCATTGGGATGTTCATCTTGAAGGAGAACAACCCCAATTCCATTGTTGCAAGCATCACTCTCAATAGAGAAGGGCTTGGAAAAATGGGGCATAGCTAGAATAGGAGTAGTACACATAGCTTATTTCAGTTTTTCAAATGCACACTCAATAGCATGTGTCCATGTAAAAGAATACTTTTTCAATAGAGCGGTTAATGGAGCTGCAATCTTCCCATAATCCTTGACAAACATGCGGTGGTATCCAGTCAACCCCAAAAAACCACGAAGGCTCTTGAGTGTTTGAGGATGCGGCCAATTTTTCATGGAATCTATTTTGGCAGGATCCACGCGAACTCCTTGTGATGAAATAATATGCCCGAGATACTCTACTTCGTCCTGTCCAAAAACACATTTAGACTATTTGGTGTGGAGATGATGATCAGTGAAAAGTTGCATTACAAGATCCAGATGTTGGAGATGCTCAACCCATGTTTTACTATAAATGAGGATATTATCAAAGAAGACCATAATGAATTTCCGCAAGTAGGGTCGGAATATTTTATTCATCAATGCCTGGAATGTGGAAGGAGCATTAGTGAGGCCAAAGGGCATGACCCAAAACTCATAGTAGCCATCATGTGTGCAGAAAGCTATTTTAGGGATATCATCCTCATGAATCCGAATTTGATGATACCCAGAACGAAGATCCAACTTGGAGAAAATTTGAGCACCATGAAGCTCATCAACAATAGGAATTGGAAACTTATCCTTGATTGTGAGGTGATTAAGTGTTCAGAATTCAATGTAGAGGCGCCAGGACCCATATTTTTTTTCGGACAAGAAGAACTAGGAAGAAAAGGAACTAGTACTAGATCAAATAATACCTTGCTTCAGTAAGTCCTAAACGAGCATCTCAATCTCTGTTTTTTGGTGAAATGGGTAGCGATAGGGTCTGATGTTGGGAGGAATGCTTCCATGAAGGAGATGAATATGATGGTCCTCTGGTCTTGAACTTGGAAATCCCACTGGTTCAGCAAAGACACCTGCATATCTATCTAAAATTTGTTGAAGATCCAAAGGAGTAGTGGAGACCGTAGATGGGTGCATCTGAATGGAATGGATTTGAGCGATGACACCATGTGAATTCTTCTTAAGGATATTTTCCATGCGATGTGAACTGATGATGCTGAGAGACCCTAGTTGTAATTCCATCAATGTGTGTTTTTTCCCATTGACTGAAAACTACATCCAAAGTTCAGCAAAATCCCATAAGATGGGGCCAAGTGTGCGTAGCCATTGAGCGCCCAAAACCATATCACATCCACCTAAGGCCAAGGAAAACACGTTGGAGTGCAGGTTATAATCTCCCATAGCAATACACACATTGCGACACTTCCCCTTGCAAGGTAAGGTGCCCCCATTGGAAATCATGACTTCAAAGTTGGAGCAAGGATGGACAACAAAATCAGCATGTTTGGCGATCCAAGGGTTAATGAAGTTATGATTGATACCAGAATCAATGAGTATTGTAAGCGGGACCTTCTTGAAGTAACCCCTGACCCGCATTGTTTGTGGGGTGGTGACTCCGGCTAAATCATGGAGAGATATCTCTGGGTGGTCATCCTGAGACGGAGGGTCAATAGGAGGTTGCTGAATGTCGACGTGATCATCTATTGTATCTGGAGATTCTTCACCAATTTCAGAGGCAGGCTGAGAATCCACATCCAAGAGATAGAGATTTTTTTCAACACATCTATGTCCCCGAGTGAATTTCTCATCACAATTATAACAAATCTCTTTTTCTCTACGTGCCTGCATCTATGCTTCAGACAAATGCTTGATAGGAGTTGGTCAAGGAGCTAATGTGATGGGAGGTCATTGGGAACCCATATTTTTGAAGGGAACAAAAGTGGGTTTGGAGCGTTGTTGGGTTGTGATCTTGTCTTCTGCCAACTTAGCTAACCCCAAGGCTTCCATCATTGTGAACATTTTGACCTTAGATCAGATTACATCCTTTAGACCACTGATAAAACAAATCCTGTAGAATTCATCAGGAAATTCTTCTGTGTGATTGACCAATTTCTCAAATTTTGTCTAATACTCTCTCATAATTCTAATTTGGCAAATTTTAGTGAGTGCTCCTGTGAAATCATCAAAAGAACTAGGACCAAATCATTGCAAAAGGAGCTGGCAAAAATCTGTCCATTTTGGCTCTTCATGAGCCTTGATGTACCAACGGTACCATTGAAGGGCTTCCTATTCCAAATGAAAGGATGCAAGTGGAACTTTGTTGACATCAAAAGTATTATGTAGACATAAATATTGTTCTTCCCAGTATATCCATCCAGTTAGATCATTACCATTGAAGCGAGGAAAATCAAGCTTCAGCCCACGAAAATTGTTGGAAGAAGAGAACCTAGTGTCTGCAGAAGAATCTAGCTGTCGTTTATTGTTCATGGATGAATGCTCAATATGGAGGCTGAAAAAATTTTCATCCAGATCTTGGAGTTTGGTTTTGAGGTCTGTAAAATCTTCCTCCATGGTTTTTGCTTCTATGCGGGTGACAACCATAACCAGGAATTTATTTATATATTTTTGAATGGGTAGAAAAACAAAAACAGAAACTGCTTTAGAAAAGTAAAATTTGGATTTGGGAAAAACTCTTATGGATAATTGGGGTTTGACTAGGTTTTGGACACTTTCGAATGGACAGGGAAGCAAAAAATGGGGATTTCAGAAACAAGGTGAAAGAATGGGAAAATTTGTTAAAGAGGGACAAAGAAGCAAAAATAAGAAATGAACACTGTGGCAAAATTTGAAGGCGATTGGGTGAAAATCGAAGAAGTTATGGCAAATCCTAAAAATAGACAGATGTGAGATTTTTGGCTTCAGGAAGTGGAATTTGAGATAAGGTCCTTAGGAATGAAATATGCAGAATGGGATTGCAGGGGAGTCAATGAATTTTCAAGGGAAATGGATTTAAAACAAAGAATATATGGTGAAAAAACAAAATTTTATTCTAGAATGTATCTGCAATGGCTCAAAATTGATCTGCAACAGTTCTGGACAGATGTAATCTGCTATTTATCAGCTGAAAATAGAAATGGGCCCCAGGTATGCTTGGATTCCTAATGATTTAGGGGATCACTTGGCCACCAATGTTGTCTGACGGCTTGCATAGTGGGGCAGTACCCCTCACTCCACGTCTCAGGTAAAACTGATAACCACTTTCCCACAAACAACAGCTCTTGGTTTACCTCACGGGTGGGAACTAGTCAATCAGGTAGGGGTCATTTCCCTTTTCACTAGCAGGTCCTCTCAATGGGCCAGCTACTTCGAGGTTCCTGTGGTACTCCTTACAATGAGTTTTAGGGCTATTCCCAAGTACTTCCCACAGTTAAGTGGATAGGGATTATTCCCAGATCCGATCCTGCAATTGAAAGGAACAATATAGATGCGAAATTTATTTTGGTAGAAATTCCACCCAACGAGCCTAAGAAAGTGCTCTAATACCAGATGTGAGGAACCTACAACAATTACTTGATGAAAATGCACAATATATCAGAACACAAAAGATTTTTATTGATTGCATGCCACTTTGAGAGGGAAGCCTCCTTTGAGCAAGCTTAATACAAATAACTCTTGGATGCCTTCATTGGCCTCAACACGTACTTGTATACTAAGTCTATGCGCCAATACTATGGATCAATAACATGGAACATATAATACTATGAGATGACTTACAAAGCATATGCATCCAATACTATGGATCAATACCATGGAACATATAATACTATGGGACGAATTACAAAGCTTATGAGTCCAACAACAATATACTAACAAAGTAAAGAGAAGGGTTGACACGGGTTCCTAACAATTAAAGTTACAAGAACTAACTAAAATAAGAAATTACTAATAGATAACAAGTGAAGTGGGATGCTAAAATAAATATAAACAAAACAAGAACAATATTGATTACAACTTCAAACATTTGCATGACATTTCCATTCTAAATAGAACATCAAACACACAAGAACATACTTAGTATATATGTATAACTTGCAATGATATACTTAAAAGAGCATCAAACACAATTATTGTTATCAAATAAGAAAAGAAACAAGAAGAAATAAAATTGTTAAAAAAAGTTCAGAGCACGAATTAATATTTTTTATGGTGAAAGAATGTCCTACACAAAGTTTGTATGAAAAATTTTCACTATCAAGAAGTTGATGTATCAACTAACCTCATCGAGGCCCACATTCTTTTTTCCAAATCATTTCAAGCTTGCAAGGCAATAATATTTCAATTAATTATATTATTGAAATAATTGGAAACAAAATTCACTAAATTTTTTACATGAAAGTTGGTTGAAAATAAAATCCACATAGTCTAAAATAAAATTCATTGAATTTTTTGATCGTATGTCTTCATTAGCAGTGTCACATTTCTTCTTAATGAGATTTACCGCTTCCAAATAAAACCTCAAAACAAAAGTGACAAAACCACAAACTTTGTGTAATGGTACCTTGGAACTCGATTTTAGAGTGGTTACAAACTAACAATTACACCTTGTTAAATGAGACTCCAAAATTGGGACGTCAAGACCTTTAACAAGTAAGACAAGGAAATTTAACTAGAAATAGGATATTTTGAGCATATTTTAGAAGTTTGAAAATATTTGTAAAGTTAACAAGGGATTATATTCTTATCTCATACATATTTAAATAATATTAATGAATGTATGAGGTAATATTATTATACATATTTATAATAATATTTAAATAATAGTTATAATATATCTCATACATATAATAATATTATTATATATATTTATAATATAATTTAGTTTCCTTTACTTGCATACTTGTAGTGTTCAAAAGTTCGCTAATTTTGTCCTCAATTTCAATTACATTTTAATGTCATTTTTGTGATTTAGAAATGGGCTCAAGAAATGTGATGTTTTGTCTATTTCATTTTATTGCAATTCTTGGCAAGCCATGCCTTTCGCGTAAACTGTTTTGGAAACTATTCTTTCTTTAGTCTAATATGATACCATTGTTGTATCATACTCCTATTCTAGTATGTTTTAATGGTTTCCAATATGCAAGATGGACAAGCTCGCATAGTATCTATTTCTTTCAGGAGTAGAATTGTATGTTCCTCCTTAGGGAGGAAGGCACAAGAGATTTGTATTCTTTGGATTTCTCAATAGTGTTGATATCCATATGGGAAAGCTTCTGACATAAAGTTGATTGTACTCCATAATGCACTATTCTGCAACTTGTAAGCAGAGTCTTGAAGGTTCTAGTTTCCAACATTAGTATTTGTAAGGTAATTGAAATGAAGGCATGGAAAATATGCAATCTAATCTTAAACCATTGTTTAGCATACTCCTATTCTAGTATATTTTAGTGGTTTCCAATATGCAAGATGGAAAATTTGGCTTTATAATTGCAGTATTTTCTCCTTTCAGGACTTGCATTTTATGTTTCTCTTTAGGGATAAAGGATTAAAACATAAAATATAAAAATTATGCATTTCTAGTGAACCGCAATGAATGAAGGGGAGGAAAATTTACATGACATTTTTTCCTTGAGAACAAAATAAATCTAAGTCCTATACGAGGTTCCTACTAAGGATGACGAAATCATAATCGATTTTCCTTAAACTATAAGTAAAGTGTAGTAAATGCTTGAAAAAATATACCATTACTCCTTGCACTGAACAAAGGAAACAAGCACAAGCACATCATCGACGAGAAACAAGTAACACGTTGTCCAGAATAAGTCTACACACTAAAACAAACATAAGAAAAAAACACATGTAGTATTTTCCATGCTTCAGATTAATAAGTGAAAATAACACTAGGTTTTCATTTCTGGTAAACCTAAAACGAAAAAATAGCACACTCGCATGGCCATTGCTACTTCAGAGAAAAATGTTACTAGAATAATTTATAATTTTAACTCGAGCCTGCTCTTCTGGACTCCCGAGCTCTTGAACAAGATTACATGCTTGCACAATCCTGTAGAGTTTAAAGAAACAACAAAAGGAGAAAGAAATGATTCTAAATGTAGTCAACGTACATGTGGTTCTAGAAAACCGCATATAGCTCTAGTCATTGTTGGAGCACAAACTCTTGAAGGCCTCTCCCAATGTCAACCCCATGATATCTTTAACTTCTTTTCTAGCAACAAAAACACCCCCTTACTCCTCTTTCCTCTCTTCTCAAGTTCAAACCTATCAGAGAATTTTTGCTGTCACCCCGTCATGGTCATGGAAAAGCACTTGTTTTCCTTCCCTTGGCTCGCTCTCTAATTGTCACGGCACAAATTTCTTCATGCTTGCTTTGCGCACAAACATCCACTCTGTTTTCTTATTGGCTCCACACTCAGTAGAAAAAGCATCCCACAGTCCATTATCCTTTAGTAAAAAAATAAAACGACTAAATATAGAAGAAAAATCACTAAAGAAATGCATGCAAAGGACCGGAACCATGTATCCACTACAAAACTGCGGACTGATAAAAACAATTAAACTCAAAACTACAAGAAGAACTCAATGCGAAAGAATTTTTCTACATTATCCTGTAGGCTCGAACCTCGAATAATACAGTTTTCACCATTTTTCTTGGTCCTTTGACTAAAAAAAACAAAAAGCCCTCAAATCACACAACAAACCCTCAAATCACACAAGAAAGGACAACAACCACGACTCTTGACTGGAGAGATTGTGAGATTCTGCTCGCTGAGAAGACATAGAACAAGGGTTGAGGGTTGGGGTTAGCTCACAGGATTTGATCAAGAAATGCTTTAGAGGAAACAATGGTTTCTAAACTAGCTCTCCTAATTTCAGAAATTTCAGAGACCGATGATGTGTGACTTGGGAGGAAATAACTATAGTTTTTTCACAAATGTCTAACCTTTCAAGCGTGGTGATGATGGACCCAGCTTTCGATTGTTTTTTAGTTTTTATCAAGTACGATGTGATTGATGGACCCAACTTTCAATAGTTGATCCACTACCGACAATATTAGCTCATCAACCAGTCATCCAAGCCTCCAAGGTCTGTGGATAATCAACGTATTTGATACTTTAACTCATCAACAGGCCATCCATAAGGGTGTGGGGCACACAAATCGCCCCATTTGGATTCCGAAAGCTCATCAATAGGTCGTCCATAAGGGCCTAGGGAACATAAATTGCCCCATTAGGATTCTGGCAGATACATTATTTGACGACAACGCTCTATCCTCCTGCAGCCTCCTTTAACCAAATGCCATTAATCACGACTAAAATTATCTAACCTGCTATGCAGGATTTAATGTTGTTTAGCAGCAATGTTGACAATTGGATTTAACAACCAACATCGTTGGCAACATTAAATAGCATGCAACAAAATGGTTATTAATAGCAGTTAACATGTCCCACTTCTGAGTAGGTATGAATTTGGTTGATGTGGATGGATGACCAACTAAAAGAATTGGATTTAAATTTTAAAATCGAAATGGTAAAATGGATACCTCACCCATTCACTACACAGAGCTCTCGCACAGTCACATAGTCACTCTAATTTAAATTTTAAAATTTGAATTGTAGAATGAATACCCCACCCATTTACTACACAACGCTCTTGCGCAATCACTTACTTAGAACATACAAACATAACAAACATAACAAATAAGAAAAGGAAGAACCATGAATCTCCACATAAACATTTGTATGCTAATTCCAAATGGGTTTATTATATGGGGCTTCCAGGTGCTTTCCAACATATTTACCTCAAGGAAAATGGGTAAAAATGTGCAAGGGATTTGAATATCTGGTCAAATCTTTCTTGTTTAATTCCAAATGGAGTTCTTCTCCCTTGTTATAAGAAGATGAAGTTCCCTGTTATGAAAAAGAAAAAAGATTTTAAAGTTCAAATACCCTAAAGCATGTATTTAATATTTTAATTTGTATATTATATATTATATAAGGTGAGGATACATATAATTTATTATATATAAAATGTTAAATAAAAACTACATATATATTTATATATAAATTGAAAACATCTATCTACCTTGACATACCATTTTTAAAAAATGATCTTACTCACACTATATAAATTCCTTACAACTTCAACATACCAATGCACCATGCTTTGTAAGGTGGAGCCTTTGTATGATGGACACCATTCTTTCAAAATAATGGGTTGGAAGAATGGGTATAGGCTTCAAACTCCATTTTATATAATTAACAAATTAGATTCGTTGTAAGTTTTAAATTTATGTGGAGAAGCAAATTATACAAAGTTTTAAAAGTAAAATAGAGATTACATGACATCATTCACACATAATACACGGAGATTTATGTTTAATTATGTTGTATCTCCTTTTGTATACCCTTCCTAAATATTAGTATCAACATCGAGCTAATGATATGTATAAGTACAATACATAAGAGCACGTAAACCCCAAATAAACAAAAAGGAACTTCTACTTCATTGAAAGAGAAAGCATGAGAGTGTTTCCATTTCCTTTCCCTTTCCTTTCACTGGTATGGGTTTGTCGATCCTCTCTATCTATGGGTAGGAGGTTACTTTTGATGGGACCAGGATTGGGATTAGGGGACAAGAGAATAGAAAAGATTGGGAAGAAAGGTTGAATGTTATACCATACCAATATCAGTATCAGTATTCATTGAAATGGGTTCTAGGGTTCTATGTTAATTGTTTAATTTGGCCAATGTTGAGAGCTTTTCGAGAGGTCTTTCTAGCAGGAAATGTGAAATGGGAGGATCTGCTAAAGTTGAAAGTGTTTTATATATTGAATAAATCTATTTGTAATGTGTATATATAAACTTGTTTTCAATAATTTAAGAAGTATATACATAAAAGAATAAAATATTTCTCTCGATTTTTTTTACAATATCGAATTCAAATCTATATGCATATTCGAACTCGAATTTGATAACTATTCCATTACATATATAATCATTTATAAATTCCATGAATATAATAATATAGAAAAGGACATTAATTAGTTACATGGATATTGCCTACTTGAATTTTTTTGGATTGAGTATTCCATGAAGATAATAACGTAGAAATGGTCCATTAATTTGTTACACAGATATCACCTTCCGGAGCATTAGTAACCCATTTTGAATCCCAATATGACGGTCAATGGATGAAGAAGAACACCAATTGAAACCTGCCCATGATCGGAGAAGGTGTAATCTACACTGGATAAATCTACCCAAGTCTCTAGAGTGTCCATCCCACAGTAATATAGGCCTTCAAAACTAAACCACTGGTAGCTGATTCAAACCTGTGTGTATGAGTTAAGAACAGAGGACCTTCAATGCTTTGGTTCTTCAAAAAAATTACAGTGTGCCACTAAGTTAAGAACAAAGGAACTTGAAGGCTTTGGTTATTCAAAAAACTTAGAGTGTGTCACTAGTTAGGAGTGGATATACGTGGGGTGTAATGGATTCTCATTGGGTAGAGTTTCTTGAAAGAATTGTGAAGCCATTGGCTGCAACTAGAATAGTGGCAGTGGCAGTGGCAGTGATGCTGTCTTGTTTCCAGAAACTTGGCTTGGGGTGGCAGATGGTTTATTCAATAGCAAGGTCATTCCTTCAGCTCTCAATTATTGGATTTGTGTTGCAATTCATATTTACCAAGAATAATTCTATATGGATCTTGTTAGGATATCTCATCATTTACTTTTGTACTTTGCATGCATGCATGCATTCTACTCCAGCACCTAGTCCTTAGTCTCCCAGCACTTGGGAGCTACTTTCCACTCAGTTTAATCCCTCCTAGCCTTTCATGCGACCAATTCTCACCTACCACTGAAGAAGGGTGCCTTTCTCACCTACCAGTCCAGTTACACTTCAGTTATCACTCTGATTTACTTTTGATTGACCCATAATTGATGTTATCACTCTGATTGACCTTCGATGAGACATGACTGACAGTTCTGACTACAGTTAAGCCCTCATGCGCCCTCCACTAAGCCTCCATCCCTAGATTAGTGCCACTTACCATAAGTCACACTTATTACACTCAGTTAGACTCAGTTAGAATCAGTTTGACACCTGTTTGACAGTGACTTGTGCATTGATGACCACCACTGATTGATGATGAGGACTCCTAGTTGGAGCCAAGCTATGCCATTCAGTTAATTCGAATGACCTCCTTAGGCAATTCGAATTGCTCACTCATTGTGACATTATTGTATTGTAATTTTCACCCTTATTGGGATATTGAGCACTGATGCATGTTCTTGCACAGTTTACACCATAATTTATGAGTTTCATCTATTGTGATTGATTTACTTGTTCATTAGATCTACTGTGACTAATTTTACATGGTATCAGATCCATTGCAGGGACAAGATCTCTTTTCTATAGGTGTTCTACAAGAAGATTTGAGTGAATTTGCTCAAAATTACGGATGTTTTGGCATGAAAGATCTCATGTGCATTCACTCATGTGCATGCAAAGTAGAAAAATACACTTCCAATCCACTCCAAAAGCTTGAGTTTTCCACATTGGACCCATTCAACTTGTTTGATGTCCAATCCCAGGTGTGATGCAACTCTAAAAGGGTGGATTGTTCGACCTTACTGTTCTTGTTTTGATTTTGATTTGCAGGTTAATCATCTTCACCAATTGCATTTGCTCTCTTGTGTTTGACAAGTTCTTCTACATCACGTGCACTCGCTATTTGAGATGGAATACTCTTCTTCCAAGCCCGTTCTTACTCCCTTCAATTATTTTGAATGGAAAGATGATATGGAGATTATATTATGCTCAAAAGGTTTCTATAGAGTCACTGTTGGCCTCGAATTGGAGCCAAGCACATTGTCAGAAAGAACCAAACACTACAATAAGCTTGATGAAGCTTATGGTCTCCTTTGCCTCTCTATTTACAAGGGTCTTCACTTCCATCTCAGCGGATTGAGGACTCCAAAAGCAATATGGGAGAAACTTGAAACACTTTTTGGCAAGCAGGATGAGCTTAGGGCCTTTTAATTAGAGAATGAATTGATTGCTCTTAGTCCTGAGAATTTCAAGACCATCAATGAGTTTTTCACAAGATTCAAGCACTTGACATTGCAATTGAAAAATAATGGTGTTGTGAAAGAGGATAAGCAATTGATCCTCTCCATTCTCTCAAAGCTTGGTAAAGATTACTCGGTATTTGTCTCTACTTTCAATTCCGGTCGGCTAACTACCCCGAATTGGAAGATGCCTACCTTGAATGCCTTCATTGAATCCATTACCAAAGAGCATGACAAGTTGATTCAAATGGGGTCCATAAACTCCAAAGATTTAGCCCTATTTGTTCAAGGATCCAAGAATTCGAATGGCAAAGGAAAGCAAAAGAAAGAGAATCCCAAATTCGAACCTCACAAGCAAAGAGAGAAAGGCAAGCAAATGGATGCACCATCCAGTTCAAGAAACAAGCAAAAGGATAAAGAGGGCAAAGAAAAATGTAAGTGTTCTTATTGCAACCGTGGATTTCATCCTGAAAGTTCATGCATGAAGAAAACAATAGATCAAATGGCCCTCCTTTTGGAAAAGAACAACATATGTCTTCTCGATGGTGCAAGGAAGAAGGATAGGAATGATGATCATGAGAGAAGTCAAGCACTCATGGCAACTGTTTCAAAACCCACCACTTTACTGATAGATTTCGGTGCGTCGGATCATATGGCTGTAAATATTGACTCCTTCTCTTCATTCGATCCAAAAAGCTCCATCCCCATCCATTTGGGATATGACTCAAAAATTTCATCAAAGGGTAAAAGTACCATCCATGTCGAGCATGGAAGCTTCTAGAATGTTCTCTATGTGCCTTCCTTGGCTTCAAATCTACTTTCTATGTATCAAATGACACACACTGGTGAACTGAAGCAAGTTAAATTCAACCCTAATACAGTTGAAATTTCTGATATCAAAAGTGGAAGACTTATTGTAGTCGAAAAGGCAAACCACACTGCAAAAGACTATGAGTTTTCTCACTTTATGTCGCTTGAAAAGCCCACTGCTCTCCTCACTCATGGAAACAAGGTTAGTAGGATTTGGCATGAAAGGTTTGGACACCTTAACTACAAGTATTTTCTGCTGTTACAAAATAATTCCATGGTTGATGGTCTTCCACAACTCCGTTCCTCGAAGGGAATTTGCGCCGGTTGCATTGTTGGGAAGCACCCTGAGCACAGGTTCGACCACGGAAAAGCTAGCAGAGCCTCTACCATTTTGGGCCTCATACATTCTGATATCAGTGGTCCGCTGCCAAATATTTCCATGAATGGTTCAAGGTATGTTTTGACATTCATTGACGACTTTTCCCGCTTTACTTGGGTATTTTTTTCTCAAAACCAAGTCAGAAGTGCTTGGAAAATTCAAGGATTTTAAGGCTTATGTTGAGACCTCCACTGAGAGCAAGATCAAAGCTCTTAGATATGATAATGGTGAAGAATATATCAATACTGAGTTGCTACAACTTTGTGCCGAAAGCGGAATTCAGATCCAACATAAAGTTCCCTACACACCCCAGTAGAATGGTGTAGCGGAAAGGAAGAATCGGTCACTGAAAGAGATGGCTACCTACATGCTTGAGTCAAAAGGTTTGGCTGCAAATATTTGGGCTGAAGCCATTAATGTTACTGCATATATTCAGAACCGAGTTCCACATTCATCCGTGAAAGGTAAAACTCCTTTCGAAGCATTCTTTGGTCGCAAACCAGATGTGTCCAATTTGAGGGTTTTTGGCTCCACTGTATGGGCTAGAATTCCTTCTGATAAGAGAAAGTATTTGGATCCACAAAGTATAGAATGTATCCTAATAGGATATGGGGAAGAATCAAAAGCATATAAACTCATGAATATCAGATCCAAAAAGGTATTCATAGAGCAAAGTGTGAAGTTTGAAGAACCGCTTCCAGATCTAAAACTAGTTGAGGAAAAAACTGCCGATTTGCACCCTCCACAAGAAGAAGATTCAAGCGAGTATGAAGAAAGCATTGGATCTGATATCTATGATATTATATTAGAATTTGATGGCCATGACATATCAGGTTCAGAATCAGACCATAATGATCCTGCTCAGTTACCAAAGTGGTCCCAAAACACTCTACAATCTGCTGCTCCCAACATTGAAAATCCTGTTGATCCAAGGAGAACAAGAGCAAACTATCAAAGAGCAGGTATGGCTCTTTCTTTTTCTGATCCATTATTATATGAGAAATTTTATTTTATGATTGGTTCAGATCCCAAATCATACTATCATGCCCACCGAGATCCACGATGGCAAACCGCCATGGATGAAGAGTACAGTTCTCTTCAAAAGAACAATACATGGGAGCTAGTTTCTCTTCCACCTGGAAGAAAATTAGTTCAATGCAAGTGGATCTACTGCACGAAGGTTGCTAGTGATGGCTCTATCAGCAAATACAAAGCTAGGTTGGTGGCAAAAGGTTTCTCCCAAGTCTAAGGTGTGGACTACACTGAGACTTTTGCACCGGTTGCAAAGATGGATTCCATCCACCTAGTTTTGGCCATTGCTGCATCCAAGCACTAGGAAGTGCACCACATGGATGTGAAGAGTGATTTTATACATGGAGACCTTGATGAGGAGGTATATATGAAACAACTAGAAGGATACATATCAGATCCATCATTACTTTGCAGATTGAATAAATCTTTGTATGGATTGAAACAGGCCCCAAGAGCTTGGTACGCAAAGATGGACTCCTTCCTTCTTTCTTAGAATTTCAAAAGATGCAAATCTAATCCTAATGTGTACCTACAACAATTTAAAGGTAATTTTTTTATTGTGGTTTTATATGTTGATAATCTTCTCATTATTGGTAGCACTCTCCTTACAATTAACAAGCTGAAAACCGCTTTAAATCTAGCTTTTGATATAAGCGATTTGGGTTTGCTTAAGCAATTTTTGGGCTTGGAGATAGCTCAAAACTTTGATGAGATCACATTATCTCAGAAAAAGTATGCTAAAGACCTGCTATTAAAGTTTAATATGGCATAATGTAAGGCTGCTCCGTTTCCATTCCTCTCAGGAATCAGTCTTAAAGAGGGAAATACTACACCGCTTGCAGATTGCACTATGTATCGACAGTTGATTGGTTCACTTCTCTACTTGACACACTCAAGGCCTGATATATCTTATGCCATGAGTGTTGTATCAAGGTATATGCAACAGCCCCATGAGCTTCATTGGTGAGCAGCCAAGCGGATCTTGCAGTATGTGCAAGGTACGAAACATTTTGGCATACATTATGCTTTAGATTCTGAGCTAGATTTCATTGGTTTTACTGATTCAAATTGGGAAGGTGATAGCATAGATCGGAAGTCCACATCCAGATATGTTTTCATGATTGGACATGGGCCTATTTGATGGTCAAGCAAAAAGCAGGAAGCCATTGCACTTTCTTCAACAGAGGCAGAGTATCGAGGGGTAGTCAATGCCTGCATTCAGGCAGTTTGGTTGCAGGGTATTCTTTCTAAGTTTGATTTTGGTAGCACTACTTCGACTGTCCTATTTTGTGACAATCAAAGTGCTATTAAGATCTCCACCGATCTAGTTCAGCGGCAGAGGACCAAACACATTGAGATTCATATGCACTACATTCGAGAGTTGGTGCATGATCACACCATCATTCTGCAATATTGCCCTATCGATGAGCAGATTGCAGACATCTTCACCAAGAGCTTCACTGAGAAGAAGTTCTCTTACCTCCGTTCACTGTTGGGGGTGAGTTCCATCATGGTGGAGACAGATTAGATCCATTTTTATGTTTAGCTTGAGGGGGGGCTTTCTTCCCACTGGGTTTTCCCTCTTTCCTCACTTAGCTTATTTCAACATTTTTTGAATTATTGTATTGAGGTGGCCTTTGGTCTCAGTAACCAGGGCCCTGCATTTTATTTTTTACATCATAGTATAGCTTGAGGGGAGGTGTTAGGATATCTCATCATTCACTTTTGTACTATGCATGCATTCTGCATGCATTTCATGCGCCTGCATGCTGCATGCTGCCCAGTCATCAGTATGGTACCTCCAGTACCTAGTCCTTAGTCTCCCAGCACTCAGGAGCTACTTTCCACTCAGTTTAAGTCCTCCTAGCCTGTCATGCACCCAGTTCTCACCTACCACTGAAGAAGGGCGCCTTTCTCACCTACCAATCTAGTTACACTTCAGTTATCACTCTGATTTACTTCTTATTGACCCATAACTGATGTTATCACTCCGATTGACCTCCGATGAGACATGAATGATAGTTCTGAGTGCAGTTAAGCCCTCATGCGCCCTCCACTGAGCCTCCATCCCTAGATTAGTGCCACTTACCATCAGTTACACTTATTACACTTAGTTAGACTCAGTCTAACACCTGTTTGACAGTGACTTGTGCATTGATGACCACCACTGATTGATGATGAGGACTCCTAGTTGGAGCCAAGCTATGCTATTCAGTTAATTCGAATGACGTCCTTAGGCAATTTGAATTGCTCACTCATTGTGACATTATTGTATTGTAATTTTCACCCTTATTAAGATATTGAGCACGGATGCATGTTCTTGCACAGTTTACACCATATTTTCTGAGTTTCATCTATTGTGATTGATTTACTTGTTCATTAGATCTGTTGTGACTAATTTTACAGATCTTGGCATCCTACTTGTTCATGGTGAGATTTTGTTGCTTTCTGCATTGTCATTGATAGAATCAAATTTTTGGGTTTGTTTGGAGTTAGTTTTCAATTTAGAAGCAATTAAAATAGAAGAGATTATTATTTAAAATATAAAAATGATTATTGGATTCTCTCTATAATTATGTGTATTGGGAAGAAGAAGGGCAGTGACTTTCTCAGTAAAGAGTCCCCAAAATTAAGAAGTGAACTGTTAACTTTTGACTTGAAATGTTGACAAAAATGCTGAATCTTGAATTGTATTAACCAAGGGAGTGGGCAACACATAAAACAATAAAGACAACCTCAGTGTATTGTTCTCATCATCTACAACATCATGAGATTATTGATTAGTGTACTGTACTCTTGACTTTTAATTGCTTGTCCAACCTCTAATACCACTTCATTGTTGTGTCCCTCAAAGTACCTTTAAAGGTTACCCATTTTGGCAAGGGTCTTTCTCTTTTTCAACCTCCGAAAAGGTGTTGAATGTGAAGTGATTCTTTGCATTCATTGTGCCTTAAAAAAAAAACAAGTTAGATATAATGGATTGACACATCTCTTTACTTTAGTTTTGTTTTGTGTCTTCTCTTCATAGATCTATATGTACAATTCTATATACAAGGCTCACATGCATAAACTCTTATTCTTTGGATTCCTTAAAAACAACGTATGATATGGAGCACTCAAGTTAACCCATTTCCAACCAAGCATAATTCCACCACTTATACACAATTTTTCAAAAATGGAATGATTTCGGTTGTATTAAAACTGACCAAAACTTCTATAGACAAAGTTCCAAACAATAAACCAGAACTATGTTAAACTTAAAAATAATTTGTACCTTATTAAATAAACAAACAAGATGAATGCACCTTATCACACACTCTCAAAAGCTTAACAGATTACATATAATGAAGTGAGGCGCTTTTATTACAGGATAGATGACATCATCTTCTCCCATAAACATTAACCCATGTTAAATTAAAAATATATATTACCAAATTAATCTCAAAAGTAAACGAGGCTGCTCAGCTCAGCGCTAAAAGCTGAAAACTCGCGTAATACTGCAACATACCCTTCCTCCTACTGGTACACAATGCCAACGGCGACGTTCACCGTGGGGCTCGAACACACGACCACGCATTCACATTTCAAAATTTTATCACCAGACTTCAATAGGGTGATAAAATGATATTAACACATTGTTTTATTCTATAGATAAAATAGGTTTCTGTTTTAGAATATACGGTGGCTGTAGTTTAGTGGTGAGAATTCCACGTTGTGGCCGTGGAGACCTGGTCTCGAATCCCAGCAACCACGTTTTCTGTTTCGTAGATGGTGATTGTTTTTATGTTTTTGTAACCCCACACATCTTAAAAATGCAGCAGAATTTCTGAATAGAGTATATATTTTCAAGAGAAGTTTCTGTAGATGGTTGTTGTTTCCATTCATTGTAACTCCACACATCTTAACTGAAGCAGAATTTCTGAATGGAGTATATATTTTCAAGGGAAGTTTCTGAATAGAATAATTGGTTATCTGCTAATTGATAACGCTGAAGGCAGTTTAAATGAAGTTAACATCTCAATATTGGAATGAGATATATCAGGTATTCTATATGTACATGATAAATAGTATACGACAAAAGCTTGTACTGCAGAACCATATGAAATATACTTTCCCAGCCTTGCAAATGAAAAACTCATTGAAATCCAAACATAAATGCATGAATCACATGATACCTTAATTACGCAGCCCAAAATATATATTCTATATGACACAATCAACTTCATTAAATACTTGAATGCAGTTGCAATGGACTTTCACTCTGAGTTTTCTTTATCTTCAAACTTATTTTGAGGATTCAAGCTCTGTCAAATTAGCCATAAGTCCGATCGAGGTCATTTGGTGTTCGCCAACAACCACGAATTGAAGATTACTGCTCGCTGTGGAGGGACTGTGGAGGGACTGGACAGGCAACACCGGCCAACCTATATTTGTTGTTTTGGTTGGAAGCATATTGTAAAAAACTGGGTGAGTTCATCCTCCCACATGAATCTCAGAACCAGTGGTCTCTGTAAAGTGATAATGGAGATATCCATTTTTGTAACCCAGACAAAGCATTTGTCACATTTGTCCCTGCCGACTTGCATTTGAAAGAATTGTTCAAGGGGTGTTCATCAAGGATAAATTTTTCATGGTACCCCAACACTTCTAATCCTGAAATAACTTTGGATTCAATAAATTCTCGATGTATAACCTTCTTGGAGTTCAAAATATTTCCCAAGCAATTAACCGAACCGAGGTCTTTGTGCGGGAGAATATATCTTCACTCAATATTTCATTATTTAGGCGATTGGATATGGGGGATGGGATCAGCGTTCAAATTTGAACCCTTCCCGGCCCTTTCAAAGGGTTCTAGCCCTTTCTAGAAGTGTAAAGTTAAAATTGCCTTTCAAAAAAAATTAAAATCTGAATTTTACCCTTCCCATAGGAAGGATATAATTTATATCAACATCTTAAAAGAAGGGCAACATTTGAAATTACCCATCCATATAAATTTTAATTTCTATGTTGAAATTCCTATGCTATAAAATTCTAGTGGACATTCAAAATATTGGAAATATGATAAATTATAATCATTCACTCACTCATGTCATGCACTCACTGCTTAGCTTTGCAAGGTGACGAGTGATGATTGACGACTATGAGGTACTAGCCACTGGGATTTGACTATGAATCCCTAGTTACTTCGGGCTGAGATCTAAGGTGTGATAATGTGTCAATGACTATGGCTGTAACAATAGAGAACCACTACTAGACCCAAAACAAGGCCGAAACATTGTGCCTACTACCTATGTGAACCTGGCTACCAATGTCCACTTGTTTTTCGTCAAAATAAAATTCAAATTGTCGCTTTGATGAGTCCTCCTCTACAAGACTTCATTTCTTGCATGAATGTCACAGACTCACGACAACTCTAAACAACACTCAATGCCGTGCAACTACAAATAATGGCATGAAGCTAGAACCACAGACCAAACAAAGGTTGATTTATGCATTGATATAGAGAGGTGGCACAGTGGCACTAGGCACAGTGGCATAGGGCACACAATATGGAGAAACAATGAGTTAGAAAAAAAAATTGGACCAAAGTACCATAATGGTTATTAATAGAATTAAAAAAAACAATTTTTGGCTCAGGAATTGTCTTCAATTTGATGGGTGGCATGATCATTAGCATGTAATCTCCCTCCATCCTTCCAAACATATGTCGTTTCTCACCACGTTTGTCTTCGACACTCGCCACCAAAATATGTATAAAAATTACATGTCTTTACATCCTTTTCCATTTAAATCCTCCTCGCATAGTCATAACTAAGGATTATTATGCATGCACACCCTCACCTTATAATCTCAATTGGGTCAAGGCACAGAGACAACCATAAATTATCAAATGTGTCAAGATGCAAAGAGTAAGAGACAACTATAAGTAAGTCTTATATTAAATTTACCATATAAGTCTTTAATTGGCACTATCATTTGATATTCGACACATTGGATTGTTGTGATCTTCTTATCACTCCTTAGCAATGTGATTGTAAGGCTTCTTTGATGGTGAAATCCATAATTTTAAGTCTTCTTCCTCATTCTCATGCCTTTTGGTAAGACAATAAGGAGGGCATTGGCCCGCATCACCATGGAAAACAATTTCAACATAGAGGTAGATACATTAATTCTTTCATTAAATAACTTAAATTTCATGCCAGTGACTACAGATTCACTGAATCGTGGATTCGTAAAAAACACATCAAATTTTAGAGCCTCGAGCTCTTAATTACTCATGTATCTAGAATTTTCACAAATCGATCCATTAACACACTTTTGTTGTCCTGGTTCAATTTAAAAGGTAGATTGTCGAGACTCAAACATGCAACGAGTTGCAAGGCTCCAGTTGACTTAGGCTTGATTCCATTTCCTCTCCATCCCATACCTGTATGTTGTCGCGACAAGCGTTGAACAACAAAATTTGATACCTAGGCCCCTATGATGCTAGCATTGCTAACTTGCTTGGTATGGAGGATTTTTTTTAATGTTTTTTTGAGCTATGTATTATTTTTTCTTAGGCTCCTAGTGTCCGTCATTCTTACATCTCTCAAGCTTGGATGGTTGCCCTCTTTCCAGTTTGAATTAAGGTTTTGGTTGGTTTTATATGCATATTTTGGTTGTAGGTTTATTATAGCCTCGTTTTGCTTAGTGGCTTCTTTTTGTACATATATAGCAGTAAGTAATTTTCTCGTGGTTCTAGTTTTATTTTAAGACTATATCTAGTTACAACGTCTTGCACTATGCATAAGATCATGCAGATGCCCTAATATGGTTATTGCGTAGTCTAAGTAGTTTTTATGTATAATGAAGTGTGGTCTAACCCAGAAAAATTCAACAAAATAGTTGTTATTTCAATGACTGTAAAATTAATGTTACATATATATCAAATTAATGTGTTCAAATTCGGTTTTATTGAAAAGATACCATTTTATCATGTAGATATTAAGGAGTGCTCAATTGTTTAAGATTGTAAAAATATAGATGAACAATATTTGTTTTTTGTATTTTTGGGAAGAAAGGTTTAGTTAATTTATACTTATCAATTGAAGTACAATTATTTAAATTTCCCTTCATCTTTGAAGGGCTCCAAGAACAAATTCCCTTCCAATAAAAATTAAGACCCACCCTTCAAATTTAATCCGGAATAACCTTGTTAGAACGCTTATGGATTGCTCAGTCTATGTAATGAATGAACAACTCATAATGGAATATTCTTTGTTATTTCCCAGACAAACCAAGTGAGAACAACGAGAATGGTACGCTGGAAAAAGGAAGCAAAGCGGTTCTTGATACAAGCACCTGATCAGCACAATCAAAACGAAAAGATGTAGTCTGCCACTGTTGTTTCCGAGGTTATCTCAAATGGTCTGTTACTGGAATTTCCAGATTTTGTTGCAGGACTATGCGAGATGATTAGAACGGGAAGTGTTCTAGGTTTTAACTTGGAACCAGTGAATTTCATACTTTCAGAGCATAAATGTTCAGTTGTTTATGGAGGATGGGTGCTTCTTTCTAAGAAAAGTGTGTTGCAGAAAATGCCACCTTTGCAGAACCAAGCGATGTGACACCAAGGTGCAAAAGAAAGAAATATGGCGCCCAACGAGTCAAGGGACCTGTAAAGCGAATCGAACCCTACCATGCGGGATATACTTCTGCTTATCTCAGACTGTTGAGCATCTTTTGCTGGGCTTCTCTCTCAGGTGACAACTGGACTCAATCTCCTTAGCGTTCTCCTCCACGCAGTGCTGCTAATCGTGGCTTCCAGCAATCAATTTACACGTCAAACCTCAGCTCACACATCCAGATTTCTTCACAGGTCTGAGCAGCGATCTCTTTAATGTATACACATCATACACACCAAGAAAATAGATCACAAAACACAGCGACCTTACTCCAGGCAGGCAGACCGGTTGTCTCTATTCTCCACGCAGGCCGTACGACACGTTCTTCTCCTCCTTCTCAGCAGCGGCCCACAACAGTGGCTTCCTCAATCCCTCACGCAACAACTTGGTCTTTCAAGGAACTGAGCTTCACAAATTGATGAAAGGAACAGGAACTTCACACTCAGATAACAGTGGTATTAATTCCACCAGCAGCGAGGCTCTCTCACAGCGACAGCCTCACAGGATTTCTCCTTAAGCTCAACAATCTGGAACACAGGATCTTTCTCTCACGCAGCAACCCACACAAGTGTCCACTGGTTGTATACACATCAAGTCAGTCAACAATTTCTACAACAATTAATCTTCCATACAGCTAAAACAATGTTCTCCTCTCTCTCATAGTCCTGAGCACTCCGGTGAGGGAGTCATGCTCAGTCCAGGTCTGATACCAACTTAGAAATGGAGAGAGGAGACATTGTTGCACACAACACACAAACCTATTACTATTGCAATACTGTGTACACATAATATATAGAGTAGAGAGAGTTGTTATGAGATCTAACTCATTCTAAATATAGCGAGGAGAGGTTGAGACACACCAAACTAGGGAGAAAATCCCTCATATTCAACACATCATTAAGAGATAAACATTATCTCTAACAATTACCATGTGAATATATTTTTTTGTTGGGCTTCCTTTTATTTTTACATAACATTTCATTTTAGTGATTGCTCCGGTGCATTCTACAGCCCAGTATGGGGATGTGTAACTCCTTTCATGCTCATCCGGGAGCTGACACGTAGCATTTTTAAAACTAATAAAATATTATAAAAAATAACATGTCTGCTATTTAAAACATTTACTGTTTGCACCTTGAGAGATTTGATTCGTCTCTACCCTTGATAGATCCCCATTTAAGATGGATTTATATGCTGGTAGCTAACCTTCAAGGTTCACTGACTTCTTTTCCAAAAAGGTTCTCTTATAATTCCTTCCTTGGAGCTACAGTTGCAGTTTTCTTGCTAAGTGCCAAGAGGACGAACTTTCCTTTCTCCATGGCTGTGACGTCACTCCGACTTAAGCTTCTAGTTGTGGTTGTAGCCTACAAGCTTCTTTACTCTCTAGC
Organism: Larix kaempferi; assembly: GCA_027924585.1. NCBI lineage: Eukaryota > Viridiplantae > Streptophyta > Pinopsida > Pinales > Pinaceae > Larix > Larix kaempferi. The sequence continues at coordinate 5,308,789 of BSBM01000005.1, read as the reverse complement.
AGATCTCCACTCTCTAGCAAATCTCAACGCACAACTCCTTTTTCTTTGGAGTAGTAGATCTACTTTTTGCTCTCCTTTCAGATCTCCACTCTCTAGCAAATCTCAACGCACAACTCCTTTTTCTTTGGAGTAGTAGATCTACTTTTTGCTCTCCTTTCTTAAAGGCTTTGATGCCTGCTCCAAGGCTCTCTCTTTCTCCCCTATCTCTGAGGAGGCTTCTTTTCTGCTTTCTTGCTCCTACTTCGATAGAACCTTGCTCCAAACTTCTATCCAATCTTTGAAGAAGTTCCTCGGAGCTTAATCTTTGAATTGACCGTGAACTCTGAGACAGTGATAAAATTTATGGAGACAAGAAGATGAATAATGATCACATTACATAGAAGCATCTTCCACATTATAAAGATTTACATATACAATGACTGTTAGGTTGCATCAGTTTAAACATAACCTCTAACTGATTACTAACTAATTAATACATTAAACAAGGAGATTAATTTCTTCAACAAGGTTGACCAACAAATCCAAATTTTCGATATTGTTACCATAAAATTCTTGCATGGCTTTGATAGCCTCCTTATCGTCTATAAGGTACTCCCATTTCGAAATGGGAATCATAAGTATGCATATTACTACGGAGTTGATTGTATCTTGATACGCTCCTCTCCCTATCACGATAAACTGAAAAAAAAAGAAAGCCCCAAAATACAATCCAATCATTACATAACAGCCAGAATTTTACTGATTTTAGTATGGCCTTGAAGCTCACAGATTTATAAGCTAATGATTTCTTACTTTCAAGTGCAGGCATGCCTACATGATCAGGCTTGTCATGGCCACTAGGGTCACTAGTATGAGCTTTTTCTAATGTCTACCCTGTGACATGAAAACTAAAACGGCAGAGTAAGGCTATATGCTCTGGTTAATCTATGAAGGTAAGCTAAGTTAACGAGAGTAGGTAAGAGTTCGATTCTCGAAGTACTATAAACTGACTCTTTGAGGAGCGGATGTGTTTTGGAAGTGGCTGAAGTTCCATTAATGTCTCTGAGGAGAATGTTGTCTGGCATCATGCTATGCATTCGATAGACACTAACGAATTCCTCCGTGAAAGAGTACCGGACTCCATGATTCTGAGGCTTGGGCATAGAGATGAAGCCACTTAGAATAGAACTTCCTGTGTGACCAAATGCATCCTTGAATTTCTTCCCCAATAGTCCATACTTGCACATGATATAGCTGTTTCTAGAATTGAATAAAATGGGATATTTTATTTAGTTGTATAAAATATCTGTGTAGTTTTATTTCTATTTTTACTGTAAAAACAGTCTTTATTTGATGTATAATGTAACTATTCAGTTTTGAAGTAGAAATTTTTTCTTAATATAACCTTTGGTTATATAACTGAAGAGCATTTAATAGAATTGAACGAGTATCTCCACTGAGAGCGATTCCATCACTCTGATCCAAAAGAAGACCATTCTTCCCAACTTCAGCTTACCATCCTACAATGTTCTTACTTTTATTGACTGATTAATGTCGTTTCCATAGACTGGACTCCCATGCCTGCATAAACATATGGAGATAGATACATAAAATTCATCATTTTCTGTTAGTTATATGAATGAATATTGGATGTCAACTGATCTCAAATATTAAAAAATGAGTATGAAATTCATATTAGATTAGAGATAGTATCCTTACCACCAGGCAGTCCTCCTGTTAAGGTATCCTTTTTTGATGTCGTAGAATCCAGTAGAGACTTCTTTACTTTCTAAAAATCTGAATGTTTTGAGTGGGCATTGTGATGCAACGCTCAATGGGGCGCTTAACTCTGCCTGGAAATATCAAACAGTTGCTTTAAATAAGAAAAAAACTATTGAACTATGACTCCGAACATTACAAACTTTACAGAAGAGAACACAGAATCCACATCATGCAAGCAACCATTGAAGTGAAATACATTAATGGTGCCAGGAAATGAGCTGAGCTGAACATTGAACCTGAATTAGTGAATGAAAGATTTGAAAACTATAGAAATGATTTATATAGAAATGATTTATACCAGTATAGATCAACTTAAATCTGAATTTATCAAGCAATCACTTCAAAAAAAATTATATGTCAAGAAATTGGAGATTGGATCCTCTTGATATTTAATGGTTTTATTTTTTTTATTTCCTGTAATGTTACTTAACTTTAGAACATCTCCTCTCGCCCAGTAAAGCATGCAATTACTTAACTTTACAACATCTCACCTCACTATTGTGGGGAAATCATTCAAAGTAATGCTATCAGAGAGAGATATCGGTAATTGCCTGATCTTTTTTAGGAGAAGGCATCATGTTTCGTCCCAAAAATGTGTCATTCACTTCCTGCCTCCACATTGAAGGGATCATTGTAAGATCCGTCGGCTGTTCTGTATGGATAATCGACTGGATTATATCTTACGCCCGCCAGTGTAGTTCGCACGTTGACAAGATTATAACGCTGGTGCAACGACCACCTTATCCCCAGGTAGGCAAGTCTCAGGAACACAGGCAATTTATGCCAGGCATAGAATCGATCAACTAGATATATGATCTGCAAAAACACATTATGGTCAGGGTAACCATAAAGATTTTTTTTCTCTGCAATTCCATAGAGATAGAGAGTAGTCAGGTATATACACAATATGGACGGATCATCATTTCCATAAAACATTATTTCATCTTGATCATCATAAATGGAATAGACTTAAGAGAAAGAGAAGCTTATCTATCAAAGTTATTCATAAATATTGAGAAAAAAGATTCTTATCAAGTAGCACTTGTGGTGGGTGAATACAGATTGGTCACAAATTAAGTGCCATAAACAAGTTATCTCTTACTTGTTCCTGTCATAAACAAAGTTATCTTTTATTTGTTTTCTATGATTAATTGTGTTGGAGCCAAGGCCGCAGCTAGGGTAAAAGCTGCGAATTTTGAGGAAAAAGCACAAGTATGGAAGAGTGCTAAGTTTTGAATAAGCACCAATTTTGGGACAGAAGAAGACGGTGCGCAGTACGGTGCCAGATGGAGGAGCTCAGCGCGGATCACGGAACGGAAATCGCGGAGCTCGCGCGCACGTCAGAAGAGAATGAAGGTAGCCGAGTGGAAAGCCCAGCTACCATAATCAATGAAGCAATGGAGTAGAGGGCTCAGCTACCCTCATTTAAAGCTAAGTACAGAAGTTATGGTTGCTCGGATCAAGGAAGAGCAACGGACCAAAGCATTGAAGGCGAAGGACGAGGCATCCATACCCGTAAGCTGCGCTGGAATTCATGGAGCCTGCAGGAAGCGGCGACATGACTGCAAGCGGCGCCTACAGTACACCTAGCCATGTGCGTGGTTAGGGTTTTTGGGGATTACTGCTGGGAAAGGCCCACAGTTTTGTAAAGGTGCGACCGCCATGGCCACCTATATATATGAATAATTGTAATGGGTAGATGTTAGTTAGTGAGATAGAGAGTCAGTTGGTTAGACAGATAGCTAACTAGTCAGTAAGCAGGTTAGCAGTGAAGCTAATCCTTGAGTTGCAGACAGTCCGAGGCGACGTCTGAACTATTGTAATCTCTGGAGAGGAAGAGAATAGATCGAGAGAACGGCTCCCAGCTGTGTGCGTGGAGTTTCTCTGAAAGATCTAAGGCTGCAGCTGTGTGCGCAGCATATTGTATAAGTCTATCATTTTCTGGTTAATATAAGATACTCCTGTGGACGTGGTTTTCCCCGTGGAGGAGGAATTCATACTTCTCGTTGTTGTGATGTTGTGATTGAAGTGATTATCTGTTTGTTTTAGTCTATTACAGTAAATACAGGAATATTGCATTATATTTATGAATGTGTTGAGTAATTCAGTGAAGCTTCCTTGGGAACTATAATCGTTAAGGGTCAAAGGAATCGGTAAGACGACGTCGCCGTTGCGATAGGAGAACCTGTTGCTGCGACGAGCACGCAAGTGAAACTACGCATAGAATATCCGCGCAGAGGATAATTGGTCCTAGCGCAGGAGGGAAAGTACCGCGCAGCTAGGCTGCTGAGCAGGAGCTTGAGCGCTGTTGCACTCATGAGTCTGAATAGAGGTCAGACCGTCGCCTTAGAGGAATCGTCAAGGAGAAAGAGCAATCTCCGCGTCGCCTAGGTTAAGGAAACCTGATTCCTTAGCCCCCCATAGCCACTTCGGGTGAGACCTCGAGCTGCTGAGCAGCTCGTTGCCGAGAGGGCCAGTGTGCCAAGGGGTTTTGTTGCTGCGCTTCATTAAAACCCGGGTCTGTCCAAAAAGCAGCCAACAAATGGTTCCGTTGCCGCGTGAATGAGACTTGTTATTTCAGCGACACGCGAGATCGAGGCGACATCCAGAGAAAGAAGGAAGCCAACAAATGGTTCCGTTGCCTTGTGACTTGTTACTGTGAGACTTGCTATTTTTACGACGAAGAAGACTGTTGCTGAAGCCAACAGATGGTTCTGTTGCCTTGAGACTTGCTCAGCTAACAAATGTGTTACTGGAATCCTACAACTACAGAAATTCAGGAGTGGTTTGATTTAAAGGCTAAAGAGTTCGCTGAACAAGAAAATAAAAGCTCTAGACTCCATCCAGAAGAATGGTTGCAGAAGTGTATCTATACTAACCTTCATGAAATTTTCTTTGTCACATTTGCACTTGAGTTACATGCTTGGATAGCCAAGTTAGCAGATACTAGACCCACTGTGTATATTGATCGACCAATTGCTTGGACGCCTGAGCTAGTCAGTATTCTGAAGCGGGTAGATAATTCTGTGTCCCGTGCAGTAGACTTTTGGTTGAATAGTCTGCTGGAAGGTTTCATCACTGAGTTTGCAGTGGATACAAGAAAGAGTTTCAGTGAAGCTGAGAGGAGTTTCTTTCAAGCACATAGAGGTAAGTTCCTGAATTCTTTGAACTTATCGATTAAAATGCTTCTGTATGAAAAAGCAAAACTATGTATAGCTTCAGATGAATAGTATAGACAAGTAATGTCCGTAGACTCTGATAGTGACCCTGAAGTTATTGGTTGCACTCGTAGTGGAAAACGGTATAAAGTAGGCCTTGACCAACATTCTTTTGAGTCAAGCCCAGAAGACAGTCAAGTTCCTAGAGCAAGCCACATAGAAAGACAAGGGAGTGTTCATATCCCTTACCACCCTTTTACACCGCAAAAGCCAGACAAAGCTCAGTATAATTCCGCAGTAACACCTTCTAGTAGCCCACACGGTACTCCTAGTACCTCTGTACCACCTTTGTTCGACCAGTCCAGAAGAACTGCTACAGCACCTACACCTCAACCTAGCGCAAGAAAGATGGGTGATGATATGAAACTACCAACTTTTAAAGGAACAGGAATAGAAGACCCTGAGCAACACGGGTTCCTATGTGAAGCCATTTGGACAATTAAGCAAATTAATGATGATGCTGTTAAACTGGTTCAGTTAGCAACCACACTAAGAGACAGAGCCTTAACTTGGTTCAAGAAATACTCAGCAGCACAGAATAGAACGCTTGCTGAGGTAAGAAATGCAATGATTAGAGAATTCAAGAAACCTAAATCAGAATCACAGTGTATAACAGAGCTCAAAGACATCAAGCAGTTACCCACAGAGTCAGTATGGGACTTTGACCAAAAGTTCAAAGCCTTGATAGATCAAGTAAGCTTTGAGTTTACACCACAACAGCATAAGGAATGGTTCATTGCTGCACTGCTTCCACACATTAGACTTCATCTTATGCAACAGAATCTCACTACTCAGGAACAAGCTCTAGAGATGGCTATGAAACTAGAAGCTTCACCAATTGTTGGAACAAGCAATGATGTTGCGCAGTTGCAGAACCAATTAGCAAACTTAACCTTGCAAGTGCATGATATTAAGAAAGGCAAGGATGTTAAGGAAGAAATATGGTGTACGAAATGTAAAGCACAAGGTCATTCAAAGGACCATTGCCCTGTTTTCATAGAGTATATTGCAACTGGAGCACCTAATCCTTTACCACAGCCACAAGGGTCTTGGTGTGAAATCTGTAGAACTAGAGGTCATAGACCTCAAGAATGTCACTTACTTCAGAAATATGTACAAACTCCAAAGAATCTATACTGTAATTTCTGTAAATCAGTAGGCCATGATGAAAACAATTGCAGAGCATATGACCTTATGATGGAAAGGAAACATGATGTTTATAGAGTACAGTCAGAAGCACAAGGACCCGTAGCAGGTCCACAGTATGACCAAACTCGCGACGGGCCGAACAGGAAATTACAGAGGCCATGGACGCACAACAAACTTTGGCCGCGGAAGAGGCCAGATTACTTGTTATAATTGTGGAGCGCAAGGTCATTTTGCAAGAGATTGCCAAAACCCTACAACCCTTGGCAGATATTGTAAATCTTATGATCATATCATTGAAGAATGCCCCCAATTGATGACAAAAATGCAAGCAAAGACACCACAGGTCAACCAGAATATTCAATTGATTGGAGCAGAAAAAATGGAACCAGACCGTACAGTTAATATTGTGACGCGCAGTGGAACAACCACTGGTGCGCCAGAGTCGGGAACTGGAAAGCAAGCAACGCAATGGGTGCGCCGCGCTAATATTAAACCAGCTCCACTTAATCTGCAGAAGCAAAAAGAAGCATTCAAGCAAGCCCAAGAGTATTTCTCAGATCCCAGAGCTTCAAGTTCTGTCGCAAACCCGCATAATGATATTAGATCGCAAGTGCTAAGACAAGACAACCTGGTACAAGAACAGGCCACTACATCCAGAAGGCCCGATGAAGAAGATGCACTAGGTACTGTCCATAATTTTCTAAGGAACTGCTTAAAGTTGTTGCGCAATGAAAAAGCAACTATGGAACTTCAACACCTATTGGATAAATGTCAACAATCTGCTTCGACGAACACGCCGCAGCGTGCTGTTCACCAGATTGGGAGTCACATTAGAACTGGAAAAGAGATGAGGCTCACAGCGCAGATTGGAGCATTTGAGATGGACGAAGTCATTTTAGATTTGGGCTCAGAAGTTAATGTTCTCACCATGCAGACATGGGAACAGATGGGAAGTCCTCAACTTACAAGATCCCCTATCCAGCTAAGACTCGCGAATCAGCAACGAGTCTCTCCATTGGGCAGATTACCCAATGTACCTATTGATATTGAGGGAGTAAGAAGTTCTGCAGACTTTGAAGTAATCAAAATCCTGGATGATAGTAGACCTTACCCAGCACTTTTAGGTATAGACTGGGCATTTGATAATTTGGCTGTCATTAACTTGAAGAAAAGACAGATGACCTTTGAGGACGACCAGATTAGGGTCATTGCACCGCTTGATCCTATTCAAGGACCAAGGTATATCGAACCTATTCGGGCAGAAGAAGAAGTGCGCCAAATGGAAAGTTTGTATCAGATGACTGCTAGTCAGAGTGACTATGTCAATCCCACAGCAGATGGCCATATCAGCTGGCGATGCGATAGTTCGTGCACATCAGACTCAGATGCAGGATTGGAAAATTGGCAGAATCGCTTACATGAGGTTTCTACAAGACGTTGCGCCATGATGACTAAATCCATTCGATGGATTGGCACAGAATTGACTGACACTCCAATTTTTGATGGTTTAACTAATGTAAGTGAATTCTTACAGGCATATGAACAACAGCTTCCAGAACAGCAGCGCATACAGGCATTAGATGTATCACTGCGCGCTACACCAGCAAGATGGTGGGGTGCGCATAAAGAGAATATCCACACATGGCAAGACTGTCGCAGATTGATACTGCGCAGATTCCAGGACACTACAGCAGAAATGTCGCGCAAATACGAGGGACAAAGTGACCCCAGGTCACACATCGAAGCATGCATTCAACAATGGTCGGATATTCCGGACGATGAGTGGGTTCACCTATTCATCCACACATTGGACACAGTTCCAAGGAACTGGTACACTGAAACAGAATTGCGCAGAGGCACTCTTACTTGGCCTCTTATGATAGAAAGTTTTCAACTTACCTTCAGCTTTGAGTCAGAGCATCCGAGTATTGATCAGGCTCTGAAGTGTATTAAAAAGAAGGTATTTGAACCATGTCTATTACCAGAATATTCCCAGCCAGATTGGGCTGTTCAGATAGAACATGCCCTCGAATGCTATAATTTCACCACTAGAGAAGAGGAGGATGATCCTCGCAACATCAATATTCCAGAATCAGAAGGGACGCGCAATGTTGAAGGTCCTCAGCTTGATATCCCTGCCATTACAGAACACATCAAGCTCAAGAAGGTTAACATTGGTACAGAAGCCGAACCCAAGTTTGCTTCTATAGGAGACTATTGGGATGATGAAACTGTTGCGCATATTTCAGATTTATTACGTGACTACCAAGATATCTTTCCTACCAAATTCACAGAAATGAAAGGCATCCTAGGAGACTTAGGAGTGATGCGCATACCTTTGAAACCAGATGTCAAGCCAATAAAGCAGCGCCCATACAGGTTGAACCCGCGCTATAAAGAAAAAGTCAAAGAAGAAATTGACAAGATGCTCGCAGCAGGTATTATTGAGCCAGTAGAAGAAAGCGACTGGATTTGTCCTATGGTTGTGCAAGAGAAGAATACAAAAGGTGAAATAAGAATTTGCGTGGACCTGCGCAAACTCAATGATGCATCAGCGCATGATCCATTTCCTACGCCTTTTACAGATGAAGTGCTTGATAATGTTGGAGGACAAGAGGCTTACTCCTTCACTGATGGATTTTTGGGATACCATCAGATCAGAATTCATCCAGACGACCGCCATAAGACTACTTTTGCGACTGAATGGGGCTCATTCTAGTACACGGTAATGCCCTTTGGTCTTAAAAACGCTCCTGCTATCTTCTCTAGAGTCGTTGTTGCTGTTTTTAAAGAATTCATCCATAAGTTCTTAGAAGTCTATTTTGATGACTGGACTGTATTTGGCTTATTAAAGAACCATATAGCGAACCTGCGAATGATGTTAGAAAAATGTAGACAGCACCAGATTTCCCTTAACTTGAAAAAATGTATCTTCTGTGCTCCTTTTGGTATTTTGTTGGGTCATATTGTATGCAGACAAGGACTCCTGATGGATCCTGCGAAGGTTGCCATCATTGCTAATTTACCGGCGCCCAACTCAGTCAAGCAATTGTGCACTACATTGAGACATACTGGATACTACAGAAAATTTATCAAAGGTTATGCAAAGATCACAGCACCTATGGAAAGACTGCTGAAAAATGATTCAAAATTCCAGTGGACAGAAGAATGCCAAAAGAGCTTGGACACACTTAAAGACAAGATGATCACTGCGCCAATTCTAGTTTTCCCAGACTGGAATAAACCCTTTCATGTTCATGTCGATGCTTCTTCCATAGCATTGGGGATCGTACTTACACAACCAGGAAAAGGAGGTATCGATCACCCCATTGCTTATTCTAGCCGAAAGTTGTCCACAGCCGAGAAAAACTACACTACTACAGAAAGAGAAGGACTAGCTATGGTTTACGCCCTACATAAGTTCAGACACTACTTACTGGGCGCACATTTTAAAATGTATACTGACCATTCTGCTTTGAAATACCTGGTCAATAAGCCAGTGTTAGGGGGAAGAATTTGCAGATGGCTACTACTCTTTCAAGAATATGATTTCGAGGTTATTGTAAAGCCAGGTAGATTGAATGCAGGACCTGACCACTTATCTAGGATTGAGTCAGGAGAGGAACCTACAAATTTGGAGGACAATCTTCCTGACGCGCAGTTGTTCTCTATTCAAGCAGCAGATGAATATTATTTTGATATCCTTGAGTTTCTTACTACTGGACAAGCGCCAGTTGAGTTTACAGTCCAGCAGAAGAAACAACTTGTCGTCAAAGCCGCAGACTTCACTTTGATAGCAGGCCAGCTTTATAAGTTGGGCCCCGATGAATTCTTGCGCAGATGTATCCTACCGCATGAAAAAAACTCTATCATCGCAGAAGCGCACTCAGGCACCGCAGGAGGCCATTTCGCAGGAAAGCCGACTGCTCAGAAGATCTTAGCTGCAGGTCTTTGGTGGCCGACATTGCATAAGGATACTAAGGAATTCTGCAAATGTTTCGATGTGTGCCAGCGAACAGGAAAACCTTCAAGAAGAGATGAAATGCCGCTAAGACCTCAGATAACACTACGTGCTTTTGATAAATGGGCCATTGATTTTGTAGGTCCTATCAACCCACCAGGAAAGAGAACCGGCGCAAGATACATCATCACAGCTACTGAATACCTCACCAGATGGGCTGAGGCTAAGCCAGTAAAGAACTGCGACGCTGCCACGGCCGCGCAGTTCATTTTTGAGAATATTATCACTAGATTTGGATGTCCAGTGATTCTAATGAGTGATCAGGGTACACATTTCCTCAATGAGACTATAGAGGCCCTTACTGAAGAATTCCAAATCAGTCACCATAAGAGTACACCCTACCATCCTCAAGCTAATGGCATGGTGGAGGCATTCAATAAAATTCTTGAGAATGCCCTGACGAAGATCTGTAATCAACAAAGAGATGATTGGGACCTTAGAGTCACAGCTGTATTATGGGCTTACAGAACCACCTGCAAGAAACTAACAGGCCACACACCTTTCAGTTTGGTGTATGGACAAGAAGCAGTTATGCCTATGGAATACATTATTCCCAGTCTCAGAATTGCGCAAATTACAGAAATGACAGATCCTGATACTATGAGCGCAAGACTCTCACAACTGCTTGCCTTAGAAGAAGACAGACTCTTAGCCGGATTCCATCAACAGGTACAGAAGGCAAGACAGAAAGCTTGGCATGACAGGCATATTAAGAATAAAGTCTTCCAGGAACGAGACTTGGTACTCCTCTATGACAGTAAATTCATCAAGTTTCCAGGCAAGTTTCGTGTACATTGGTTAGGCCCTTTTCAGGTAATAAAAATAACAGAAGGAGGAGCAGTTCAGCTTGCGAAGCTGAATGGAGAATTGCTACCTACCATGATCAACGGGAGTTGGCTTAAGCTTTACCGCGACGGCCACTCCGCCCTGTTGACTTAAATAGCTGCTCAAAGAAATGCAGATGTCCAGTGTAGTTGAAAGAGGCATCGCATCCAGTCTACACGGAAGCCGCGAGACCCTCAGTCTCTGGCTTCCCGCGCAGTTCCATGAAACATCCGCGCATACTGAGTAACAATTTCGGATTGAGCGAGCTCATAATTGCGCTCTTGCGAGGTTTTTCCCGAATCATTGAACTGTCGCTCTTGCGAAGTTCCCGGTGTCAAATTGCCGCTTGAAGAAATTTTGTTGTGGACCCCTATAGGCACAGTTTCCTAAGTTGAAGTGACCCACCGGAAAAATTTGAATTACAGCAGTTATGTAGCCGCGTCTGAATAAATGAAGGATAAACCCGCCATTTAAGTGTAGCCGCTCAGACAGATTCGGCTCGATCTCCGTAAGATTTGCATTTAAACCATGTGACGGAAAGTTTCAGCTTCTCCCGGAAGCCTGTCAGAGCCCGTCCATCACAGTAAATGCACCGCAGAGGCGAGGGGAATCGTAGGGTTTTCAACTCATGCACAGCCGCCTATAGCTAGTAACCCCACTTGCCCGCATTTACTATTGCCTTTGCTATAAATACCCCACACTTGTATAATTTCCGGTTACTTTTCTCGAGCTGCATAGTCTTGTTTGAAAATCTAAGCCATTGTTTTCAGGCCGAGTCGTGCAGAGTGTTTCCCTTGTTGTCAGTGCTCATATCCCACGCTGTTCCGTTGTTTCTGTCCTAGTTCTTGTCACCTATACCCGTTCACGACGGAGAACCTGTCGACTGAAGAAGTTGTTCGTCAATTCCTGCGCCGAGGCCTAGATTTCGGCATGACTACTCCCGTGACGGCTTCGACTTATGTACATCCTGGTTATCAGGATCCCAGACAATCTCCGGCCACACGAGCATCTCAGCCACAGCCAGAAGAGCCCGTTCCAGAGCCGTTGGCCACTATGGTGAATTATATTCCGCCCCGTCCAGACGATGCACCAGAGGTGCATATTCCGAAGAATGCAAAGTATCCGCTTCCGTTACCTCCATTACCGGTTGGCGTGCGAATAGAAGGGTCCCTGCTCGGACACCTTCCACTGGTCAAGTTCTCTGATTTCAACCTCGGAGACTACAAGACATATCCTCAGTTCCAGCTAGACCGATATCTGACGGTAGTGCATAATCCCACCAGAAACGTTGACGAATTCATCCCGAAGGGATTTGCAGCAAATCTGGAGCGCCCTGGACTCCTGAACCTGTTAAAGCTACCGCATTTCGGGCGTAGCAATGAAGTGAACGCAGTCGTTAAAACACTGCTATCCTGCGCTCATGGAGGTTACCTTTGGCTCGGTAGGCCAATCGATTTAAATGTCGATTTGATTCATCGCATTACCGGCCTGTCTAAGGTTGGTAAGGATCCCAATATCCATTTTATGGGAAAGGAGAAGGATAGAAAACTGGCTGCAAAGCTGGTCCAGAAATACAACCTTACAAGAGGAGGTCGGGCTTATGACCTCACAATAGTAGAAGATGAAGCACTTAGATTTATAGGAAGTTTGCTCGCGGGCAGACTTCTCACGAAGTGCAGACCGAAGGAAGTTACTGGAGATGTCGTGGAACTTGCCATCGCAGCTGCGGAGGGAGAGCAGTACAACTGGTGCCTCTTCCTCCTCAATTCTTTTTTGGAAGACTGCCGGAACGTTCAAGATAACCCCGGTCAGTCGTTCCATTTTTCTTGGCTTTTAATTTTATGTGCTCTCGTCGGGTGGAAGGAGCCCCCGAACACTCAGTTCCTTCCGCGCCGCGCAGGAGAACCTGCCGGAATTCGCTATGTAAACCTTTGGGAATCCCCTAATCCCGCGAAGCGCAAGATGAACCGCACTGTATTTTGTGAATACTACTATCTCCTCAGAGATACCATTCAGGAAATGCCAAGGCTGAGTGAGGAGACAGCGACGCTATATGAAGGAAATTTGGCCTTTACTGCCGACTTACATCAACTTTACCTCCATCCCTGCGGCATTGAAGAGAAATGGGCCGTAGGCCTTTACAGGATGACCACCGAAGATGTCGAAGAAACTATCAAGTCTTGGTCAGACGAATGGAGAGAAGCTGCTGACATCGCATCCGCGATGCCACCTGCCGCTGCGCACGAGAAAGATAAGGGCAAGGAAGCCCCTGAGCAAAGAAGTGATGAAGGCTCGACAGAGCCGGCGACCAAGAAACAAAAGGTGTCGCATCCCTCTGAGGCCATTCCCTCGGGGATCGACCAGTATCTGAAAGAGCAATTTCGCGAGCTGCGGAACACGCACGCTCACATCAGAAGTGCTCTAGACCTCCAGTTTGTGGAAATAAAAGGTCTCGCAGGAAGGATTGCGCAGACCCATGCGCCAGCATCTACGTCGCAGGCGCCATAAGAAATTCCAAGTACTGAGCGAGTTGAAGAACTCATAGAAAGGCATACTGTCGTGCACATTCCGCCTACAAGCATGACACTTCTGGATCCTCTAGATGCATTACAGGTAAGCGCCGTTGGGCCCGTTGAAATAAATTTGTCTCTAATTCCTATAGAGACTCTACAGCTAGTGCACGAGAAAGTTTCTCTTGAGCTGAGAGCTAGAGAGCTCTCTACATTCCAGGAAAATCAACGACTACAATCGCAGGAGATAGAGCTGAAGGCAAGCCATAGGAATATCTCTGAGAAACTCGCACTTTATGAGGCGCAAGACATCGGCATCAGAAACGCAGTGGATGAGATTGCCCAGGAGTTGCCGACTTGCGAGATTCAACCAGACCTCCCTCTGGTTGAGAAAGTTCAAATTATTGGAGGAAGGGTGAAAACCCTGGAGCATGAAATAGTTGCTATGGCTGAGGGCCATAGAACCCAAATCGCCGAGCTAGAAGCTCGTGTTGCCGTGCAATTTACAGATGATGCGCAGGTACAATTTGAAGCACTGAGCAGAGCTTCCACACAGATGAAAGACAGAATACAGGAAGCTGAGAACCTGATGGACCAAGCTATGGAAGCTTGGACGGAGCTTGAGAAGCTCCCTTTTAAAGTTGGTCTTTTGGAGCAAGTGCAAGCCGCAGAACAGTCCCTAACTGTTCTGACTGAAGAAGCTAAGGCCTTAACAGGCTTACCAAAAATGAAGAAAATGGGCGAAGTGCGCAGAATGCAACAACAACTGCACAAGCTCAGAACTGAAGATGAGAAGCTCACCAACAGCATTCAGCCATTCATGGATGAGTATGCTGATATCGTGGGTCGAGTCAAGGCAAAAATCAAAGAGATTGCTGAATCTCAAGAGGTGATTGATGCCATCACTAAAGAAGAAGCCACTGCAGAAACGGTGCAGACTGCTGTGGAATGTGTTGATGAATTGGACTCCGCTATTGCGCAGTGGAAGAAAGCATTCGCGGAGACCCAAGCAAAAGCAGATGCGCAAGTAAAGCGACCACGCGCTAGTGCGAGTGGCTCGAGGACGAGCCACAAGTAAGTGTTAGGGGCCTGTTGGAGCCAAGGCCGCAGCTAGGGTAAAAGCTGCGAATTTTGAGGAAAAAGCACAAGTATGGAAGAGTGCAAAGTTTTGAATAAGCACCAATTTTGGGACAGAAGAAGACGGTGCGCAGTACGGTGCCAGATGGAGGAGCTCAGCGCAGATCACGGACGGGAAATTGCGGAGCTCGCGCGGATCACGGACCGGAAATTGCGGAGCTCGCGCGCACGTCAGAAGAGAATGAAGGTAGCCGAGTGGAAAGCCCAGCTACCATAATCAATGAAGCAATGGAGTAGAGGGCTCAACTACCCTCATTTAAAGCTAAGTACAGAAGTTATGGTTGCTCGGATCAAGGAAGAGCAACGGACCAAAGCATTGAAGGCGAAGGACGAGGCATCCATACCCGTAAGCTGTGCCGGAATTCATGGAGCCTGCAGGAAGCGGCGACATGACTGCAAGCGGCGCCTACAGTACACCTAGCCATGTACGTGGTTAGGGTTTTTGGGGATTACTGCTGGGAAAGGCCCACAGTTTTGTAAAGGTGCGACCGCCATGGCCACCTATATATATGAATAATTGTAATGGGTAGATGTTAGTTAGTGAGATAGAGAGTTAGTTGGTTAGATAGATAGCTAACTAGTCAGTAAGTAGGTTAGCAGTGAAGCTAATCCTTGAGTTGCAGACAGTCCGAGGCGACGTCTGAACTATTGTAATCTCTGGAGAGGAAGAGAATAGATCAAGAGAAGGGCTCCCAGCTGTGTGCGTGGAGTTTCCTGGAAAGATCTAAGGCTGCAGCTGTGTGCGCATCATATTGTATAAGTCTATCATTTTCTGGTTAATATAAGATACTCCCGTGGACGTGGTTTTCCCCGTGGAGGAGGACTTCATACTTCTCGTTGTTGCGATGTTGTGATTGAAGTGATTATCTATTTGTTTTAGTCTATTACAGTAAATACAGGAATATTGCATTATATTTATGAATGTGTTGAGTAATTCAGTGAAGCTTCCTTGGGAACTATAATCGTTAAGGGTCAAAGGAATCGGTAAGACGACGTCGCCGTTGCGATAGGAGAACCTGTTGCTGCGACGAGCACGCAAGTGAAACTACGCATAGAATATCCGCGCAGAGGATAATTGGTCCTAGCGTAGGAGGGAAAGTACCGCGCAGCTAGGCTGCTGAGCAGGAGCTTGAGCGCTGTTGCGCTCATGAGTCTGAATAGAGGTCAGACTGTCGCCTTAGAGGAATCGTCAAGGAGAAAGAGCAATCTCCGCGTCGCCTAGGTTAAGGAAACCTGATTCCTTAGCCCCCCATAGCCACTTCGGGTGAGACCTCGAGCTGCTGAGCAGCTCGTTGCCGAGAGGGCCAGTGCGCCAAGGGGTTTTGTTGCTGCGCTTCATTAAAACCCGGGTCTGTCCAAAAAGCAGCCAACAAATTGTAATCAACTTTTGTTGTCTATGACTCAACTACTTATTACTTTCTTTAATTGAATGAGTACAATTACATACCATTGTACTAATTTATTAGAATCTGAATCTAAATATCGGTACTAGTATAAATAAATAAATTAGAATCTGAATCTGAATATCGGTACACGAAATTGAAACTGCAGGCGGAGATGAGACTGCAAATCCATTCTATGATGGAGGTGACGAGATTACAAGATTTCAATACTTTAAAAGTAGACAATCTCACCTGAACCACTTATTAGAACTTAATCCGATAGTAGGTTCAGATAATATGACCTCCCATTGCCTGTCAATCGAGTGGGGCAGCAGCAAGGCGAACCAATACGACTTTGCTGCTGCTTCGTCAGATTGCCTGAACCATTGCCTTTGTGGAGTATTTAAGAAGGCTTGACGAATGACATTTAAACAACTTGCAAGGGCGTGCGTTTTTAAGGCGATTTTTTAATTAAGTCGCTGCGTGTTGCAATAGTCAGATTTGGCTTTCAAGCGAGCAGTTATTTTCAGAAAGTCTTTCAATGTCTTTAAAAACCCTTCGGGATTGTGACGAAATCAAAAGCATAAGCAAAACCATTTTATCATGTTTTGGATTTGGGCCCTATAAACATTCTTATTTATAGCACTACCTCATCAACATAGATATCACTACCTCATCCATCTCAACATAGCTCTAACTTCAGGTTAAGGTTTATACCTTTTAGGTTTTTTTTTACTTTATTATAAAATGTAATTTCAATTTCTTGTTATAAGCATTTTATGCATCATATATATATATATTTTTTAGAGATAGCTACCACCATTCTATACATTGTCTTTCGTTATTATTTCAATAATAGAATTTGGTTTTCATTGTGTCATTTATGTATTAATGCTATTTTTCATTTATTTCTCAACATAATTTAAATTAGTGGTTGCACAACAATCTACTTTTTTTGTGTGTGTGTGCATGTCTCCTATAAGGCTAGGGTACAAGGATTTGGAGCTCGAGCTAACTGAGCCTAGAAAAAATCTTCTTCATTGGCCTAAGTGACTTCCCATGGCTAACAAAACCAAAGATGATGAAGTAATGGATCTTATCAAGGTGTTTCTCTATGAAACCCTCAAATGATAAATGAATTGGATAATTTAATATTTTTTTCTAGATCCTTTGGTTACTTCCAACAATGATAGAAGCATCTTCAACAAACATGCATTTCAAAGCAATGACACCCTTTAAGGTATAAGTTAATTGTGATACTTATTATTTGAATGTAAGATAGATGCATACATTAGTACAAAATGAGAGATAAGTGACTAGGCCACCACAGTTTTTTCAAGGGATAAATGACCAAAATTGAGCAATTTTAAGTAAGCCAACTAAAAGCGACTAAGATAAATGACTAATTTAGTCACTGGATATAATATATGACTAGATAACAAGTGACTAAAATAAAAATGACTAACGTAAATGACTAATTTAGTCACAAGAATACAAATATGACTAGGCAACAAAAACTAAGAATATGAATTAGTCATTTATGTTAGTAATTTTTAGTTGTGTCACCCCGTTAATAGAAAATTACAATTTTTACAATTTACTAAATTTTAACACCGCAAATGGATTTGGAGACACCTTTTAGATGTTGATGGTCAACATCAACATGTTTTCAAAGTTGTAGGAACATGATGCCAAAGGTGAACCTATTAAACCTTTTTGCAAAATCATTTAGTTTGTATCGCCATGTCCAATTTGATGTGCTTGTGATGTCCATATTTTATTTTGCAATTTTTGTTATCATATCAGTCTTTCGGTAGCAAGTCACATCATGTGCATCGTCATAGTCTAGTCGGTGTCATTTTTTTTGCAAATGGTCGTTTCTCACCAAATGCTTCGTCATGTCATGGGGTCTATGCCATTGTGTTCAACTCATTCTTCTGATCATCTCCATATTTTGTTTTCTAAATTCCAAGCCTGTTTGACCCTTTCGACGGTCAGTCAAAGTTTCGGCAAGTTAAAATCTATTGCATCTTGTGAGTTAAAATTCATAATTTTTGCATCCTCTGATTAATTTATTGGTCACGTCCTTTGTCATTTTTTTCACTATGCCTATATCCACAAAGTTTTAAATATTCCCCATAGGTACCTCTTTGCCAAAAAAATCCAATATCCTTTTATATTTGAAAAATTGAAAAGACCCCTAAACACATCTCTTCTTCCATGTTATCCTAAGCCCCTCCTTTTTATTTTTTCCAAGTTTAATGTAGATATTGGATTTAGAGACCCCCTCATGTGTCATAGCTCGACAATGGAAAATATTGCAACATTTTACAAGGGGTCTAAATATATATAGATCAGTTTAGTGCTAGTGATTGTGACGTCCTAGCGAGACATCAAATTGATGATCCATCTTATGTCTAGTCTCCTTTCATGCAATAATGACTCCATATTTCCCCTCATTCTGTCATCTCGGCTTTAGAAGAACTCATATATGGGAGTGATACATTATCGTCATCATGTGTACTCAATATAGACTCATAAATACATGGTCTTATATGGTTTACTGCATTACTAACCTAATAAAAATATGTATTACTAAAATTTGTCATTCTAATGGATGTCATTTAAGTTCACCAATTATTTTTCTCAACAATTTTCATTATTCCATTGCTAAATATATAATTTGAAATGGAATACCTTCGTTTTAATTGATTTTCTTATATATGTTTTATATGTGTTTGTGTTTGTGTTTTATTTTTTGGAATTTCTAAATTTCATTGATATATATATGCATAAAGCCGCCAAAATCCAAAGAAATGTTGAGAAATCCCGCTCAGTCCAAGAAATCACAGTCCAAGAAGTCACAGTTGAAGAAGAAGTAGTGCGGAAATGGTTCCTTGCATATTGATGTGCCACCTGCCCATCTATTCCTCACATCCACTCATCCAGGTAGTTTTCATGTTAATTACTAATTTGGGATTCTACCATTGCAAATACTCACTCTGCAATTTGATAAAAAAATGAAATGAATTTGGCGCACTTATGAGTTTTCAAGGGCATACACGAAAACTCGTACCATTGGGGAAGGATATTGAATTTTCGGGAGTTCATGGTGGAGAACAAGGGAGACAATCTGAAGGAGAATTAATTTGAAGTGCGTATGGGCCAAGATTGAAGAAAAAAATCCCCAAGTGGAGGGGATTTGAACTGGTATTCTCCCAAAGGCATGACAAAATCATCATCCTTAGACAGAGAAAAACCAGAGCAATTTAAGTGATGTCAATAAATATTCAACCAATAGCAAGGATGTTTACATACAAGGGATCAAATGCTCACATATATAAGATCCTCAGGTTTTTAATTGCAAGGATAGAAATGGCACACTTAAATTTTGTTTTCAATAAGTTGATTGCACAATTTTTCTATAGTTTTGAATAAAGAAGTCCTATAGGGTTTCTGGTGAGTGGGTTTGGTTATTTCAGTGTCTAAATTGGATATTCTTAATAGAAATTCATTTTTAGACTTGGGTGAGGTGGATGAAGATTATGATAATGTTTTCAATATTTATCCTATAGGTAGCCATCTGGTGTCTTTGCAATGCATCTATGCCGAATGGTCATGACGCAGGTCATGGCACAACTAGAGGAGCAAAGGTATGTTGTACAAATAGATCTACCAGTGTGCCTAAAGACAGATATAAAGAAAACCCTATCATGCTCCCACATCCTCCTCGACCACCATTAAGGTGCTATTCTGCTCGTACAACAAAATTTGCAGATGGGGACAGATTTTTGTTTTATTGGGAATGGAGAAAATGCTGAAAATCCAATGGTTGGCAAGGAACATGAGGAAGAAATCACTGCAAAAAAAGAAGTTGTATTGAATCCAGGATTTGGGTTGCTCAAGCTTGATCAAGATATCCAGGACCAACTTGAAGGAATGCGATTTTAGTCGCTCTCACTACTAGATGAAATCATCATGTTTGTTGCCAAGCTTCTGGAATCTTTTAAATATAATATTTACACTATTGATGCATCTAAATCCAATGAAGGGGAGTTTTCAAAAGTTCAAGTAGCTAATGAAAAAGAAAGGAATCATTCTCTTGAACTGGAGATGGCGTTTCAAAGACTAAGAAGAAAGGTTGATTCTTTGAAGAAGAGCATATGGGTGCAAAAGGAAATATTGAAAGAAAAGTACCATTTATCTTGTAGTGAATCTCTCAGACAAGATGCAGAAGACTCAGAGACTTTGCAGCTAGAGTTAGAGTCTTCAAAGGTATTTTCTTTTATTTTCCTATCATCTTTGAGGTTTTGTGTTAATGTAGTCTCAAGGTAGAGTAGATTTTTATTGTGTCAATGACTAGGGTTTGGCATGAAACAAGAAAACAATTTATCCGTACCCTATGCATGTTGTATACAGATCCTATTGCATGGCAGCAAATAATAGGTGAAACCTATAAATTGCATGGCAGCATATAACCAAACAAACAATAAAATCAGTAGTAGACTCTAGTGAACTATGGAATTTCTAGCCTGCAACAAGACACATTGGAGCCTCCTCCTAACATCCCCATTTCCAATTTTACCTCATAACTTTGACATCTCTACTACATGGGTATAATAGAAAGGTTGTTTAAATCTTTGGGAATTTCTTGTGTTTCTTAGATGCTCAAATGGAATTTCAACATATAAGACAATATTATATTGTGCCGCATTACCAAGAAGTCCATAAGGGAAGCTCAACAACTGTAGTGCCACTTTTTCTAAAATTCAATTCAATTAATTTAAAAGTGAAAAAGTCTTGGTCCTCATGATATATGTTTTAAATCAACCACAAAAAAATTACATACCTGCTACCTTGAGTCAGAAAAAAATGATTGTCTTCAAATGTTAAATTATCAAAAAGGAAAATGGATGTATTGTTTTTTTTCATCAAGCCATATAAATTGTTAATTTGCTCTATAGGTTATAAAATTGTAAGATTGAATGCTTAGGTAACCAACAGTTAAAAAAAGAAACCCGAAACTCTCTACAACTAGTATATTGTACAATTGCTATGATTGTGTTTGGGTTCATCACTTTGGTGAATGCTTTTACCTATTTTCCTACTTAACAATGATGAATCATATGCTTCCTTTTGGATCCACACTATTGCAATCTGCTATGTTGTTTCCCACTTTTTCCTATTTTTTCTAAGCTCTCCCCATCATTTTGAGGGTGGATTCTTCCATTCCACCATAGGGGATAGGATTTGTTTCCCTGCCACTGAAGGGCTCAGTTCTTCCATTGAAGGGGATGCGGCCTTGTGTTCATCTCTTCTCAAATATGGTGGTTGTTGTTCAGCCCCTGAAGGGTAATAATTTGTGTAAAATAGGGGCAATTGTTGTGCTGTTAGAGTTGGATGTTGCTCAGATCTTGGGTCCCTCAAATTGTCAAACATGATTTACTTGATTTTCATCATTTTCACTTCTATTTTCTTATTTTGATATTTGATATGGAAACTAATTGATGGTCTTGGTGCACATTATGAATTACAAATTGTTTTAACCCTACCATGCTTATTTCCAATAGCTTGCAAATTGTTTTAAACGTTTAACCCTCTACTAGGGAAGCAACTCCTCTACAGGTCTGAAATAAGACCAATCTCAAAGTGTGACAAGTGTGATGGAATATAGGTGCATATCAGACTGAGGCATGGCTGTCATGCTACCTCTATATTGCACTCTGATCCTTTTAGGACAGACTCACTATTGTTATAGTTTGACTGCCGTTACACTGCTGATGATTTTGATTGTTAACAGTCCTCAAATGCACTTGTCTTCAAAACCCTAGACAATGGATACTCCAATGGACTATACAACAAATCCAATGCAGGCATGTTTCACGCTGACTGGAAATCACAACAGGGGATCAAACTCTTTTTTTCTTCATTTGATTGATGATATAAACTTCTCCAAGGTTTTATCACATTGAAATCTACTTAGAGGATTCTAAAACTCATTAAATGCAAGGATGTTTTGTGATTACTACTGCTGATTTGGGTCAATTTTAAGGCCCATAATTGCTACAAGGTTGTTGTAGGTGTTTGTTTCCTCAAAATAGACTACCCACAATGTTGTAGGGCATATTGGTACCATGCTCAAGTCCACTGCTAAAGCTCTGGTACTGTTGTTACTCCAATAAACTACCCAGAAACCTTTTAGCTTGCTGGGATTCAAAATATTTGTAATGGGATTCATATGGGATCATGAATTCTTTGAGATCTCTGGGATTGTAATTTCCCCATTCAAATAATTGCATAGTAAGACAATCCCATCAATCCTACTAGTTTCCTAGGTTGGATGGGCACATGTGGAATTGTAATAAGGAAGCTAATAAATGATGTTTAGACATTAGAAGGGTTCAAGTATTTAATAAATATGGTGAATAAATAAATTCAAGAGAAATTCTAGGTGGCAAGTGGTTTTGGAGACATATGGAGGGTGTGGGACCCAGACTATCTTGATTTTTCAATGACACATGGCATCTCTCTCTTGCCAATTCGAATTCATGGGAAGGTGAACACTCTTGGGTGAGTTGGTAAGTCATAACACATGGAATAGAGCATCTTAGGTCGAATTGGGATGGATTGGTAACCTCCATGGAAGATAAAGAGTCAAATTGGAAGTTTGTGGACACTTGGGCTAGATTCCCTAGCCCCTATGACACCAATGATGGAGAATCTATGACAACTATGACAAATTGCAGACCTGACCTCTGACATCTAACCATTATGACATGTCAGCCCCAAAAATAGGCTCAAGGAAGGCGCTCATGGGAGTGGAAGAAGCCAAAGAGACTCAAATTCGAATTTGGGAGAAGATGGAAAGTTGGAACTAGGAGACAAGTGGCAAATGTGGAATATTTCCTAAGTGGAAATATCTTGAAGCTATTGAGAGGATTTCGACCCTTAGAAGGATAATGTTGGTTATAAAATGTAGAAATCAAGTATGAGAATGGCTTTTGATGATTTGAGAAAAATTGCATTTGTGAAGAGAGAACTAGTGGACGACTAGTTTCTTGCCTTAGCCAATTTCGAGGGTGAAATATTCCCATCCAAGTTGGTGTTTGGAGAGGCCACTCAGGTTTTTCATGGATCTTTAATGGATTTTTATTTGTAGGTACCAGCTACAGGGAATCTCGTGGTTTTTCTTAGTGCAGCACCATCTCTCAACCATCTCTAGTTTTGAAGGCATATGCATGCTCCTTGAGGGAGGACGTTTTTGGTGAGCTATTGTGCTTCTTGGGAGAGCTTCTATTGATGTATTTCTGATTTTAATAGCATTATATACTATGTTATTCACCTTCAGGAAGTCTCAGGTCAAAAAACCATGTGGTTGTTGTAAAAATGAAGATTAATGAGCAAACAATGTCCATTTCCCCACTACATTGATGTATGCCATTATAATCATAATGATTTCGAATAAAGGAATGTTTCTATGATATATTTGTGATGAATGGACTTAAATTAATGTGTATTACAAGTTTCATATTCAGTAATTGAGCATTTGAAGCCATTATACTCAGTTTATTTGCATTTGAAGAAGATTTGGTGCCATTTCCCCAAGGGTCGAATTAGTGGTTTTTACTGTTGTTTGGGAGAGGGTTGGAACAGACCTTATAACTAATGAATGATGCATTTGGGACCTTAATAAAATCCCTGAAACATCCCCTACCTATTTTTATAAATTTGAGTGGGTTTAGAGGCATTTGGGAAGCTCTTTTCAGTACTTACCCCAGGGGGATTTGAACCCCAAATTACTAGTAAAATTGTATACTTGAACCAGAATATTAAGAGAGTTTTCAGAGGCCTTTTGGTGGCCATATATCATCCTTGAACATCATATTTAAGTCCTAATATCATTAATACACCTTCCCTAAATATTTGGGACCATTTGGACCAAAATTGCGACCTAGGCATCAAAACTAGTCAAAGGTCGAAATTGGGGAAAAAGTGGAAAATTGGGCATTTTCTTAAAATTTAAAAAAAGGGACATTATAGGGATACACCCTCCAATATGTTCAAGTTTGGTTTTGGAACTATAATTGTTTCCCTTTTATCTGGGCAGTCCAAGTTCTGAAGCTCTGGCTTGACTTTAATAGGACTGGGCCACAATCTTTCATAAAGAATGGCGTAGGGAGCTATTGGCTTGCTCTTGATGATGCGACAGAGCATGAGGGTTTGTACACTTGGCCCAGTTTACTCAAGCAAGATAGGCCCCACACCTTAGAAACATAAAGAATGATGGGACGAATAATAGAGTCCATGAGGTTTATTGGTGGATGTTTTGTGGTCTGATGCAAACTTAAAACAATTAAGCTATGATGTGGAATTGTCCATTTGCCAGGTCATTTTGGTTCTGGATTGTTGTACAATATAGTCTGATATTTGTTTTTCCCATTCATTGGAAAGGGATCTTGTTTGGGGACAAATGGATGGTTTGGTTGGTTAGCAAGAGCATGTTGGATGCGATCCGGCTAATAGACTAATTTATCTTGTGGAAATGCCCTTTTCATGCAACATTTTATGAAATTCATCTCCCGTCGACCTGAAGTTTCTACATTCTGATCTAATTCGGCTCCCCAAAATTTAGCTAGGATTAACATGTTTGGTAAAGGTATATTGGTTTTTTTCCACTTGGAGCCAATGCAGATATGTTGGTGCTCCTCGTTTGTGTAGGTTGTGGGTTTTGGTTTGTCCCCTCTTTTGCTCCTAGATATGTTGATCTTGATGTACACACATATTGTTTTGCTAATGAAATATATGCTACATCTTCAACCAAAAATAGAGTAAAATGGCATATCAGCGATTCAGTAACAAAATGCTAACTGTATGACTTTTCTTGTTTAGAATACATGTCATTCTTTGGAATCACAATGAATCACTTTGGTCGGCATCTTAAGTCACAAGTGGTTTTCAACTTTGTAGGTGAAGCCTTCTCAATATTCTACCTTCATAATGTTGAACCATTATGATTTGTCTAGTGCACCTTGCATTATTTGCAAATTTAATTTTTGGCTATATGATTTTCAATAAAGGTCCTAGTTTATTGCTCAGCTAACCAATTTTTATTTTGCTAGAACTCTTTCTTGAGTAGTGAGTTGCATGGCAGTTAATATTTGTTGCATTTTTAATATGATTATCTTGCATGGTATTACCAAATCGTTATGATCCCATATTTCAAACTTGGGATTGATATGTATCCTTTTAATCATCCACGATAGAAGTGGATTGAGAGTTATTAAGGATCTTTTGACTAAGTTGTTTCCTTTAACTATTAATATATATTATAAACAAATAGTGTACAATGTGGTTGTTTTATACCAAAAAAAGGGCTGCTAAGATGCCACCACTAGCTAGTCCAAAACTGGGAGGATCCCACTAACAAAATTATCCAAGATCTTTAAACAAAATTACTACTTGGGCATGGAAAAGAGCTAATTAAAGTTTAGTTGGCCTATAATTAAAATAAACATATTGTCTAGATTCTCAGCACACAGAAAAGAAACACATAAATCAATATCCATAAATCAAGTTGTTGATAAAATAGGCCTTACATTAGGTGGGTGGGGCTCATCATGATCCTTTGGTGATATGACCCGAGGGGGCTCATCGTCCAATGTCATATCATTAGACACACTTGTAGATTCAACTAAAAACTGTGTTTCTGTGACCTGAAATTGAGTTTCGGAAATATTTGGAAGCTGGGAACACTTTCCTATGGAATGATATCATCTTGGTCAGAAGTTACAACAATGTATCTCATACTCTGACCTAAAGACGGAATTGAT
Organism: Larix kaempferi; assembly: GCA_027924585.1. Taxonomy (NCBI): domain Eukaryota; kingdom Viridiplantae; phylum Streptophyta; class Pinopsida; order Pinales; family Pinaceae; genus Larix; species Larix kaempferi. The sequence continues at coordinate 5,282,956 of BSBM01000005.1, read as the reverse complement.
GACTGAGTCCTCTTTGATGTTTCAGATAAAGTTGTGAATATTTTGATGCCATGCACAACGGAAGATAACTGCTTTTTTTATGGTGTGCTTTTCCATTTTGTGTCTATTACAATCACAATTCAGAGACACTTTTGTATTGGGTAAGCTTATCCCAGTTGAAGTTGTTGTTGGTGCCATTTTAGCAGCTTTGTGGCTAATTTTCTTTTTGGTCACTAGGGAGAAGGATTTGTTTGATGCTGGAAATGATGTTGACCAGAAAGTGCCTTGTTCTGATAGAACAGGAAAAGTAAAAGGAGGTTTGAGTAGAGAATAGGTTGGATCCAAGTTTGATGATTTGACAGAGACTTACAATCAATAGGAACCAATAAGATCAGGTGATTCACTCCTTCACGATTCTCCTTGAACAAAAAGCGAATGCCTGGACCTTGTCACGATATATTTTGGAGGTTATCCCTGGTTAGAATTCTGCTTGAGAGGGCCAACCATAAGAAGATTTGAATCTTTAGAGGCATATTTAGTTTCCATACTGCTAACCACCACAAGAAGTCCCCTGCTTTCAGAGCTAGAAACACTAATGAGTATCCCAGTTTGACTATGCACTTCCTTCTTGATGGGGTTTGCTGACTATACTATGTTGTGTGGTTCATATACTAGCCTTATGGATGCTACTACCAGTGCATGTTTGAAATCCCTCCATTTCTCAGCTTCAGCTCAATTCAATCCTAATTCTTGCTCCATTTTCCATTCTGTTTGCCACAACGAACATATGTTTGGAGAGTAGGTGTCTGCCCGAAAATGATATCCCTATTGATTTAGACTTTGTTTAGTTTTTTCATATAATCTACATACCTCTTTTCTTCCTATCCATGGGTCTAGGCCTAGCCTAACATTTCTTCCATTCCCAATTTTCCAAGATAAGAAGATGCAAATTAGTGGATAGGAGAGTACAACGGTTTTCCAAAAAATAGATCCATTGGAATTTTTGGCCATAGAAATATAATTTTCCCCACAAACACATGTACTTATAGCGAAAACCTGAGTACTAGGAGGACCCACTCTTCAACATGATCTCCATCAATATATTATCTTAATGATGTTACAAGGACAGATTATGGTTCTATACATGATCACTCATATCAATCATGGCTACAACAACCTAGCAAGCCTCATCAACTCAACCATGCCAATAATGTTGAACCACCATAACAATGACCAACATCAACCCTAACAAAGTAATGGAAACCCTTGGCCATTATAACAACTACTTCATGACCTTTATGTATCCCTCTATAGATAAGAGGGACACCTCCAACTAAATTTCCACTATTTCACTTTAGATGTTTCCACTTACTTCACATTAATTTCTCATCATTACTTGACATGGCCAACCTTGATCATAGAAATTCCCATTATTCTTATTTCATTGCCCAAGATAACTAACTAATCCATTATATTGAAGACAAAGTCATGAGATGTGTCAATGGGTTTGAGTCTCATAGACAGGATATGGAAAACTATTTTTTGTTGATATTACAGTTTTAGTGAGTTGTAGGGGCTTATGATATTATAGAAATGATCTTTGTTCCTTTTCATATTATGATTCATATGGCATCTTTGAAGTGTTGATTCAAAGATTGAGATTAATTTTGGATTTTCTTTTGATAAGTGTTCCATAGGAGAGGACACTGCCTGGGATAGTACAAATATTGACTCCTGGAAAGGTTTCAACTTCTCAACTAGTTTCACTAGCAGAAGCTGCCCTTAAACCTAAAAGTGATACACAATTAGTTGATTCTATTATGACGAAAGAACTTGAAGCTACTACATCCCCTGATTTGCATGGAGTATCCAAATTGGATATTGAACAATAAGAGGAGGATCCTCTAGCGGATTTTCTCCCTTCACCCCCAACAACTAAATGCTCAGAGGAGCTACATGCAATTTTATTATATTTTCTCTTTGAATTTTTAGCGAGTTATCTGCTAAACTTAATTTCAGTGCGACATAAAATCATCAATAGACAAAATATGAATTACTTCCCATTTTTCTAAAGTGAGCTCTCAATTTCCATTTCAAATTTCTTCCTATTCTAATTGGTCTTCATGTTATTTTTCTTGAATGCAGTATAATATCACCAAATATATTGCTTTGAAAAGTGTTGGAAGAAGTTTCAACAAAGAATTGCACAATTCTAATGGATATTGTAATCCAGATTTCTTGCAGCATGTTTTATGTACCAGGGGATAGATGAAATTGGTAGCTTCTTCAGAAAGGAAATATTTGATCCACATGGATATGATCCGAGTGACTATTATGATGCGTTAGGTAAACCACTTTTCCTGTGCATTTGAAGCTTGGTATCTTCAAGATGTTGTTATTTGGTATTATTTGTCAATAAGCTCAGTTGGATCAAGGATTTATCACAGTATATATACAAAATGGGTATGTTGACGAGGCCTTGGAACTCTTTTTCCAGATGCACGTGGCTTCTATTTTTTCCAGTTGCTTTGCTGAGAAAAACATGAGCAGTTGAAGTGATGTCAGTATATCTTTAGCTAATAGAGAGGATGTTCACATACAAGGTATCAAAGGGTTTTTCTCAAATATACGAAAAACCCCAAGATCAAAGAGGCCATCACCCAGAAATTCACAGAGTACTTGAGGAGGGCAGAGGAGATCTGAGTTGTGTTGGATGAGGGATTGAGTTCGAGGCCTACTTCCAATGGGGATGCCGCTGTGGCCACCAATAGCAATTGAACATTTACAATAAAGTAGGCCAATGCTACTTTCCGTAACTGACAGTGGCTTTTGGGTATTTTCTCTAGGAGAGAGGCCTAGGAGGCCTCCTTGTGTATTGGTTCCTGTCAGACCCGACATGACTGCAAGGATGTTTTTCCCACCAGATGATGAACCCTTCAAGGGAAAATACGTATCAAAATCACTTCAGAACTTGGGGAAATCAATACAATCTCTTTTGGGGTCCAAAACATACTTGACCTTCACATGGGTTGAATCAGTGTGCCTAATAATAGAGTATTTATCTTTGGATAATGAATCTTGTGATTCTGACGGCAGTCGGGCATGTTTCAAAGATGCTGAGCTGTTTGAGAAAGAAAAGAGTGATTTGAAGGTTGCCATTTCAAAGCTAGAAGCCTAGCTTTAACTGTTTTGCATCACACATGACCCACCTAGTTTCTTTTTTTGGGCATTATGGTTGAATATTTCTAAGAAGATTATTGTTGAAAATGGGTTTTGTCTCTATTTCAGATGAGCTAGCTGCACTCCAAGTCTATCTCAGACAATTGAATGCAGAGTCGAGAGAGACTCTAAACATGCTGCTAGATCTGAAAGGTAACTGGAGCTTGCTGATGAAACTTTGATGCTTGGTAATTTTAGGGTTCAAGGGTTATTTGTTATTAACTAGCTAGAAATATGAACGTTTGAGAGCAATTTATTACAATATTGTGAGAATTAAACAAAGAAAAATCCAGAAATGTATGACAGGCAATGCTTTTTTTTTATCCTAGCAATTTTATTGTCTATTTTGGTGGACAAAACATTCAACACCCTTCTAAGATGGGAAATGGCCTTTCAAAAGAAAGATACCTTTAAACTTTATCCTCCTTAACATACTCTTGGATTGAAAAATTCTTTGACTGAGAGGCTAGAGGCAAATGGAAATGTTAATGAAGATATAACCCTCAGTAAACTTGCATTGTCTTAGGAAAATTAACATGTCATTCTTCAAACACTGCAAGGCTCATAATTGGGAGTTAGGAGAAATTAGTAGATTGGTCGGATACAGATGTGTCTTTTCTGTAAAAGCTATCTATTTGAACTTGTTTAATCAATCAAATAACACATATTTAGTAGTTCTCACTGAACAATATAGTCTTTTGACGGGCATTGCATTTTTCAAGCTTCAATCCTTGGTTTTTATTTAGTGACAGGTTGTAATTTGTAAATTATGCAGGCAACTTTTTACCTTCCTGTCTCATTTGATAGTATATCCATAACCTTTTGGCTATCAGTAAAGTGGTCTCTAAGTATCATTGCATTCTTGATTTTCCAATAATAAGAATGATATGTTTTCAGTTATGCAAGGAACAATTTGACCTTGCTCTTTTCTTTGATGGTCATTGCTTGAAACTTTCTTATGGTAATTAAGATGATATTGATGGAATTTATGCTTTCAAAATTGACCCATGATTTTCATTTTGAAAATAATATTTTCTGAATTATGTAGGAAACATTCGTGTTTTTTGTCGACTGAGGCCTTTCCTCTTTAGTGAGAAGCAGGAAATTCCTGGGCCTCTTCTAGTTCCTGATTTAGACAAAGTGATCATAAAATTAGCTAGATGGAATTGTAAAGAATACAACTTTGACAAGGTTTTTCTTCCCGGGGCTTCACAAGGTGCATGAAAAACTCTATATTTTGCAGTTAGTTCTGTAGGTTATTGTTTAACAACAACTTTAGTTTTTTCTGATCAGTATATCTAGAGGGAGGTGATAAGTTTGGATTTATGCAATTTGTTCCTTGTCTGGATTTTGTCCTGTAGTTGGGTAAGAAAAGATCTAATTCTTTTCTCTTTTCAGTTCTATACTTGGACATTACAAAGCATCTGATTTGATGTAAACTGATGGGTTGCTTTTATGCAGAAATGGGTTCTGCAGTTGAATTTGTACTATGGTGTATAGTGGTGCTTTTGTGTTCGGTGGCATGAGCTACTGTAGGGGTGCACTTATCTTCTTTTCCCAACACTCTGGAAGTCACAACAACCATCAATACATCAACAACAACATTACCCAATGGTAAGAAGAAGTTTTTATCATTTTTCAAAGGAAATTTTGGGAAAAAACTGTTTGGGATATCCAAAGCATGTTGTAGATTAGGGCGTCTAATTGATTATTAGGTCAATTAGATCTAAGCTAAGGGATTCTACCTGATTAATATTGTTTTACATAGGTTTAGTCAAATGATTAACAACATTGATTTTAATAAGCTAAATTATCCAAATGATTAACAACATTGATAGTAATAAGTTCAAGAACTAACCCTTAGAATTTGTTAGTTACTTAGTTGTAATGGCACTCAACTAAGGTTTTGAAACAATATTGCAGTGGCCATGGTGGGGAGAGACCAACTGCAAGTGTCATGGTGGATAAATGAATCATCATCTGTGGATTTAGAGTACAAGAATGTGAAGGTGAAGCTATGTTTTTCTCCAGTGAGTCAAGTCGATAGGAAATGGAGGAATACTGATGACGATCTGAAGAAGGACAAGGCCTACCAGTTTGATATCACTGAGCAACCCTATAATTCCAACATCAAGAACAACACCACTACATGGACTGTGGAGAGGGATGTGTTGAAAGGAATATACTTCGTGAGAGCATACGTATTGAACACTCTAGGGAACGACGTGGCATACGGGCAGAGCACCCACAAGAACAATAACCATTCAATAACCAATTTTTGTTTTTCTGAGGGCGGTGATAAATTTGGATTTCTGAAATTTGTTCCCTGTCTGGATTGTGTCCTGCAGTTGGGTAAGAAAAGATCTAATTCTTTTCTCTTTTTAGTTCTATACTCGGATATTACAAAGCATCTCCATTCAAAAAAAAAACTGGTTATCTAAACAGTACAACTGTACAATATATAAAATAATGTGTCTTGCGACTCTACAGACGAAATCTTTATAGAAGTGGAACCAATTATCAGATCAGCTTTGGATGGACACAATGTATGCATTTTTTCCTATGGGGAGACAGGGATTGGCAAAACTTTTACTATGGTTAGTATTTTCTATTTTGGACTTTTCATTGAGCCACCTATAATGATGGTATTGTTTCTTAAATATTTGGTGGATATAATTAGCTATTTCATTCTTGGAAAATTCTGCAGGAAGGCACACCAGATTGTTTTGGCATTGTTCCCCATATGATTCAGGAACTTTTTCAGTAGGCCTCTTTGGACGGAACTGTTAGTTTCACATTCTCATTTAGCATTCTAGAAGTATACATGGGACACTTGAGAGATTTGCTCACCTCTCAATCAACGAAGTTAGTAGACCATCTTTCCAAAATGGTATTTTATAATCGTAGCATAGTAATTCTCCTCAAAGTGTGTAAAGAGTTGTAACTGCAATTAGATTGTTTTTCTTTTTGCTATTCAATCTTTCTATCCAAATGGATGCAAAGGGTGTCGTTGAAGTCAAGAAACTAAGGGAAGTGATCATGACCAATAGAATCCAAGCAATAAAATTGTATAGGAAAGCTAGCAGAGCTCGATCTACAGCTTGGACCAATGCCAATGAGTCTTCAAGTAGATCACACTAGTAGGTACCTCTTTTCACTGACAATACTAGATCGGTACATTGATTATAAATAGAAATCGAATTTGAAGTTTTATTAATGTCCTTGAATGAACAAAATGGTTCATTGATTGTAGACTACCACATGCACTAACAATTATCAAGGGGGTGCATAGTGCATCTACCAGCAAAAATAACAGTAAAAGGGAAGTTAATCCTAAATCTAAATCTAAATTAGTAACCCTAAAGCATAGTTAGCAAAAGGGTGGCCCAAAGAAGATAAGTACCCCCACAATGTAAAGGGTGGAGCTAATCGCTCTTATCATCTGCACCTGTAATATAGATGGGATTTACTTGCATTAATTCATCTAGGCAATTCTTCTGCTGTCTATAGTTTAATCTGGATTACCATCAGTTGCTCAGGTGCTCCAGACGGACACAGAGATGCCAACAAGCTTTGGATGGTGGATATTGGTGGAAGTGAGCGTTTGATAAAGACACAAGCCACAGGTCAGACTATGGAGGAAGGGAAGGCGATAAATATGTCCCTCTCATCTCTTGGTGATGTGATTAGTGCATTACAGAAAAGACAAGCTCACATTCCTTATAGGTTAATACTCTTGAGTTCTTAACCAGCGTAGCTGCATCTTAACCTTTGATCTATCAAGTGATGAGATGGATCAATCATCAAATCCCTTGAGGTGCAAACCATTTTTAGAGAACAGATACTTGAGGAAAGGTTTTCACCTCGAGGTATTTGGTCCCTCTTGGTGCTGGATAGATTTGGGGTTAAGATGGATCTAGGCTGGTTTAAAACACTCTCCTCTCTCTATATATGTGATTTTTAAATATTAAAGTGTAATTATTATTATTTTTTGTTTTTCTTTACTTTTGTCTCAACCTAGATTTGCAGTGAAGTTCCCTGGAGAATTGTTTGTTGACTACATAATCTTGTCTTCCTCTTCTATCAAAATTATACCACTTAACTTGAGTTTGTGAGTGTATTTATTCTATTCTTCTGCAAACTCTCTTTGGATACCAATCTGTACATCAGATTTCTAACCTTGAATCCAGAGTGAATTAGTTTCTGGATCATATACATCAACAAGACTGAATATATATTTATTCTGAAGTATTTTGAGAAGCGATACTGATAACCTAAAGTTTTCTGAGCACCCTAGCAAGGGGTTTTCACCTATTCTTATTTTGTTTCCTATGCCAATTTTCAATACTAGCTATTTTCATATCAGAGGGAATGCCCTTACCATTGCTTTCCAAACTATTATACCTCTATCTGGGAGCCCAAACATTATTGATTTACTCTAGTACCATCCAGGGTGGAGGTTGTTGAATTGAAGACCATTGGCACATGCATTTTGTTTTCAAGACTATTGGCATCTTGAATGTTATTGTTTCCCATCCATCTTTCAATTACCATGCGGCCTAATAGCAAACATGCTTCACTCGGACAATTTAAATTCTTAGAAGTTAACAAGCCCAATGAAAGCAATCTATCTTAACCACTTGTACTATGCCTTGTGTGCAGTCCTTAGATGAATTATATCAGTTTCTCTAAAATTCAGGGTCCTTCAAAAACTTAACATGAGAATACTGGCTTCATATAAGTGATTTTGATTTTATGTCTTAGCAGTGTGTGGTAATGCATAATATGCTTGTTTTTGCCAAACCTCAATTGTTGGAGGATCAAATCTTCTAGCTTTGAGGAGGTTCATTCTAGTTGATATGTAAGCTGTATGTCCATTACAGGATTGCAGGGACGACATGATTGTCCTAAAAGTCAACAAGGCCATTTCCTATTTGCATTGCTTAATATCTCAATCAAAACAAACTCCCCCTCGTTGTACCTGTTAGAAATTGGGAAATATGAAGGTGCATGAGCTTCTTCTTGTTTTTGAATTGCACACCAAAGTCTTTACTTATTTCTATTTATGTATATGTCAATCGATATTTTAGAAAGCAGTTTTGAATTTGTTGACATGCCTTGCAGTCTTCTAATATTCCATTCCCTTGTTTTTGGTGATGTCATAGTACGCAAAGCACATGTTTCCAAGTCACATATGCTAGCAGCATGAGGAGAAGGATCTATCACGGTGATGTTGGTGGCAAGGCATTTGAGTACCTTGAATCAACAGGGCTTGATGGATTAAATGAGCCCCTTCTCAACAGTGATAAATATGGCAGCTCTAAAAGGTTCTTGGATGTAAGTGCATGTGATGCAGTTGACACTATTAAGTAGGCTATTTTTTAGAATTGCAGTGATGAGCTCAATAGGGTTATTTATAAGAAGCCAATTCAATACCAATCTAAATTTTGTGCATATCGTTCTTACAAAATAGTGATTTTAATTGAAAAATTATACTAGGATAAACAATGGTTAGACTTACACCAGTGTATAGGTATGGCCTTTTGTATGGCATTGATTTTCAAGTTGCAGGATCATGGCGATGAAGATGATTGGAGAGAAAAGAGGAGAAATGAAGAGTTAGCTTGGACAAACATTTTCTCCCGATTGATAGCATAGTGGGCTCAGTGATTTAGTAAGCTTCATGTTCTATGATTAGAAGGGTTTTGAATAGATGTTGACATCTCACCTGAAAGTGTGTTTTAAATATGCTCTTATTTAACCATATCAAAGTCTAATATTTGACGATTTCATTGTCTTAGGTTCTACCTCCCCAATCCAAAGTCTTACCCTCAACTAAAATAGAAAACTAATATTGATTTTGTAGTGAATTTGTTGTCAATTCTTTATAACCAGTGTTTGTTCTTACAAGGAAATACTTCCTCAATATGATGTCTTTTTCAAAAATGAAAAATATTGTTTGAGCATTTGATTAGAACTATAACTACCCTGATTAGAACTATAACTACCCCGAAGCAATTTTTTGGTATGTCTTTAAAGCCTCTTTCTCCTATTTCGTATTGCACTTATCTCTCTTCTTTTGTTTGATAAAATTCTTTTAATTACCTTTTGATCTCATGCTACAGTTTTTTGTTGGTTGATCTCTTTATAAAGGCCTACACATCCTTAGAAATTTTAATGGAGAAAACAAATGTATGTATTTTCCCTTGATGGTGCACTCATTTCCAGTGTAGAAAACTTTAGAGGAAGGTGGCTTGGCCCACATTGGTGGAAGATGAGTTTGGGACACCATTTGCTCATCCTTTTCCTCTATATAAACTTAAATGCTCCTTTCCATGGCATCATCCACCATTATTTTCAAGTTACTTATGAATTTCCAGTCAAATTCAAATATCTTGGCATGACTCTAGATGACTCGGTAGATAGTTTAACAATGGATGCATGCTTGTCATTCCTATAAATTTATGGGATTTTTTCATTTTGCATCATTCAAGCATACAAAATAATGATTACCAAGTTACTATAGATCCATAATGGATTACCTTGTACTAGTCCTTCAAGTTCTTCAACTGCTTTGCACTTAATAAATGCAGTTGAAAGACTTGAAGGACTAGTACAAGGTAAGCCATTATGGATCTATAGTAACTTGGTAATGATTATTTTGTATGCTTGAATGATGCAAAATTTGTTTGAATATCATCATTGTCAAGCAATAACAACTTCTTAAAGGGTGCTAGCTCAATGGTAGAGCACCTGCCTAATTATAGGTAGGAGATTGGTGGTTCGATTCCTCCGTACCCTATCATAAATTAGTGACTAAGAAAGCGACTAAATTCGCATATATATGACTATTAGTAGCTAATTTCCAATATCTTATAGCGCGACTAAGGTTTAGTCGTATTTAGCTTAGTCATTAATATGTTATCATCTAGTAGTTTATTTAGTCGTATTTAGCTTAGTCAATCAACATGGTTTTCTATGATACGACATGAAGCCCTTCAAATATGAGGTATTGTGTGACATTGCCCCTCTTGAAGTTTGTGATGCTCTTTTAGGAAAACTATATATGTGGAAGAATCATATTGCTTGTTGGTCCCGTAATGCCATTATGACTTGGGAGATCAATGCTACATGATACCAAAGGTATCCCTAACAACTATAATCCCAATGATCATTGGTAAGAAATGCAAGAAGAAAATATATGAAACTAGGATATTTCCCCCCTCTATACTTAGTCAAAAGAAGCAAGGAAAATTATCATGACCAAAGCCTTTGCAAAGGTTCTCTCTATGCAATAGAGACAAGTAGATTAGTTGGTGGAAGAATACAAATACAACTTCACCTCACCTACTATTGGTCACCCTATATGCTAATTAATTACAACTAACACACATGATGCTCAATATAAATTGTCAACCCAGGGAAGTCTTTTATTTCAATGGCAATAAGCACAATCTATGCATACACATTTCAAGTTGTTGATTAACTAAATGGAGATAATAATCCTACCTATCTGCTCATCCAAACTCATTCCATGACTAAAACTAATCTAACTTATCCATGTAGGAATTCAAAGTACAATTACCTTCCTACAAAAATCAACCCAACAGTTATTGATCTAAGAATAAAAATGAACTAGATTACTTTTGCAAGAAGTTAAATCTTATAATTATCAAACTATAGTAATCAATCTCTACCAAACTTATTCATCTAGCAGCTACTGTAAATTTATTATAATCTGCCTAATCTAATGAATTCAAGAAAGATACAACAGCAACCGAAATTAGAAAATAAGCTTGAACTCTAATTTGATAAATATTGGAAATCCTAGAAAGCATAAATGACTAAATGCAATTGAAGCTAAGCTTGGCTGTAACAGCTAATTCTAACACAGCATGCATCAATTAAACTAACCTACACAGTCAAATGTCACACCACACAGTTGCAGCTATTCAAGATGCAATGATAAATTACCAGGAAGGAATGCAATTATAAACTCTTTGTTGCAGCTAAACAGTAATACACCTAATGCGTTTCCACACCACACAACATGAAATAAATTAAACTACCTTCTTAACTTGAAAATCTCTATGAGAAGGCGGGCCTTGGCATTCTAACAGAGACGCCGTGAACTGCCACAAATTAAGACACAGAAATATAAAGAACACTACTCTTTGTATTAAAGATGGTAATCCATAATCTCAACTCTCTGTTACAACCCATACAAAATGATAATTAACCAACGCCAGACTCTAAAAGCCTTCCCATATTTATACATGCAAAGTATAGTTTGTGATCCACTAATTTTACGCAGCAATGAAGATCTATGATCTTCATGCTGCGGAGTTACAACTGAACTGTTACAGCCATATTGAATGAGGCCGTTGGATATGAAGGATGGTGTTACTCTGGCGGTCAATGGATCAACGGATTAACCAATTGGGAGGCGTCCTGTTTGTTGCAGTAATGCTCTATTTCAGCGAAGCCCTGTTACAGCTTTACGTGGAAGGATGTACTGTCGCTTTGAATATGAGGAATTAAATCTGAAGAGTAATAGCTGGAATCACGTGCGATTATTTCCCAAGGCATTGCGGCTGATACACCTGTGCGTTGATCTTGACTTAATGAAATCAACACAAGTTAGCATAAATCAAAGGCTAAAATTCATAACCATAACAATCTTAAGCATTAAATAAATGAAGCAATAATGAATTATACTTTGTTAGGATTGTTGATTGATCTGGAAGAAAGGCATGTATATGGTTTATGAAAGTAGGGTGTAACAGGGCAAAATGATGAAATAAGTGTGGTAAAAAAGGAGCATTTCCAGGGCCCAACATCTCCCCCCAACTATCCATTTGCTTGTCCTCATGCAACAGCCGATTAGTCTGATTCTGAATCTGATCCTCGTTCATATTATGCAGATGAGTTGAAGGAATCAGCTTTGACAATTAATCATTGGAAACGCTCGATCTTGTGTAACATCATCCCCCTACCCTTAGCAGCTTTAGCCTATGTTGGAACTCAGTAGATTTTCAATAGTGTTGGTTCTTATGTAACAACATCTTTCCCTTGTATCTCAATCTCAGCATCTTCTATCTGAGTTGCATTTCCAACAATTTTTTCAAGGACACTGGTTCTTGTGTAGCATTGTCATGTTTCTTGATTCTTTTAGCCTGCTGAGTCAATTCAATGTCCCCAAAATGATGAGACTGAGCCCAGGAATAGTTCCTTTGATTGTTTTGCTCCTGCATATCTTTGTACCTCTAAGTCCAGCACTGTAACTTTATGCCCTATCAAATTAAATATATCTCCACATTCCGGGAATATCATTTCTTTTCGTCCTTCATTCCTCTGAATGGAAGATAAATTCTTCGGTTGGTCTGTAGCCTCCACCATTGTATTCACATACTTCTTTGCTTGCTTCCTGCATGTCTCCTTCCATTTCTCTAATTCTGTGCGAAGCACTTGCACCTCCTCCTTTAACAACTCATTTTCAAAAAGAATATTCTCTATTTGAGGTTCTTCTATAGCAGGTTCTTTTGTATCAATAGGTGGTAGAGGTTTTAAGATGGGAATTCCAAAATCTACACCAATCAAATGACCCGCTTCTGTTGCAGTAACAGTTTTGATTCTTCTCTTTTTCGTAGGGTTGGATGTCTGGCCCTTGCTCATTATCCCTTCCTTTCTCCTCTGAGGCAGGGAAACTCTTATCACTTTAGAAACAGGGATGAATACCTCCTCTTGAATTAAAGTTCTTCTTATTTAAGGGGAGGATTCCACATTCAAAGCTTCTAGACCACTTCCTGCTACTGCTTTTGCTTGATGTTCCTCTTCTGTTATTTTGGTTTTAGCTGCTCCAGTTTTAACCTCCTCTATATCTATCTCCTCTTCATCCTCCAATCGAACTTCTGGTTTTCCAACCCTCCCCCCAACTGAGTTTGAGGAACTCTAGTCCTCATCCACTATCTTTGTAGAAAATTCACGGGGTACCCCTGGACGAACCAGAAATTGTTCCCAGGTCAAATTGTGGTATGCAAGGGCCCATAAGACTAATAATTTAACTAGCCCATGATTTTGTGAGGGATGATAAGGGGTTGTTATCTCCTCAAATAAACATAGACTAGTTGTGGTTTCTAGGTGATACAAGGTCTTTCACTTTTTCATTTTTAGATGCATTTGAGGTTCTTTTTCAAGAGTTTGAAGTATGTAATGAAGTTTGAAATAACATTTGGTGTTACTTTGTCTCCAAGAAAAAAAATTTCGGTTTCGGTAGCTTAGGCGGACAGGGCAATTGTTCATTAGCTATCGAAAACCCAGCTTTCGGCAGCTCACAGCATAAAGGTAAAATTACTCAAAGCTACCGAAAAGAAAGGCACGGGTCATGTATCATGGAACAGTTTTCGGTGGCTTAGGCGGATACGACAGTTGTTCATTAGCCACTGAAAAGTAAGTTTCTGGCAGCTTACAGTTCAAAGGAAAAATTGTTTGAATCTACCGAAAGCAGAGGCATTCTCAACATTGTTTTGGCAGCTTACAGTTCAAAAGCAAAATTGTCCATAGCTACCGAAAGCAGAGGCATTTTCAACACTTTTTTGGCAGCTTTACGTGGTCAAAGGTGAAATCATAGGCTACCTAAATTAAGTCATTTTAGAAGCTACCACTGTAACAAAGAAAAAGAGGATCTTCACTAAGTTCTCAATTATCCACAGAGCACTCAGATAACAGAAGAGAGGAACAACAACTATTCATTGAATTCTTGTGTCAAATTCAACAAATTCCAAACATAGCATTGATCCAATTTTCTTGTGATATTATGGCTTGTTTCATGTTCATGATTTCAATATTTTCACTTGCTGAATGCAGAGCATTCTGCCACTGTATTACTTTTCAGATTGTTAAAGCTTGCCTTTTCGGCGGCTATTCCAATTTGCACAGCTATCTTTGCCACCGAAAGCAGAGCTTTCGGTGGCTTACAGGTTAGAATTTTGGCTCACAAGCCGCCGAAAGCACAGAGACAAGCAGAATGATGGTATTTTCACCCAGATCAAATGTTTTCGCTACCAAATCATTTGAGGAAGATTCTAAATGAATGATAAAATTAAAAGGGATAGAGATCACTCTTTCTTTTAAGTTTTGAGGTTGTTACAAAGGAGATAAAGGTTGAAGAGCCTTTCTATTTTTAGTCAAGATGATGTCCAGCTTTCAAAAGAAGAGTTAAAGTGCCTTTTCATCACCTTGAAGGTTGTTAAGCTTGTCAAAGATTGCTGCAGCTGTCGAAAACATGAAGACTATCAAGATGGAGGCAGGGATATTTGTTGCAAAAATGGCGTTTTTACTGTGCAGTGTCATCATTTTAAAATGATTATTCTGAGCGTTTGGAGAATCTTTTTGCAAAACACTCGAATATTTTTGTTCCTAACATGTCAGATAACAATAAACTCTCTCTGTTTTCCTACAGGTGTTGCATATTGAGAGAATCAAATCCGTCTCTGAGCCCCAATTTTCGGATGCCAGAATCTGCTTGTTTGACACATGTTTCTGAAATGCAGATCTTGTGCAAATGAAAACGAATCTCAAGAAACTGAGAGAGGTTTCTGCTCAAAACAAACCAATATACAATAATGTCTTTCGTTTTATACATAGGTGTCACAGATTCAGAGAATCGAATCCGTCTTTGAGCCCCAATTTTCGGATGCAAGAATCTGCCTATTTGACACATGTTTTTGAAATGCCGATCTCAGGAAAATGAAAACGAATCTCAAGAAATTGAGAGAGGCTTTTGCTAAAAAAAAACCAATATACAATAACCTCTTTCGGTTTATACGAAGGTGTGACAGATTCAGAGAACTGAATCCATCTCTAAGCCCCATTTTTCAGCAGTTTGGCCAAATTAAAAAGGATTTTTCCCTAGTTTATTGAAAACAGTTTTGAGTTTCTATCTTTAGTAAATTCGATCCAGCTTCTTGGGATCTGAACGTTTTTGTAAAGGCTATAAGGCTTGTGACCTACGTAGAACAGGGGTTCGATTTTGGGGACTTTTTCACATGTTGTAAGCTCATACTTCTTATGTTATATCAGTAAAACAAGCTTCTTTCGCCATTAGTTGTTCAGATTTTCCATCTTCTGTCTATTCTGTACTTGCATTTGAATGCTACGTTCATGCTGTTATGTTTATTTACGCCTGATGACTGTCATCTTATCATTGTATTCATAAGCTTAACTCTGCAAGTATTTTGTGATTATTGTAATCTGCCATTCATATATATGCTTTTGTGTATGATTTTGCTGGTATGATAGCTACTTCTCCACACATTCATTTATTTACAAACCCCCTGAGCATTAGTGGTTGAGAGCCTTGTCCATCTGAGCTCATTTAGATATGTTTTGATTTAATGAGGATTGATTGAGTCATCCAACTTGATCCACCCTTTTTATATTATTGAGATTTTGGTTAAGTTACCAGGCTCTTTCGAATGCAACCTAGAAAGAGTCCTGGAGTGCTAACATTTTGGTGTCGTTGCCATGGAGAGGAAGTTGAAACTAGTTTCCCTGGGAGAATGACATAAGATCCAACTTTGATGATAGATAAAGTGTGGATGGTATTTCTGGTTGTAATCATCTATCTGGCGACTCCATTGGAATGAAGTGGCTTCGAGAAGACCAAGTACCAGAGAAAATCCTCAAAGGCCACCAGTGACACTTGTTTCAGATCCCAAATAGATTTTAAGGAGGAGAAGAGCTTCACAAAGACATATTTCCACATCTACAAGGGGAACCACATCAGGTACTTCTAGACGTACTACTTCTGTTTTATCAAATGAAACTCCCTTTAAATTTTTGCCTACTGAAGCAACTAGTTCACAGAAAATTATAAGTAAATCAGAAGATTTGGAAGTTGAAGAATTCTCGACTAGTTCTGCTGTTGAAGATCCTATCTCTGAATCTATTACCCAAGCTGACTGAGGAAAAGAAACCCTAGAATCCATCAAAGAAGAGGGATTTTCTTCCTACTTGAATCCCTTATCAACTGAGCTTGAAGAGAGCTATCCTTTTGTTCATACCAATGTACTAGCCATTGAAAACATCTTGCAGAATCTTTTAGATTAGCGCGAGGAAAGATTGGCCCTGTTACTTGCACAGTCCTACAAGGATTCCTCTTTTCCCAATCAGCCCACAAATCTTTTCACCTCAACTCTTGGCAAATCCATTGGGTCAAACCCACCACTTCCATCACCACCTTTACCTCCTTAGCTATACCACCCACCCCAATATCATCTTCTTCTACTGTTTCCACACCTACAACCAGCATGGAGACTCCACTGTCTAAAGATTGAAGGGTGACTCCACTGGGGATCCAAGTATGGAAGCCATTTTGGCTCAAAGGTTTTCCTTTTGTGACTTTTCAGATATAGCTGGTTCTCCAAACCAAATGCTTAGCATAGGTGAATGGGAAGGCATTCTTTGTACATTCAAAGGAAAAGATTGGGAGGTTCCAGCTGAGCATCTGCTGGATTTTCACAACTTTGTTCATGAACATCAAATTGCACATGAAGATGTCAAGATCAAGCTTTTCAAATATTCATTGAAGGGAGTAGCCCTTGATTGGTGCAGATCTCTTCCAACTTCAAGCATTCACTCACTGGCAAGTTTTCATTATGCTTTCCATTTGTTTTGTAAAGATGAATTTCTAGCTGAAAGCCTCTTTGAAGATTGTTGTGATGAATTTGAGAAGCATGTTCAGCAGAAAGTACTCTTTTCTTCTGATTGTCAAGATGAAAATTATGTTGTTAAGGAAGATCTTCATGATGCAGATGATTATAATGGGAATTACATAGTTCTAGATGCAACATACCTTATCTCTATTGCACCTGCTGCCTTTGATTTGCATGAAGAAACAGTTAGAGAAGAGAATTTTTCTGAACTTTTTCAAGAGGTTGCCTACGATATGTTTTCACCCGTGATTGGAGAGAAGGATCTTAAGATTGCTTGTCTTTCTTCGCAAGATATGGAGGTTTTCTGTTCACCTATTTTTGATAAGTATGCAGATGGAGAAGAGCAGATTTCTACATCAAATAATGTAGACTTGAGTAGCAGTCAGCCAATATATGACATTTATGAATCAGGTTTCGATGAGCCTTTTTCTTTTCCCATAAAGGAACAGCATCATGTTATAATCAGCCCTTCCATGTTTGCAGAAGATATTGAATATGATGAGTTTAATTTGGCTGAAGATTTCAGGTCTTCTCTTCTGGTTATAACGCCTCATGAACAGAAAATTGAAATCACTTACGGAGAAGACATCAAAAAAGAAGGGATTAGCAGTCAAATCAGCTCACAGCTATTTTCAGATTTGCAGGAACTAGTTTGTAGCAGCCATATATCAGAGGTTGAATAAGATACTTTTCATAAAGATTCAAAGGTGTTAGATGACCTTTATTTTGACAGTAAGTTTGTAGATATGCTTGACATCTTATCAAATGTATCTATTTTTCATAAAGACCAGGTCATTTCTTTTGATATCTCACATAATAAAGAGCAAATTGCATATGGCAGCAGCCCTGGATCTGATTAGGAGCATCGTGAAGCTGATAGATAAAAGTTCCAAAAACAATCAATGCTTGATTCTATGTCAGCTGCTGAGCAATCAATATATGAGCTTATAGAACTTGGAAATGACATTCATGATCATCCATCTCTTGAGATCGAATATGAGGAAAAGCAGTCCTTTGAATTTAAACAACAAAGTAAGATCCTACATGAATTTTATGATCCAGTTGCTATATGGATGGAGTCACTGTTGTCAGTTATGCCATATATTACAAAGTTTGGCATGATGGTTTGCAGCAGTAAACATGAGCTGGTTGCATTTTTGTTGTTACATATTTTGTTCTCCTTTCATGTTTTTTGCTGTACACATGAAGACAGGTCAAGCAATTTGTTGCTTAAATTATTTTTCTGGAAATTTGTATATACTTGAAACATTAATTTGCAGCAGCTACAGTAGGGTAGCATAGATGAATAAGCTCATGGCTGAGCATTTCAAGTTTGCATAATGCGTGAGGTTTGCATTTAGTATTGTGGTTTTAGTTTTGAATAAAGACTCCATGCCCAATGGAACACTAGAAGATAGGGTTAGATTTTTGTTTTACAGGAAAGGCATTTGATCTGTGGTTCTTGGAAATTCACCGAGAGGTTTCCATCCCCAAGTAGGATCCAGATGTTATCTCAAATAAACATAGACTAGTGGTTTCTAGGTGATAGGAGGTCTTTCACTTTTTCATTTTTAGATGCATTGGAGGTTTTTTTTCAAGAGCTTGAAGTATGTAATGAAGTTTGAAATAACATTTGGTGTTACTTTGTCTCCAAGAAAGAATTTTTCGGTTTCGGTAGCTTAGGTGGACAGGGAAATTGTTCATTAGCTACCGAAAACCCAGCTTTCGGCAGCTCACAGTGTAAAGGTAAAATTACTCAAAGCTACCGAAAAGAAAAGCACGTGTCATGTATTGTGGAACAATGTTTGGTAGCTTAGGTGGATACGACAGTTGTTCATTAGCCACTGAAAAGTAAGTTTCTGGAAGCTTACAATTCAAAGGAAAAATTGTTCGAAGCTACCGAAAGCAGAGGCATTCTCAACATTGTTTTGGCAGCTCATAGTTCAAAAGCAAAATTGTCCATAGCTACCGAAAGTAGAGGCATTTTCAACACTTTTCCGGCAGCTTTACGTGGTCAAAGGTGAAATCATCGGCTACCTAAATTAAGTCGTTTTAGAAGCTACCACTGTAACAAAGAAAAAGAGGATATTCACTAAGTTCTTAGTTATCCACGGAGCACTCAGATAACATAAGAGAGGAGATAGCAACTATTCATTGACTTCTTGTGTCAAATTCAACAAATTCCAAACATGGCATTGATCCAATTTTCTTGTGATATTATGGCCTGTTTCATGTTCATGATTTCAATCTTTTCACTTGTTGAATGCAGAGCATTCTGCCATTGTATTACTTTTCAAATTGCTAAAGCCTTCCTTTTCGGCGGCTATTTCAGTTTGCACAAATGTCCTTAGCCACCGAAAGCAGAGCTTTCGGTGGCTTACAGGTTAGAATTTTGGCTCACAAGCCGCCGAAAACACAGAGATAGGTAGAATGATGGTATTTTCACCCAGATCAAATGTTTTCGCTGCCAAATCATTTGAGGAAGATTCTAAATGAATGATAAAATTAAAAGGGATAGAGATCACTCTTTCTTTTAAGTTTTGAGACAAAGGAGATAAAGGTTGAAGAGCCTTTCTATTTTTAGTCAAGATGATGTCTAGCTGTCAAAAGAAGAGTTAAAGTGCCTTGTCATCACCTTGAAGGTTGTTAAGCTTGTCAAATATTGCTGCAGCTGTCGAAAACATGAAGACTATCAAGATGGAGGCAAGGATATTTGCTGCAAAAATGGAGTTTTTACTGTGCAGAGTCATCATTTTAAAATGATGGTTCTGAGCATCTGGAGAATATTTTTGCAAAAAGATCGGATTTTTTTGTTCCTAACATGTCAAAGAATAATAAACTCTCTCCATTTTCCTATAGGTGTTTCATATTGAGAGAATTGAATCCGTCTCTGAGCCCCAATTTTCGGATGCCAGAATCTGCCTGTTTGACACATGTTTTTGAAAAGCATATCTCATGCAAATGAAAACGAATCTCAAGAAACTGAGAGAGGTTTCTGCTCAAAACAAACCAATATACAATAACCTCTTTCGGTTCATACACAGGTGTCACATATTCAGAGAATCGAATCTGTCTCTGAGCCCCAATTTTTGTTTGCCAGAATTTGCCTGTTTGACACATGTTTTTGAAATGCCGATCTCGGGAAAATGAAAATGAATCTCAAGAAACTGAGAGAGGTTTTTTCTCAAAACAAACCAATATACAATAAACTCTTTCAGTTTATACATAGGTGTCACAGATTCAGATAACTGAATCCATATCTGAGCCCCATTTTTCAGCAGTTTGGCCAAATTAAAAAGGATTTTTCCCTAGTTTATTGAAAACGGTTTTGAGTTTCTATCTTTAGTAAATTCGATCCAGCTTCTTAGGATCTGAACGTTTTTGTAAAGGATATAAGGCCTGTGACTTATGTAGAACATGGGTTCTATTTTGGGGAATTTTTCACATGTTGTAAGATCATACTTCTTATGTTATATCAGTAAAACAAGCTTATTTCGCCATTAGTTGTTCAGATTTTCCATCTTCTGTCTATTTTGTACTTACATTTGAATGCTACATTCATGCTGTTATGTTTATTTATGCCTGATGACTGTCATCTTATCATTGTATTCATAAGCTTAACTCTACAAGTATTCTGTGATTATTGTAATCTGCCATTCATATATATGCTTTTGTGTATGATTCTGCTGGTATGATAGTTACTTCTCCACACATTCATTTATTTACAAACCCCTTGAGCATTAGTGATTGAGAGCCTTGTCCATCTGAGCGCATTTAGATATGTTTTGAGTGAATGAGGATTGATTGAGTTATCCAACTTGATCCACCCTTTTTATATTATTGAGATTTTGGTTAAGTTACCATGCTCTTTCGACTGCAACCTAGAAAGACTCCTGGAGTGCTAACAGGGGTGTTGAGCTCCTTTAGCATAGTAAGCCATGCGTTGCAGAGATTTAAGAAGATAGTATGGATTATTTAACAGTTTGTGATGACGTAAATGTGATAGGAGGAAAAATTCATAAATGTAAACAGCAATGTACCTCCCTTCACATGTGATATATTTCTTCAAAAAGAGTGCAACTTCATCCCAAGGACTCGGAAGAGTCTCCAACGCTGTTCTTCTACCCCGTGGTCGACCACTCTCTCCTGCTGCCAGAAATCTTCAGTTGCAGTCGGATGATGGCGCTTCCTACTAAACCAGTGTTGCCCGGTTCTAGGCAATGTCGTTACCTCTTCCAAGATTGCCTCTGAAACATTTATCTTTAGACCGTGAACCTATGAATGGGTACAAGTCATATTTTGAGCAAATTCAAGGGTTTTTTCCTCATGAAAACCATTCATATGTTGAAAATAATCTGTCCACCCTGCTTCTTGAAAGATGACAAAGAATTCTCTGTTCTTATACATAGTTTATATTGTTAGAGGCTCATACCTCATAGGGATACCCATACAGCTCAGCTTCTGTAAAATATTTTAGCGAATGCACCAGTTACAGTTCCAAATGTTGAGATGACTGCATGCAGACACAGTTGATGGATAGTCGAAGTTTGAATTGAGCATTTTTGGAAAGGTGGCATCTCTGTGAGAAGGCTTGGGCATTGTGAATGAAAGGTCATGCCTTTTCATTCTTAAGTATAATTAATTATGTTTATTATTAATTATTTACTTTTATGTTCATAGCAAAATGTTGGTCACCCTATATGCTAATTAATTACAACTAACACACTGGATGCTCAATATAAATTGTCAACCCAGGGAAGCCTTTTATTTCAATGGCAATGAGCACAATCTAGGCATAAACATTTCAAGTAGTTGATTAACTAAATGGAGATGATAATCCTACCTATCTACTTAGCCAAACTCATTCCATGACTAAAACTAATCTAACTTATCCATCTAGGAATTCAAAGTACAATTGCCTTCCTACATAAATCAACCGAGCAGTTACTGATCTAAGAATAAAAATGAACTAGATTACTTTTGCAAGAAGTTAAATCCTATAATTATCACACTACAGTAATAAATCTCTACCAAACTGATTCATCTAGCAACTACAGTAACTTTATCATAATCTGCCTAATCCAATGAATTCAAGAAAGATAAAACAACAACCAGAATTCGAAAATAAGCTTGAACTCTAATTTGATAAATATTGGAAATCCTAGAAAGCATAAATGACTGAAAGGAATTGAAGCTGAGCTTGGCCATAACAACTAATTCTAACACACCATGCATCAACTAAACTAAACTACACAGTCAACTGTCACACCACACAGTTGCAGCTATTCAGGATGCAATGATAAATTACCAGGAAGGAATGCAATTATAAACTCTCTGTTGCAACTAAATAGTAATATGCCTAATGTGTTTCCACACCACACAACAGGAAATAAATTAAACTACCTACTTAACTCAGCAATCTCTGTGAGAAGGTGGGCCCTGGCCTTCTAACAGAGACGTCGTGAACTACCACAAATTAAAACACGAAAATATGAAGAACTTTGCTCTTTATATTAAAGATGGTAATCCACAGTCTCAACTCTCTGTTACAGCCCATACAAAATGCTAATTAACCAACCTTGGACTCTGAAAGCCTTCCCATATTTATACATGCAAAGTACAGTTCATGATCCACTAATTTTGCGCATCAATGAAGATCTCTGATCTTCATACTGCGGAATTACAACTGAACTGTTACAACCGTATTGAATGAGGCCATTGGATATGAAGGATGTTGTTACTCTGGCAGTTAATGGATCAACGGATTAACCAATTGGGAGGCGTCCTGTCTGTTGCAGCAATGCTCTATTTCAACGAAGCCTTGTTATAGCTTTACGTGGAAGGATGCGCTATCCCTTTGAATATGAGGAATTAAATATGAAGAGTAACAGCTGGCACCACGTGTGATTCTTTCCCAAGGCATTATGGCTGATACACCTGTGCTTTGATCTTGACTTAATGAAATCAACACAAGTTAGCATAAATCAAAGGCTAGAATTCATAACCATAACAATCTTAGGTATTAAATAAATGAAGCAATAATGAATTATACCTTGTCAAGATTGTTGATTGATCTGGAAGAAAGGCATGTATATGGTTTATGAAAGTAGGGTGTAACAGGGAAAAATGATGAAATAAGTGTGGTCAAAAAGAGGTATTTGTAGGGCACAACAAGACCATTACTACTTGGGATAAAATGAAACAAACCTTTCTTTCTAAATATCAAGAATATTGTAGAACCAGAGATAGAAAAGAAGATCTGTTTAAAATGGTTCAGAATGAAGAGGAGAGCTCGGAAGATTCTATGGAAAGATTGTTGTATAATTTACAAAGGTTTGGTCACACTGCGATTGGAAACAATGTACTCAAGATTATCTTGTTGCAAGGAATTAGAGAAGATTGCCTTGATATGTTGAATTTGTTGGGGAAAGGGGACATCTCAAAGGAACCCTTCGAGAATATCATTGAATTATGTCGAAGGTACTCAAGGGGATCCTCTAGAACTAACAAACGAGACAAAGATTGAGATCGGGATGTCTTCACTAGAACACAGAAGTCAGCTAGTGGGGGAGCCACTTGAGCAGAAATAGGAAACCTACTGGAGAATTTCAAAACAAATATGATGAGCTGCATTTCTTCAGAGTTAGATGTATTTAGAGAAAAACAGAGGCAAGCAGTAGAAGATCTTACATTTGGTGTATTCTATCCTAAATGTAGAAAAAAACACCCACTGAAAGAATGCCCATTGGACAAGGCAAAGATATGTAGGATATGTAAATTGGAGCATGATACCAAGGAATGTCCTTTATTACCCAAAGTCAAAGAAGTCCTGCAGGCATCCACTTCAGATGTGGAACAAGCTTACTTTATTGCACAGAAGAAACCTTGGCAGCCCCGCAATCAAGGTATGAATCAAGATGCATCATTTTTCTTGAATAATATGAATGGAATGAATAATATGAATACACAATTCCCTTCACATTATTCTAATAACCAGTGGCATCCATCTCAAAACCCAATGAAAAATCCTAACTCTTGGACACCATGGTCACAACAATCAAACCATCAAGCTCCTTGGAATCCCAATTGGAGAAATTCTTACCAAGGAAATAACTTTTCTCATCACCAGACTCAATATCAATAGTGCCCTCCTCAACAGTATCCTCACCAACCGTATCAGCAACCACAGCTCCAATTCCAAAACAATGCCTCACCTATGAATGCACCACTTCTACCACAGCTACCTGCACAACCTAACCCAAACCCGAACAATAAAGCAGTTCATCAATTCGAGACTGCCAACATGCTTCGGTATTCCATCTCTCAAATTCCCTGCAATGACATACAATTACGATCAGGGAGGGTATTGGAACCCATCATCACTGAGGATGTCCCATCCCCACTGACTGAAACTGGAGTGAATCAACACTTTGAAAATATGGTTAGCTCAGCAATCCCCATCATGAGGATGTTGAAATTCCTACCGACACAGTAGCTGAAACTCAGGAAGTAACACACGATGAAGCACAACCTACACAATCGATAAGAGAACTGCCATATCCTGAGCGATTGGCCCTCCAGAAAACAGTGGAACAAACTTGATTCAATCTCTTAGGAGAATTGAAGAATTTGTATGTCAAAATCCCACTGTTACAAGCCCTCCATGACGTGCCCATTTATGCCAAGACTGTTAGGGATCTATGTGTCAAGAAACCAGGAAGGAAGCCTAGGGATCCTCTCACTGTCCATGTATTGGGAAATATTTCCAAATTAATAATGGGGAAGACTCCTGTGGAAAATACGATGACATTGGAAATCCTACTGTTACAGTTCACATAGGAAACACACAAATCCCCAATGGATTGGTAGACTTAGGCATGGATATCAATGTCATGACCATAGAAACTGTGAAGAAAATTGGACTCACTAATCTTCGGCCAACCCCTACCATTTTAGAACTTGCTGATAGATCAACAATCAAGCCCGAGGGAATCTCGGACAACCTAGTAATCTCTGTTGACTCGTGGGAATACCCTACGGACTTCTTGGTATTACAGCCGAAGTCTTAGTTTGGGGGACACCCACTAATCTTGGGGAGACCCTGGTTAGCCACAATAGACACATGTATCAGTTGTCAATCAGGATCCATGACTATCTCATACGGGACTGAAATCAAAAGCCTGACTCTATACCCTCCAGCCCGACCAAGCACAGAAGCTGAAACTTCGCTTTGGGTGGATTTGGAGGAGGAGGAAGGCATTCAACCATTATTAACGATAGGGAGAGCCTTAAATTTTAAAGATGAAATAGAGAATGAGAAAATCTTATGGAAGAAACTCTAGTCAGTGATGCAAATATAATCCCAATACTTAAAATTTTGAAAAGTCTCCCAGTAGAAATTGAGCTAGGAAAAACACTGAACATCAATCCGAACCTTGCGCCCAATGAGATGGAACAACTGATCACTTTGCTAAAAAAGCACAAGGGAGCTTTTGCTTGGGAGTACACAGACATGAAGGGTATCCCTTCTAATCGCTGTACCCATCACATTTATATTAAGAATGACTCCAGGCCAGTGTGCCAACACAACGAAGGATGAACCCGAACCTAAGGGACGTAATGAAAGAGGAGATCTAGAAAATTTTGGAAGCGGGATTTATATACCCAATTTTAGACAGTGAGTGGGTTTCTCCACTCGTGATTGTGCCAAAAAAGAATGGGAAATGGAGGGTCTGCATGGATTATAGAGAATTGAACAAAGCAACGCAAAAAGATAACTTTCTCTTACCTTTTATCGATCACGTACTTGATACCTTGTCTGGGAAAAAGTATTTTTCCTTCCTGGATGGCTTTAGCGGCTATAACCCAATCCAGATTGCTCCAGAAGACCAAGACAAAACCACTTTCACCTGTCCCTGGGGCACTTTTTCATACAGGGTACTTCCTTTCGGGTTGTGCAATGCACCAACCACATTTCAAAGAGCAGTGATTGGAATCTTATCAAAGATGGTAAATGACTGCATGGAAATTTTTATGGATGACTTCACTCCATATGGTAGTAGTTACGAAGAAGCATTGAAAAATTTAGAAAAGGTTTTGAAACGCTGTGAATAGAGCTAGTTATCTTTAAGCACTGAAAAGTGCCATATGATGATGAGCAAGGGCATAGTTCTGGGGCACTTCATCTCTTCTGATGGTATCCAGGTAGACCCATCCAAGATTAAGGTAACTGAAAATATACCAACTCCTGGGACACGAAAATATTTACGTAGCTTCTTAGGGCATGCTGGCTATTACAGAAGATTCATAGAATTTTTTTCCAAACTAGCTTCTCCTTTGTTCACCTTGTTGATGAAGGATGCATAGTTTGTTTGGAATGATGCATGCCAAACAACGTTTACTGAACTTAAGAAAAGGTTGTCTACAACACCCATCTTACAAGGGCCCAACTGGGCTTTGCCTTTTCATATCTCTTCAGATGCTTCAAACACTGCCATTGGAGCAGTTTTAGGACAGGAGGAAGGTCATGCCCCATACGCAAATTATTATGTTAGTAAGAACCTATCCCCTGCTAAACTAAACTACACTGTCATAGAGAAAGAATTCCTTGCCATAGTTTATGCCATGAAAAAATTTAGACACTAAATTACTGGATATTCCACTTTTGTGCACACTGATCATTCAACCATCAAGTATTTAATGAATAAACCAATCACAAATGCTAGAGTAACTAGATATTTGCTACTATTACAGGAATTTGACATCACAATTATTGATAGACCAGGGAAGGAAAATGTTGTTGCAGACTTTTTATCTCGACTTACTAACAGTGATGACAACTTACCAGTCGAAGATTCCTTCCCTGATGAACATTTGTTTGCAGTATCAGCTCATTCCCCATGGTATGCAGATATTGCTAACTTTTTGGCTGCAGGTAAGCTTCCAGCACATCTATCGAAGAGAGAAAAAAGAAAGATCATACAACAGAGTGCTAGGTACCGCTAGATCAATGGGCATCTTTTCTACACAGGGCTTGACTTAGAAATCAGAAGATGTGTAAAATAAGATGAAATCTTCAGTATCCTGAAAGCTTACCATGATGAGCCCTGTGGGGGACACTTTGCTGACAAAAGGACATGTCATAAGTTTTTAAGGATGGGTTATTTCTAGCCTACATTGTTCAGGGATGTGAAGAAGTATGTTCAGGCGTGTGATAGCTTCCAGAGGATGGGTCAGCCCAATAGAATAGATGAAATGCCTCTTCAGCCAAAGTTGGTGGTTGAACATTTTGACAGATGGGATCTGGATTTCGTAGGGTCTATCAACCCTCCCTCAAAATAGAAAGTTCACATCTTGGTTTGCATATACTACATGACCAAATGGGTGGAAGCTGTAGCCTTGGTCAAAGCTAATGATCAGGCTGTAATTGATTTCCTATATGAAGAAATTTTTACTCGGTTTGGAGTACCTAAGGAAATCGTTACAAATGGTGGACCACAGTTCGTGTCTCACAAATTGGAATCCCTGTTATAGAAATTTCACATTCAACACAAAATAACCTTGCTATATCATCCATAGGCCAATGGCCAAGTGGAGAGTAAAAATAAGGTCATCGAGGCTATTTTAACAAAAACACTGAAAAGCCATCGTAAAGATTGGGCTAAGAGACTTCCGGAGGCACTATGGGCATATCGCACTACATGGCGTAACACCACTGGTTTTTCCCCATATGAATTGGTGTATGGAAAAAATGTTGTTTTCCCGATTGAATTTGAAATCAGAACTTTGAAGATAGCTGTAGAAGAAACCTTGATTTATCAGAAGCACAGAGGAACCGACTGAATCAGCTTAATGAATTGGATGAAAAGCACATAGCCACAGTGCACCATACAGCTTTAATCCAACAGCAACGCTCTAAATGGCATGATATATTTATAAAGAAGAAAGTCTTCTGAGAAGGAGATTGGGATATGTTACACGATTCACGGTTTAAGGGGGACTTCAAAGGAAAATTGCTTACCCGTTGGTTGGGACCTTATTAGATAGATCAATTATTTGATAATGGAATAGTTCAGTTGATCACCATTGATGAAAACAAGACACCATTATTTTCCAATGGTCGGCGGCTGTGACTGTATCACAAACTGATCTCAAAGAATGCCTTCATTTCACATGTTGCAGCTGATCCAGATGATCAGTTAACGTTAGGACAGGGAGTTTTCTCAACCCCTGTGAATTTTTAAAAAGAAACTGCAATTTCCACACATAATTTGTACATAAATAATTTGTTTTCTTTCTGTTATTTTATTTATTTTTCCTTTACGCTTGATCGGGTTTGTTTTGAAGAACTGTGTACAAGAATTGATTTGAGGAGCAACGATCGTGACTGGGCCAGACAATTGCAAATACCTTATCTTGTTTTCCTTATCTAATAAGCTCCTTGAAGAAGATGGATGATTCATCAGCTTTCAGCAGCCATCTGAAAATTTGCCTATTACTCCATTTTGTGCAGCTGCAACTCCACTACTTTTTCCCATTCTGCCAATTTTCGTAGTTGTGACTCCGCTATTCTCCATTCATTTTTCCTTTTTCCAACAATTGTGACTCTGCTATTTTCATTCATTTTGCTTTTTTCCAGCAACTACGACTCCGCTATTTTTGTCCATTCTGCCAAAGTTCCACAGCTGTGACTTTGCCATATTTTTTTCCAAACTTTGCTAGATTGTCGTAAGTTTGCAGCTGTGACTCCACCATTTTTTTCCAAACTCTGCCAAAGTCTCCATAAGTCTGCAGCCGCGACTCCACTGTATCTGGCTTATTTTCTTGATTTCCTAGTCATAATCCCATTAGATTCCCTTAGTCATCAACTGCAACTCTTCTAGATTATCTGCCTCTTAGAACAATATTGTCGCTAATGATTTGACTAGGCTCTAATTTAAATGATGACTCCACAGTTCCAATCGCAAGAATGAAGAAAATTATTGGGCTGTCTTGCGTATCTGTTAGCATGGATGTACTTGTCAGCCTGGTTGGCGGTGGCCAACTCATCTCAGCACATGCGCATTTATGATCTCTTAATGGAAGTGATGACGAAGTCAGGTTATGGTGGCAATTTAAGGCTGATCTCATAACCCGAAGGTATGAATTCTGACCTTTTACATGATTAAGCATAAAATTAAATGTGTCAATGATGAGTACGCTTTGTCTTTAGTCTTCATCAACAAGCTGTACCCACTTAACCGCCAAGGGAATGTGTCAGAATTAACAACCATATCTATTACATTACCGTCGCCTTACCCGATTCGTACCAAAATGCCCCAATTATGCCATTTTTCCTTAAACTATATCATCCTACTACGGGTTGAAAACTGTGTCGTCTTTCCTAAAATACCCAATTTCAAATTTCGGCTATTCCACAAATGTCTATAGGCTGCAACTTCCATGTCTGAACTGATAATCATTGTATTGGTTGTCTGAATTACAAAGGGAGGTTGATATGGGTAACCCAATCCGGCATGAACTTGAGAATATGGAAGCTCTGCATGCTAACGCAGAAGTTTTCACCATCGTTGCAGCAGCTGGGTGGACTGAGTATTTTCAATGCTTAAGTGGTTTTCACACCAAAACGACATTGCAGGTTGTTCTTAATTTAACTGATACTCACTCCGAAGTCAGGGGATTACGTGTAGAAGTTACAAAGGCCATCATATCAGAGGTCAATGGCTTATCGCAGGTTGGGAAGAAATTGTTTGGATGAAAAGCACCGAATGCGACTGCAAAAAGGGAATTTCTTGCAGTCAGGGAGAATGTTCGTCCAAAAGGCCGCGGAATAACACTGGCATCATTACCTCGGCCTTGGGATCAAGTGGCAATATTCCTGAAGAAATATATCTCCTATGAAGGTAGGTACCAAACTGTCTATTTCTCCGAATTTCCTCTATTATCTCACCTATGCAATGGTAATTTAGTGAATATGCCGTTTTATCTCTTTAAGACCCTACAAAACATGGCTGGGTATGCAAGAACAACCCGACGCCCAGTTTCCTCCCTCAACAATCACGGCCTAATTAAATTTCTAATCTTGAGGGCCCTTGCACATCAGAATTTGAATTGGGCTCAATTTCTTGCTGGGGATGGGGTAATTAGAGAACTTGCATTAGAATTGGGGGGTATTGAAGAAGGAGAAGAGGACCAGAGCCCCTCAAATTAAGTTGGGGGGAGGATGGAAACCTAAATGAAGAGGAAGAAGAAATCAACATGGGGGAAGCTACGACAGTAGCGAACCCTGTTACAGATGGGGTATCAAGAAACCAAAATGAGGGGGAAGAAGAAATAGATATGGGGTAAGCTGCGATAGCAGCGAACCTTGTCACTGAGGAAGTGGTGATGGAAGCCATGACAGATGAGGTAATAATATTAGAGGCTGCAACATTAGCAAATTTTATAGTGGAAGAAACAGAGCCAATTAAAATCGCAGTTAGGGTGGTGGAAGAAGTAGCATAGATGGCATCATTAGCAGTTGCAGCAGAGGAAGCTGAAACTAGAGCAGCTGTTGAAGCTGCGACAGTGGAAGCTGTAGCTGCTGAAGTGGCAATGCAAGAAGAAGAATATCAGGAAGAGGCAGTGGAAGGAGGAAATAGAGAGGTATTGGATGTCGAATCCTCCCCTGAAATAAGGGGAACCATTATTGAAGAAGAGATCCCCGTGTCACAAAAACAAAGAAAAAGGTCAGGGTTTGAAAGTCAGACATCTACCCCAACAAAGAATAAGAGAACCAGAACTGCTACAACAGCAGCAGCATGCAATGAAGACCAACCATCGAAAGTTGTGAAGAGAAGAAGGACTCAGTCTATGGTAGCAGCAAAGACAACATGTGCAATTGGGGCAAATATTAAATTACCCTTAGCAGAAGCAACATGTGTAATTGGGACAGGCATAGAAATTCCTATTTTAAACCCCAAAATACCTGCTGTCACACAAGAACTTGCTATGGACGAACCCCAAATTGAAAATATCCTTTTTGAAAATGAGTTGTTAAAGGAGGAAGTGCAAATGCTTCGGGATGAGTTGGAGAAATGGAAGGAAGTGACTGGGAAACAGGCAGAGAGGAATTTGAATATATTAGTAGAGGCTGCAAATTTGTTAGAAAATTCATCTCCTGTTTTGTCAAATGAGGAACAAGGAGAAATGGTATGCCCAGAATGTGGGGACATATTCTTTTCAGTAGGACATAGAGTCATAGTTCTGGGTTTGGGAGCACAAGAGCCTGTACAAGCAAAGCAAGGAAGGGAAAGTGTATCTGTAGTATGGTTGATGAAGGAGAACGAGGAAAAAGTTGACATAATCCCTGATCTGGATTTAGGAGAAGATGAAGCAATGCAATCCCATCCATTAGGAAATACTGAGCTATTCTAGGACCAGTCTCATCTTTCAGAAGATATCGAGGTAATTCAAGAACAACCTCAGCAATTTGAAGAAATAAGCGAACAGGGTCTTGTTACACAAGAACCAACATCCCTGAAATTGTTTAGTGAAGTTGCAACTCAGACAGCAATTGCTGATATTGAGGAACAAGGGGAAGACGTTGTTACATAAGAACCAGTGTCCTTAATAATATTTGTTGAGACTGCAATTCAAACTGATGTTGCTGAGGTAGAATTGAAGGGACGGGATGCTGCCACACAAGATCCTTCATCCCCAAAATTAAATGCTGAGATTGCAACACAAGCAGAGGTCACTGCAACACCAATGGAAGATGACGCTGCTACACTGTCAATCCAAAATGGGGAAGCTGGAACATCTGGCGACAAGGTAAGAATGCTACTATCTCAAGGCATCAATAATTTAGATTCTAATGATGAAAAAGATATGGAGGATAGAAGGATTCAGCGACTGGAGAAAAATATTTTCTTGCTAAATATTGAGCTAGATAAATGGAAGAAATATATTGCTCAGTGCAGGGAAGGGATGGTCCCTCTCCATGAACATAGAAATACTGTCAGGGAATTGAGAGAGAAATGGGTTGAGGAATTGTTCTTCCAGAAAATCCAATGGGAAAATGTTCAAAAAGAGTTGTTAGAGTTGAAGAAATTCAAGTCCATGCAACTAGAGAAGGACCAATTGTATATTCTTTCAGAAGAATTGCTGAGTTGCAGGGCTCCATCCCCTTCCTACCGTGTCTTTCTTTATGAACAGACAACTTTATTCAAGATGAAAGAATTAAAAGAAGGGAGGTCATTTAAGCTAGCAACAGTCTCCCAGTTTTTAGAAACTTTCCTGGAAAGCGATGATGAGGAGCAAAATTTGTTGTGTGAATTATATTTACATGATAAAGCCTGCTATACTGACTCTCATTCTAATCCTATGCCCCATTTGGGGGATTTTCAGCTGAGAGCATTTGCTTCTTTTTTCATCAACCATGTAAAATGGTGATATGCCTTCCAAACTATCACAAAGAATGAGGATAATGCCACTCTTTGGATTAGAAATGAACCTCGGCTTCCAATAGGACTCAGAGCTAGGCATGCAAAGTCTCTCGAGTTTCCTGAGATTGTTCAGCACTTGGAAAATCTGAAAGAGAGAATCATCACTACATATGTCTAGATAATTTCTAGTAATCAACAATATGCACTGGAGGGTAGTGAGTACAAATGGCTATATTCTTCCCCATCTTTGAAGGAAGGGGATCCATATTGTTTTGAGAATTTTAAGCAAGCTTTAACAAGGGTTCCTGGGTATGTGCAGTGCATGAAAATGTGTGGACCCTAGTGGCTTGGGATAAGATTCAGGTTTCCCCTCATATGGCTTCCTGTGAGTCCTTATAGAAACAGCTACGTTTTGACTAGAAAGGAGGAGAAGCAGCGCTAGGAGAAGTGGGCTGCCTGTTATGGATTTGTGCATCATCGGGAACGAATGGAACTTGTCTACAATCTTACCAATCTTCACAGGTACAGTTTGGACTAGTGGAAGTTGTTGCATGAGGACATGCAAATGGATAGTTGGGGGGATATGTTGGGCCCTGGAAATGCCCCTTTTTTACCACACTTATATCATCATTTTTCCCTGTTACACCCTACTTTCATAAACCATATACATGCATTTCTTCTAGATCAATCAGCAATCCCGACAAGGTATAATTCATTATTGCTTCATTTATTTAATGCCTAAGATTGTTATGGTTAGGAATTCTAGCCTTTGATTTATGCTAACTTGTGCTGATTTCATTAAGTCAAAGATCAAAGCACAGGTGTATCAGCCGCAATGCCTTGGGAAAGAATCACACGTGGTGCCAGCTGTTACTCTTTAGATTTAATTCCTTATATTCAAAGGGATAGTGCATCCTTCCACGTGAAGCTGTAACAGGGATTTGTTGAAATAGAGCATTTCTGCAACAGACGGGATGCCTCCCAATTGGTTAATCCGTTGATCCATTGACTGCCAGAGTAACAACATCCTTCATATCCAACGACCTCATTCAATATGTCTGTAACAGTTTAGTTGTAACTCCGTAGCATGAAGATCAGAGATCTTCATTGTTGCGCGAAATTAGTGGATCACGAACTGTACTTTGCATGTATAAATATGGGAAGGATTTTAGAGTCTGGGGTTGGTTAATTATCATTTTGTACGGGCTGTAACAGAGAGCTGAGACTGTGGATTACCATCTTTAATACAAAGAGTAGAGTTCTTCATATTTCGGTGTCTTAATTTATGGTAGTTAATGGCATCTCTGTTAGAAGGCTAGGGCCCGCCTTTTCACATAGATTGCCAAGTTAAGTAGGTAGTTTAATTTATTTCCTATTGTGTGGTGTGGAAACGCATTAGGCGTATTACTGTTTAGTTGCAACAGAGAGTTTATAATTGCATTCTTTCCTGGTAATTTATCATTGCATCCTGAATAGCTGCAACTGTGTGGTGTGACAATCGACTATGTAGGTTAGTTTAATTGATGCATGGTGCGTTAGAATTAGCTGTTATAGCCAAGCTCAGCTTCAATTCCTTTCAGTCATTTATGCTTTCTAGGATTTCCAATATTTATCAAATTAGAGTTCAAGTTTATTTTCTAATTCTAGTTGTTGTTGTATCTTTCTTGAATTCATTAGATTAGGAAGATTATGATTGAGTTACAGTAGCTTCTAGATGAATCAGTGTGGTAGAGATTGATTACTGTAGTTTGATAATTATAGGATTTAACTTCTTCCAAAAGTAATCTAGTTCATTTTTACTCTTCGATCAGTAACTGCTGGGTTGATTTCTGTAGGAAGGTAATTGTACTTTGAATTCCTAGATGGATAAGTTAGATTAGTTTTAGTCATGGAATGAGTTTGGCTGAGCAGATAGGTACGATTATTATCTCCATTTAGTTAATCAACTACTTGAAATGTTTATGCACAGATTGTGCTTATTTCCATTGAAATAAAAGACTTCCCTAGGTTGACAATTTATATTGAGCATCCTGTGTGTTAGTTGTCATTAATTAGCATATAGGGTGACCAACACCTACATGAGTACCTTTGCATTGTAAAGAATTCAATTTATTTGATGCTAGGTGCCCCTCTACCCAATGACCATGTATACATAGGCTTTATTTCTAAGAATGAGAATATGAAATGTTGAATTCATGAGGTAATACAAAAGGGCCACAGTCAATGAAGTTATCCTTCAAGAACTTGTGTTTTTTGGTCTAAAAACAAGGATAGGGTATGCCGACTACATATTGATAACGAAGCCTTAAATAAAGGGCGGGCGCACGAAGATGCTCCCCAAATTCGTTGCAATAGGGTCGCGCTAGCGGAGAACAAAAATAGCGCGACCGCACCTAAGGAGATGCGCACATGCCTCTAGGTTCGGTACTGAACCGAGGCGCATGCGCATTGATGGCGCGTGCACGTTGCTGACGTGTATGCGCAGAGGAGACGCGCATGCACCCCTATTAAAAATATAAAAAGAAAACTAGTGGACAATTTCCACATTTTTCATTTGGTCGGTCGAGCACGTCCTCTTCCTTCGCGTACGCGTCCATTCAACTACCAACGGAGGCCAAATCCACTCCAAATCCACCCAACAACACCCACAAACTCATCACCACTTCGATTAATAGGTAAATATCATGTTTGTTTTCAATTTTATTCATTATTTGTGTCAAATTTTGTATTTTTTTTGTTTATGTAATTGTAAATAATTCCCAAATTTTGAAAACAATGAACCAATTTTCAACTGCAGATTGCAACTGAGACAATGAGTGAACAAGATGTTAACCCCAAGTCCAGTGGAACACAAGAAAACCTGAACCTTGGACCCAATGCTGAACAAAACCAAAACCCACAACCTAATTTTGAACAAGAAGACCTTAACCACTATGTAAATGAAATGTGAGTGCACACTCGCGAACTTAGAAACTAGGGTGAACCATCTCGATTGTCTCTTGCCACGTCAATTGAGAACTCAATCGACTCCCTCATACATGCACACTAGCAATTGACAGACATGACTCAATTTAGAGCTAGGATGCAGGAGTACTACTCCACGGGCATCTCCAAGGAAGCAATAAAAGATTTGAACATTACGAACGCCCAATTATATAGTATGTTCACCGAGCCGAAAATAGGCCAACCACCAAACATTACAAAACCACGTGTCTGCATGGATTGGTGTCATTACCAACCGTGGAGGGACAAATTGGATGCAGAGGTGGTTCATGGTGTACGATAAAGCTCCCTGCAACAATAGGGAGGTTCCACAGTACTTCCTTCGCCAACTGTGGGCTAAGTTTTGCCTCGGTTTACATGTCAACTATTTTGACATAACCGAGTTCCAGGGTGTTGGGCGTGGCTCTATCCAAGATCGACCTGCTGCTAGGAGGAACCCACTGAGAGGGCCACTAGCTCCGAGGCGCGACCTCAACCCCTCTCCCCAATCACCTCAATTTCCCCATAAGCTTGATCAGATCGAGGTGGCAATGAGGAATGTTGCACGTGGTCTCCTCAGACACACCTCCTTTGTAGCAGCAACTACAGTGGAGAGGTCGGGTGACCTTGATAGAGATCCAGGTGCAGGGCCTTCACGACAGGGCCAGGATAGACCCATGACTGATGGTAGCCATGCTGGGCATTCCAGTTCGATGGGGACAATGCCACATCTTTGTCCCCATTGCGGGCAGACTTGCCCTAGCCCAATCGAGGGTTGTTATATGGATCAAGTCAGCAATTTTTTTAATGTGTTTTCAATCATCACTTTATAACTTGTAAAGTATTTTTGTTTGACTTAAACTATTATTTCAATGTACAGTTATTCAGAGCTGAGACACCAACATGGGAGAACGTAGGATCTCCCAACCTGGATGCAGCAATGGCAGCTGCAACTGAAATTGTGGCACCCCACATGGAGGTATTTTCAGTAGCTGGCACAATACTGTTATTACTTATGTCATTTATATTACTCAAGTATTTATATTTATGGCATAGACGTTGATAGCTCGTACAATGTTTTTGAATATCTTGATTGCCTAAATAATGACTTGTTTAACATGTCCATAACATGCATGCATTTTGGTGTCCACAGGTGTTCCCTGACTACGGTGATCAACCACCCCCGCCAAGGACTGGCAAATCACCACATACATAGGTACAATGTGTAGTTATAAGCACACTTTTAATTTGAATTGTTGCGACTTACTATGGTTTAATTTATTGTTTGTTTACTAAATTGTGATATTACAAATGTATATGTAGGTGCCACCAATAGCTGTGGCTACCCATTTTAGTCCTATGTATCCACCCTCTCCCATGAGTCCCCCCCCCGCTTCCATCTAGACTCCTCCCTACGCCCACCCCCTCCTTTCCATCTAGCCTCCCCTCTCCAGCCATACTCCCCCTTCCATCCATCCCCCCCCACTCAACCACACCCCCGCGTCCATACATCCTCCCTAATTTATCCATGCCCCCCTGTCTATCCATCCTCCCCCTTTCATCCATGCCCCCCCTTCCTTCAAGCTTCCCCTCTTCGTCCACAACCTCCCTTCCGTCCATCCTCCTCCCTCTATGCAGGACTTCCCTCCCATGCACCATCCCTCAACATCCCCCCTATCCCTTTTGGTTCGATACCCTCTATCGTACAACCAACAGGGGTTCATCGTCCATGACGTCCTCCTCCACCCCATACCACCATTTCTTCTCCCACCATATTATCCCCACTTCCCGCCACTATTGTGGCATCTACCCTTCCAATATCCTCATCTGTATCTCCAGTGGTTGCACCTGTAGTGGCTGCCACTACATTTGCGCCCCCCCCCCCATCACTGCATCAGAGGTGGTTGTCCAGCCATCTGCACCACCTGCTAGCCCAGAAGCCCAGCCATGTCCATCGTTGGAGGTGTACACGGTGAGAATCAAACTAATTTATGAAAATATTTTGATGCATTAACACAATTTAATTTAAGCAATTATTACTTTTCAATGAAATGATTGTTGTAAATGTTGTAGTTGTGGAGAGGCTCCACAGATCTAGGACAACTGTCCAACGTTTCTCAGTCACATCAGAGGTGATTTATTTAAGATTCGAATTCTACATTTGTTTTATAAATGTGGTAAATGTTTCAAATGCTTGAAAATGATGGTATCTTATATCATTTGTTCCAAAGCCCGGAGAGACGGTCTACTCCTAGACAGAGCAAGACCCGAGGTACTGGTAGCTCGAAGAGTAGGAAGATCGACTTTGGAGATGCACCTGGGAGTGACGAGGGTGGTCACAATGCTTGACACACCATGTGTTATTTACATTAGCCACGATGTGGCACTTTTTTGCACCAGTTTTGATGTACTTTGTATCTACGGCATGAGTTGCCATGTATTTTGGATCTACTGCATGAGTTGTCGCATTTTGTTTAGGGCACGAGTTGCCACTGTACATCCATTGGGAACCATGTTCCACTATTTTCCAGAAATTGTATATGTTTGGATGAGTTTTGCAGCCTCTATGTACATGGACTTTCAGCTATGTGATTTATATATCTCATTGTCTAATCTCGTTGTCTCATGTTGTGTGTATCAGGATGTGATGTTGTCTAAATTTTGGCTTTACCTAGATCTTAGAAGAGAAGTTGGATATCATAGTGTGTGCGTGTGTGTGTGTGTGTATTGGATATCTATGCAATTGAAAATAGTAGAAAATGGACGTGCATGTCCAAAATTCCTCACTAATGAGAAAATGGGACAAAATAGGCATCTTTTTAGATAGGATTGAATCCAATACTTGTAAACAAAAATAAATCATACACTATTGCAAAATACACATAATCGAAACCTAGTGCATAGGCATGTGTGTGAAAACATGGCAAATACAATATTTTTCAGTCCATATAAGGAATCAATGTCAATGGATATACTAGAGTGTTGTTATTGACAAACTTATCGTATGTGTTAGTCGAATATATATATTTTTTGGTTTTTTTTTAACGTCAAGTGGTCAATATCAAATAAATGATTGTCGTATAGGAGAGTGGAAAATATTAATATTTTTGGCATACACACGCCTGTAAAAATAGTACATTGTTTGCTAATTTAATACATTACAATTATAATTGTGTTATGAAATCATGATCATGTCTTTGATTACTCCTTTGCATCCAAAGCGTAAGTGTTGCAGTGCATTAAATGACATGACATTTTTTAGGTACCCCTATATCATGTATATTTGACATTTGTTTTAAAAATCCTTGTTTTAGGCTTAAAATTTCAATGAATGACATTTGACTATGTTCAACTATTTTATTAGAGAACTTGCTTAGATTGTACATGATTCCTTAACTTGTTTTTGATACATTAGTCATCTAGTAATATGTCTATTATTCTTTGAATCCATCAAAAGCATGCTAAACTCGGTTGTGGAAGACCAATTTTTATAGTATTACTTACCATGTCTGAATTGTCTCTATAAACTATCCTCATTGAGGTGCAATAATGTTGGATGTGTAGCTTTATGATTAAGAAACACTCAACCCTTTTTTCTTTTGCACTTGCAAATGTTCAATAATTGCTAGGAATGATTGAAATTTTTTTCCACGATACATTCAAAAAGATATGCATAGTATATGATTCACTGTAGGGTTGTTGGTGGATTGTTAGTACATGATCGTTCGACTTGTTTTTGATAAATTTAACTACTTGAGAATATGTTTGTGATTGTTTCAACCAATCAAAAGCATGCTAAAATCTGTTGTGGAACCACTTTTATAACTTATCCACACCTGAATAGTCTACATAAACTTACCTTTATTCAAGTGCAATGGTGATGGATGTGTAGCGTATACTCCATGCTTGATTACTGGTTGATTTATGTGATTTTATGCACAATGAAGGCCATTGTTGACAACTTGCAGAGTATCTTGGGATTACTTGAATATCTACATGGTTGTTGATGGACAATATTTCACAGTTTAGAGCATACTTGTTTCTAACCTTCAAAATACATTATTTGACTGCTATGATATCACAAGTTGATCTTTTCCTTTCTAAAGGAAACCTTGTGAGGAAATTGAAGGGACACTTCCCCATATTCAAGGATTGCATTTTTAGTAAACATATCAACATAAATTTGTGTGCATCACCTGGGGGGATTTGAACTGAGCATGTGTTGGAACATAATTAGTGAAATGGCCATAAAAAATGGCTACAAATCATTGAGTTATCCCCTTGGGATACACAAATTGATCTTAACCCTATCCAAACAATTGAGGAGTTAAGTCTAAGAATTTTGAGATAGACACTCTACACTTTCTCGATAGATCTTAGCATGAAAGAGATTGGGGGTTAAGATGAATTTTTGCAAGTAAAGTTGATTAAAGGATTGAAATTTTTTTCCAAGTCATTGTAGACATTCAGAATCTAATATGGAAGTTTTATTTCCAACAAATGGATCCCAGGGACTCTCACTTCATACAACACAAACCATTATACTAGTTTTCCAAACATGGTTCATCAAAGAAATTGCCATCAATAGTTATATACTGCCTCTAAAAACAACTAACCATTTTTTTAGTTTTTCAAGGATGGTAAGGTGTTTTGTGTATTTAGTGAGAATAAAGTTTTTTTCCCAAATTCATCATCATACATCATTTGGATATGGTCATCTCATTTAACCTCTATAGAGCACCAACTTTTTTCTCTATATCATCTACACAATGTTTATACCCACCCTCGCCCCCATCAATGGTTATTCTTACCATGTTCATGTGATGCCACAATTAGTTGATGCTGCTTGTGGTTCAATTATGCAACTTTGGGACTGTGGCTATGGTTATTACAACTATGATTGTGTGGCATTTGATAAAAAAATTCTCCCCATGATGATTATGATCACTGCATCTAATATCATCATCACCATCTTCATCGTCGTGGTCATCTCTAGGTCCCTCATCACCATCTCCATCATCATCACCATCTTCATCATCATCATCATCATCATCATCTTCATCACCATCACCATCATCATCAATTCCTTCACCATCATCACCATCTTCATCATCATTGTCATCTCTAGGTCCCTCATCACCATCGCCACCATCATCACCATCTCCATCATCTTCATCACCATCTCCATCACCATCGCCATTATCATCAATGCCTTCATCATTATCACCATCTTCATCATCATTGTCATCTCTAGGTTCCTCATCACCATCGCCACCATCATCACCATCTCCATCATCATCATCATCATCATCATCTTCATCATCACCAACATCTCCATCATCATCATCATCATCCTCATCATCATCATCATCTTCATCACCATCGCCATCATCATCAATGCCTTCATCATCATCACCATCTTCATCATCATCACCATCTTCGTCATCATTGTCATCTCTAGGTCCCTCATCACCGTCGCCACCATCATCACCATCTCCGTCATCTTTATCACCATCTCCATCACCATCGCCATCATCATCAACGCCTTCATCATCATCACCATCTTCATCATCATTGTCATCTCTAGGTTCCATCATCATTGTCATCTCTAGGTCCCTCATCACCGTTGCCACCATCATCACCATCTCCATCAACTTCATCATCTTCATCATCATCAACATCATCATCATCTTCATCATCACCAACATCTCCATCATCATCCTCCTCCTCCTCATCATCATCTTCATCACCGTCGCCATCATCATCAACACCTTCATCATCATCACCATCTTCATCATCATCACCATCTTTGTCATCATTGTCATCTCTAGGTCCCTCATCACCGTCGCCACCATCATCACCATCTCCATCATCTTCATCACCATCTCCATCACCATCGCCATCATCATCAACGCCTTCATCATCATCACCATCTTCATCATCATTGTCATCTCTAGGTTCCATCATCATTGTCATCTCTAGGTCCCTCATCACCATCACCAACACCATCATCATCAACGTCTTTGTCATCATCACCATCTTCATCATCATCATTAACTCTAACTCTAACCCTAATTCAATTTCCTTCTATAACTCTAGCCCTAACCCTCACCCAAACCCTAGCACTAAACCATCTCCTTCATCACCACCATCACCATCACCATCGCCATCACCATCATCATCATCATCACCATCTTCAACATCATCATTAACTCTAACTCTAACCCTAACTCACTTTCCTTCTATAACTCCAGCCCTAACCCTCACCCAAACCCTAGCACTAAACCATCTTCTTCACCATCACCAACACCATCACCATCACCATCACCATCGCCATCACCATCATCATCAACATCTTCCTTAGCATCACCATCTTTGGCATCATCATTAACTCTAACTCTAACCGACGAAATCCAAGTTCGCTCACTGGTTTAGGTTCCGTGGACGTGAAGCAAATGCCCAAAGTGTCCTTGAATGGCCTCGGGGTGCCCGACTAGGATGCCCGTAGCACCTGAACCGTGACTCGGTTCACGAATCCGTCAACTCTGGTGGGTCCGCGATGCCGGGTTTCAGCTAGGGGACCCCCCAAAGCATGCCTTGAAGGATCGGAAGCGGTGCCAATGGGCCATCTCCGGAGCTAGGGTTTTGCTCAGTGATGGCCATTCCAAATTCCCTAAAGGGGTGCATTTCTCGTCCGGAGGCCCCCGGGCATGCGTGGCCACCATGGACAGGTCCACTATGGCCATGTGGACCTGTGGGAGCCAACGGAATCCGAGTCCGCTCGCCGGTTTGGGTTCCGTGGCCGCAGAGCAAATGCCCAAAGTGTCCCTAAATGGCCCCGGGGTGCCCAACTAGGATGCCCGTAGCACCCGAACCGTGGCTCGGTTCATGAATTCGTCGACTTTGGTGGGTCCAGGATGCTAGTTTTTAGCTAAGGGACCCCACACAACATGCCTCGAAAGCCCGGAAGTGGTGCCAATGGGCCATCCCCGGAGCTAGGGTTTTGCTAAGTGAAGGCCATTCAAAATTCGCTCAAGGGGGCCATTTCTGGTCCGGAGGCCCCCGGGCATGCGTGGCCACCATGGACAGGTCAACTATGGCCACATGGACCTCTGGGAGCCGACTGAATCCGATATCACTTGCTAGTTTGGGTTTCGTGGCCACGGAGCAAATGCTCAAAGTGTCCCTGAATGGCCCCAGGGTGCTCGACTAGGATGGTCGTAGCACCCGAACCGTGGCTCGGTTCGTGAATCCATCGACTTTGGTGGTTCTGAGACACCGGATTTCAGGTAGGGGACCCCACACAATGTGCCTTGAATGCCCGGAAGCGGTGCTAATGGGACATCCCCAGAGCTAGGGTTTTGCTCAGTCAAGGCCATTCCAAATTCGCTCAAGGGGGCCATTTCTCGTCTGGAGGCCCCTGGGCATGCGTGGCCACGGTGGAAAAGTCCACTATGGACATGTGGACCTATGGGAGCCGACGGAATTCGAGTCCACTTGCCGGTTTGGGTTTCGTGGCCATGGAGCAAATGCCCAAAGTGTCCATGAATGGCCCTGGGATGCCCGACTAGGATGCCCATAGCACCCAAACCATGGCTTGGTTCGCAAATCCGTCAACTTCAGTGGGTCCGGGATGCAGGGTTTCAGCTAGGGGACCCCACACAACGTGCCTCGAAGGCCCGGAAGCGGTGCCAATGGGCCATCCCCGGAGCTAGAAGTTTCCTCAGTCAAGGCCATTCCAAATTCGCTCAAGGGGGCCATTTCTCGTCTAGAGGCCCCCGGGCGTGTGTGGCCACCGTGGATAGGTCCACTATGGCCACGTGGACCTATGGGAGCCAACGAAATCCGAGTCCGCTCGCCGGTTTGGGTTCCGTGGCCACGGAGAAAATGCCCAAAGTGTCCCTAAATGGCCGCGGGGTGCCCAACTAGGATGCCCGTAGCACTTGAACCGTGGCTCGGTTCGTGAATCTTTTGACTCTGGTGTCCGAGATGTCAGGGTTTCAGTTAGCGGTGCCAATGGGCCATCCCTTGAGCTAGGGTTTTGCTCAGTGAAGGCCATTCCAAATTCGCTAAAGGGGGTCATTTCTCATCCGGAGGCCCCTGGGGGTGCATGGCCACCATTGACAGGTCCACTATGGCCACGTGGACCTGTGGGAGCTGATGAAATCCAAGTCCGCTTGCCGGTTTGGATTCCGTGGCCGTGGAGCAAATGCCCAAAGTGTCCTTGAATGGCTCTGGGGTGCTCGACTAGGATGCCCGTAGCACCCGAACCATTGCACAGTTCACGAATCTGTCGACTCCAATGGGTCCGAGATGCTGGGTTTCAGCTAGGGGACCCCACACAGCATGCCTCGAAGGCCCGGAAGCGGTGCCAATGGGCCATCCTCGGAGCTAGGGTTTTGCTAAGTGAAGGCCATTCCAAATTCACTCAAGGGGGCCATTTCTCCTCAAGAGGCCCCTGAGCATGCGTGGCCACCGTGGACAGGTCCACTATGGCCATGTGGAACTTTGGGAGCCGACAGAATCCGATTCCGCTTGTTGGTTTGGGTTCCGTGGCCATAGAGCAAATGCCCAAAGTGTCCCTGAATCACCCCGGGGTGCCCGACTAGGATGCTCGTAGCACCTGAACTATGGCTTGGTTCGTGAATCCGTCAACATCGGTGGGTCCGAGATGCCGGGTTTCAGATATGCGACCCCACACAACGTTCCTCGAAGGCCCAGAAGCGATCTCAATGGGCCATCCCCGGAGCTAGGGTTTTGCTCAGTGAAGGCCATTCAAAATTCGCTCAAGGGGGCCATTTATCGTCCGGAGGCCCCCGAGCGTGCGTGGCGACTATGGACAGGTGCACTGTGGCCACGTGGACCTGTGGGAGCAGACAGAATCCGAGTTTGCTCGCCGATTTGGGTTCCGTGGCCGCGGAGCAAATGCCGAAAGTGTCCATGAATGGCCCTGGGGTGCCCGACTAGGATGCCTGTAGCACCCGAACCGTGGCTCGATTCACAAATCTGTTGACTTCGATGGGTCCGAGATGCTGGGTTTCAGCTAGGAGACCCCACACAACATGCCTCGAAGGCCTGGAAGTGGTGCCAATGGGCCATCCCCGGTGCTAGGGTTTTGCTCAGTGAAGGCCATTCCAAATTCACTCAAAGGGGCCATTTCTCGTCTAGAGGCCCCCGAGCGTGCGTGGCCACCATGGATAGGTTCACTATGGCCATTTGGACCTATGGGAGCTGAAAAAATCTGAGTCCACTCGCTGGTTTAGGTTCCGTGGCCATGGAGCAAATGCCCAAAGTGTCCCTGAATGGCCCCGGGGTGCCCGACTAGGATTCCCGTAGCACCCGAACCATGGCTCGGTTCGTGTATCTATCGAATCCGGTTGGTCTAGGATGCTGGGATTCATCTAGGGGACCCCACACAGCATGCCTCGAAGGCCCAGAAGTGGTGCCAATCGGCCATCCCCAGAGCTAGGGTTTTGCTCAGTGAAGGCCATTCCAAATTCG
Organism: Larix kaempferi; assembly: GCA_027924585.1. Lineage (NCBI taxonomy): Eukaryota > Viridiplantae > Streptophyta > Pinopsida > Pinales > Pinaceae > Larix > Larix kaempferi. The sequence continues at coordinate 5,238,135 of BSBM01000005.1, read as the reverse complement.
CTCAAGGGGGGCATTTCTTGTCCGGAGGCCCCTGGGCATGCATGGCCACCGTGGACAGGTCCACTATGGCCATGTGGACCTACGGGAGCTAACGGAATCCAATTCCGCTCGCCGGTTTCGGTTCCGTGGCCACTAAGTAAATGCCTAAAGTGTCCCTGAATGGCCCCGGGGTGCTCGACTAGGATGCCCGTAGCACCCAAACCATGGCTCGGTTCTCGAATCCGTTGACTCCGGTGGATCCGATATGCTGGGTTTCAGCTAGGGGACCTCACACAGTGTGCCTCGAAGGACCAGAAGCGGTGCCAATGGGCCATCCCCGGAGCTAGGGTTTTGCTCAGTGAAGGCCATTCCAAATTCGCTCAAGGGGGCGATTTCTCATCCGGAGGCCCCCGGGTGTCCGTGGCCACAGTGGACAGGTCCACTATGGCCACATGGACCTTTGGGAGCTGACAGAATTCAAGTCCGCTCGCCGGTTTGGGTTCCCTGGCCGTGGAGCAAATGCCCAAAGTGTCCGTGAATGGCCCCAGGGTGCCCGACTAGGATGCCCGTAGCACTCGAACCGTGGCTCGATTCGTGAATCCATTGATTCCGGTGGGTCTGGAATGGCGGGTTTCAGCTAGGGAACCCCACACAACGTGCCTTGAAGGCTCGAAAGCGGTGCCAATGGGCCATCCCCGAAGCTAGGGTTTTGCTCAGTGAAGGCCATTCCAGATTCGCTCAAGGGGGCCATTTCTCATCCGAAGGCCCCCGAGCGTGTGTGGACATCGTGGACAGGTCCACTATGGCCACATGGACCTATGGGAGCCAACGAAATCCGAGTCCGCTCACCGGTTTGGGTTCCGTTGTCGCGGAGCAAATGCCCAAAGTGTCCTTGAATGGCCCCGGGGTGCCCGACTAGGATGCCCGTAGAACCCGAACCGTGGCTCGGTTCATGAATCTATCAACTCCGGTGGGTCCGGGACGCCGGGTTTTAGCTAAGGGAACCCACACAACATGCCTCGAAGGCCCGGAAGCGGTGCCAATGGGCCATCCCCGGAAGTGGTGCCAATCAGCCATCATTGAGCAAAACCCTAGCTCCGGAGATGGCCCATTGGCACCGCTTTCGGGCCTTCAAGGCACACTTTGGGTGGTCCCCTAGCTGAAACCCAGCGTCTTGTACCCATCGGAGTTGACGGATTCATGAACTGAGCCACGGTTCGGGTGCTGGGGGCATCCTAGTCGGGCACCCCAGGGCCATTAAGGGACACTTTGGGCATTTGCTCCGTGGCCATGGAACCCAAACCGGCAAGCGGACTTGGATTTTGTCAACTCCCATAGGTCCACATGGCCATAGTGGTCCTGTCCACGGTGGCCATGCATGCCCGGGGACCTCGGAACGAGAAATGGCCCCCTTGAGCGAATTTGGAATGGCCTTCACTGAGAAAAACCCTAGCTCCAAGGATGGCCCATTGGCACCATTTCTGGGCCTTCGAGGCACGTTGGGTGGGGTCTTGTAGCTGAAACCTGGCATGCCGGACCCACCAGAGTCGATGGATTCACGAATCGAGCCACGGTTTGGGTGCTACGGGCATCCTAGTCGGGCACCCCAGGCCCATTAAGGGATAGTTTGAGCATTTGCTCTGCGGCCACGGAACCCAAACCGATGAGCGAACTCGGATTCCGTCGGCTCCCATAGGTCCATGTGGCCATAATGGACCTATCCACGGTGGCCACGCACGGTCGGGGGCCTCCGGATGAGAAATGGCCCCGTTGAGCGAATTTGGAATGGCCTTCATTGAGCAAAACCCTAGCTCTAGGGATGGCCCATTGGCACCGCTTCCGGGGCTTCGAGGCATGTTGTGTGGGTTCCCCTAGCTAAAACCCCGAGGCCATTCTAGCGGTGATAATAAGTTTACTGTCTGTTGAGTCTGATACTACATCCAGGAGCCGTTCAACAAACTTTGAGATAGAAATCTCTGTAATTTTAGGTTACTGATTCAACCACTCATACAGTTTCTCAGCTTCTCTAGGATCTAAATTTATAATTTCCTTCTGGGTAGATTCAGGCATTCTTGAGGATCTAAATTTATAATTGCCTTGTGGGTAGATTCAAGCCTGGAATAATATTTGCCGGCACTTCCAAGCTCCCGAGACCATTTGGTTAGCCATAATATGTGCAACTCCTTTGACGAAAGATAAATTCTGGTGTGGACGGCAACATTTGATACACTAGCGAAATCTATTTTGTTGGAAGAACTTAGATATTTCAACAAAGGAGAATTTTGCAGGTGACTTGAAAATCCCTTCCATTTTTCAGCAATAAAAGCTAATGATACCTACAACTGCCATATTTCCTTCTGTAAACCGCTTGCCCATCGGAAAAGCTAATGTAATAGCCCATTTCCCAACATCTTTCCTCTGCTCAACCCTACACTCATTTTCCACGGGAAACCGCTACCTCCACATGTAATAAATAAATTGTTTTATCGAAAATTGATCTTCTTCTGCTAACAAATGCAAAATGAAGGATTCATTGTTATTGCTATGAGAAGTTCTAAGGTCAGTTCCAAGTAAAACATAGATTGTATAAATCCTATTAAGATCTATATGTTCCAGCTAGAACCTCCCTAGACAGACTTGCAGGACTCCTCGGAACCAGGTTTTGCTGCACGATTGGAGTTCTATGCCCCGGCAGGTATGCAACGGGTGTCCTTGAAGGCCTTTTGGATGCGACATGGAACGAGCCATAGAATGACAACCGTGGCTCCGATTGACAAATAGTCAGCTCCGTTGGATTCAAGACATCAGGATAGTACTAGAGGTGCCCCTCTCCTCTGGTCCCATGGTCCCGGTGTCACCTTGTAGGTCCATCTTGGAAACTAGGGTTTTGCTCAATGAGGGAGTTTGCAATTTTTGCACATGGGGGTCAACTTTGCAAAATCCTCCCCCAGGCACTTGTGGCTAGCGTCCCCAACCAGAACCTCCCTAGACACACTTGCAGGACTCGTTGGAACTCGGTTCTATTGCACGATTGGAGTTCTATGCCTCCGGCAGGTATCTAGCTAGTGTCCATGAAGGCCTTTCGGATGCGAGACGGAGCGAGCCATAGAACAATGACCATGGCTCCGATCGACAAACTGTCGACTCCGTTGGATTCAGGATGTCGGGGTAGTGCTAGGGGTACCCCTCCCCTAAGGTCCCGTGGCCCAAGTGTCACCTTGTAGGTCCATCTTGGAAACTAGGGTTTTGCTCAGTGAGGGAGTGTGCAATTTTTGCACACGGGGGTCAACTTTGAAAATTCCTCCCCCGGGCACTTGTGGCTAGCATCCCCAGCCAAACCCTCCCTAGACACACTTGCAGGACTCGCCAGAACCCGGTTCTGTTACACGGTTGGAATTCTATGCCTCCGGCAGGTATCCAGCAGGGGTCCCTGAAGGCCTTTCGGATGCGAGACGGAGAGAGCCATAGAACGATGACCATGGCTCCAATCGACAAACCATCGAATCCGTTGGATTCAGGACATTGGAATAGTGCTAGGGATTCCCCTTGCCTCTGGTCCTGTGGCCCGAGTGTCAACTTGTAGGTCCATCTTGGAAACTAGGGTTTTACTCAGTGAGGGAGTGTGCAATTTTTGCACACGGGGGTCAAATTTGCAAAATCCTCCCCCGGGCACTTGTGGCTAGCGTCCCCAGCTAGAACCTCAATAGACACACTTGCAGGACTCATCGAATCCCAGTTCTATTGCATGGTTGGAGTTCTATGCCTCCGGCAAGTATCCAGCAGGTGTCCCTGAAGGCCTTTCGGATGCGAGACGGAGGGAGCCATAGAACGATGACCGTGGCTCTGATCGATGAACCATTGACTGCGTTGGATTCAAGACATCAGGATAGTGCTGGGGGTGCCCCTCCCCTTTGGTCCTGTGGCCCGGCTGTAACCTTGTAGGTCCATCTTGGAAACTAGGGTTTTGCTCAGTGAGGGAGTGTGCAATTTTTGCACATGGGGGTCAACTTTGCAAAATCCTCCCCTGGGCACTTGTGGCTAGCGTCCCCAGCCAGAACCTCCCTAGACACACTTGCAGAACTTGTTGAAACCTGGTTTTGTTGCACGGTTGGAGTTCTATGCCTCCGGTAGGTATCCAACAGGTGTCCCTGAAGGTCTTTCAAATGCGAGACGGAGCGAGCCATAGAACGATGACCGTGGCTCCGATCGATGAACCGTCGACTCCGTTGGATTTAGGACGTCAGGATAGTGCTAGGGGTGCCCCTCCCCTCCAGTCTTGTGGCCCGAGTGTCACCTTGTAGGTCCATCTTGGAAACTAGGGTTTTCCTCAATGAGGGAGTGTGCAATTTTTGCACACGGAGGTCAACTGTGCAAAATCCTCCCCTGGGCACTTGTGGCTAGCATCCCCAGCCAGAACCTCCCTAGAAACACTTGTAGGACTCGCTGGAACCCAGTTCTGTTGCATGGTTGGAGTTCTATGCCTCTGACAGGTATCCAATAGGTGTCCCTGGAGGCCTTTTGGATGCGAGACAGAGTGAGCCATAGAACAACGACCGTGGCTCCGATCGATGAACCGTCAACTCCATTGGATTCAAGACATCGGGATAGTGCTAGGGTGCCCCTCCCCTCTGGTCCCGTGGTCCGGGTGTCACCTTGTAGGTCCATCCTAGAAACTAGGGTTTTGCTTAGTGAGGGAGTGTGCAATTTTTGCACACGAGGGTCAACTTTGCAAAATCCTTCCCCGGCACTTGTGGCTAGCGGCTAACTGATGAAGGCTGAGATGGTGATGGCGATGGTGATGAAGATGATGATGATGATGATTAATATTGTGATGATGATGGAGATAGTGATGAGGGACCTAGAGATGACCACGATGACGAAGATGGTGATGATGATAAAGATGGTAACGAGGGACCTAGAGATGACAATGATGATGAAGATGGTGATGATGATGAAGATGGTGAAGGCGTTGATGATGATGGCGATGGTGATGAAGATGATGATGATGATGATGAAGATGATGGAGATGATGATGATGATGTTGATGATGATGAAGATGATGAAGATGATGGATATGGTGATGATGATGGTGATGTTGGTGAGGGACCTAGAGATCACAATGATGATGAAGATGGTGATGATGATGAAGATGAAGATGTTGATGATGATGGTGATGGTGATGAAGATGATGATGATGATGATGAAGAAGATGATGATGATGAAGAAGATGATGATGATGATGGAGATGATGTATCTAAGTGGTTTTCTATAGGAATCAAGCATCAATCTTCAACCATAAATCAACATGTTTTAAAATAAATTGTTAGGATACATATCTAAGAGTCTAGAAGATCTCTATGCATTTGACCATCAAATTTGCTCAAGGAGATGTTGAAGTAGCTCAGGACAATATGGAAGTTGTTACATCACATGAACCACATACATATTCACATAAATCATAACTTAATCATAACTCATGTACTTCAAATAAACGATATAAGATAACGATATCAAATTCCTATCTAACATGAATAACATTGATCATGCATGAATAAACAATCACATGGCTATAAATCATAACTTAATCATAACTCAAACATAAAATAAATGATATAAGATAACGATATCAAATAAACTATCTAACATGAATAACTTTGGACATGCATGAATAAACAATCACATCATTACTATACTATGTACCTCAATCAATTAGGCCTTCTAGATCCTCTCGGTTTTTTATTGTCTCAAACAACCTCTCGTGCTCTGCATGAGGTAGTAAGTAGTGTACCTTGTTTGATGACTTCATTGACATTGTCTATAGTTGGATGTTTGTACCAATGATCAAGTGCGTAAAGTGATACACCCGCGACCCTGGTCTATAATCCGTGTATGTGTAGCCATTGCTCTTTTGTCCATTTCCATCCATTGTAAGATATTCCCCCTAAACAACCATCAAGCCAATGGGAAAGGTAATGCCTTCACTATCTGTTAATGATGCGAGGAGGGTTTGATTCCCCTGGATGCATCGTGCCAACCAATAATTCATCCCAATTGCACTGTCTGTCAGGGCGACAACTGCGTAGATGTGTCCTGCAAAGATGCATTTTACAGTCATATTCCAACAAGTAGTGGTTTGATAACTTGGATAATTACATATAAACAAGGAGGGAACTGGGATATACATGCAGAAATGTTTACCTGGGTGTACTAGATCAGATATATGATCATATTCATTTGAAATAGAGGACTGACCTTCCTCTAACTGGATTGTTTCAACAACTGGATGTGGGTCCACTGTAAGTGATACATGATCCCATTCATCAACCCAATCCATTGATTCACATTCATCCCATTCACAACTACTGCAAGGCCCACAAAAGCAAGCAAGTTTTCACGTCCATATTTCAAATAAGGGGTTGTTTGAGCTTCGAACTGAATGAAATCCACGAGTTCCTTGCACAGTACTGCAACTATAAGAACGCGATCGGTCTATATCAACTACATGCCAGAAATTTCTGACAACATGTCCTCTACCTGTTGGTATGTGTTGCTCCGTGGTTCGATCTGACATTTTTGTAGAGTACCATTGAACTATGCTTTCTGCATCCTGAATATGAGGGTTTCTCGTGCACCTCATCTCATTCCTTCGCAGGGCAGTTTTGAGACATTCCCTAGCATCGTCGTCCTCTCCCTTTCCATGACTGGTCTCAAAATAGTTCCACACATGCAGCACATCACAAGTCTTGTGCAAAATACTCAACCACTAGAATACACGTGCATTTTTGAACTGGCCTGCACAACCATTTGACCATATCCAATGCTGATCCATCTGTATACCTCTCTCCTTCAGCTGATCATAGAAAATTTTGAAGCAATGTTGCACGTAATGCAGGTCATGGTACCTGTTGTCACTGATGTAGAAGTTGGTCTCTTTCAATATTATCCTCCTGTAGTTGCTGCTCTCTAGTGTGTGCCTATACGTGATATGGAACATTATGCTAACTTGCTCTGAATGGTAGTATTGACTTTGAATCTCATTCTGTGGCTGCAGGGTGTAGTTTTCAGCAAAGTCCACAACCGACAATATTGTGCCATTGGGGAAGGTGTCCCTGCACTGTCTATACTGTTCATCCTGCCATCGTGCTACATGGACATGCTGTACGTACTGCTCGGTCTTTTGGTAGAATTCCTTCATGAAATTGCAAATTTGTACCTGGTGCCACAAAACCCAGGGCATTAATACAATGTGACATTTTGAATGTGAATATATATGTACAAATTCAACATGTACAGTATGAAAGTATGCAAACTTAGATTACCTGTGACTTCACCAATGCAATTTTTTTGCTTTCCTTCAAACTATCTACTTGATATGTTATGTATTGGAAGTTCTGCATTTCTATTGACATCCTCCCAAATGCATGCTCCGCGGTTGCGTGGATGCAGGGGCTCAATAATGAAAATCCACTGCAACTGGAACACGTCCCATATAAACATGATCTTTTATAATATTTTTTTCCTTCAGGTCTTGGAAACATTATGCTATGTGTAAATTCTCTGGATGCATTCGGTGGTTGTAACGATGGGAAATCCTGCACAATGTTAGTATGCAAATCACAAAATATATGTCTATATGTATCATAAAAGTACTCAAATTCTACATGGTATCTACAACAACATGTATTGTGATCATTGCAAGTTTTAACATACCAGGGTTTGCATTTTTCAAAGGACCTTTGGCCCAAGTTCAATTGTGTGTGCTCATTCTTGAACCTCTCGTAGAGTTCTGTTTGTGTAGTGTCAAGGAAGTACTTGACATGGGGTTCACCCCCCCTAACACCTTTTCTCAACTTTAAAACATCTCTTTGATTGAATGACGGTCTAGTGTTATCATGCCAAAAATTCTGCACTAGTTCTTTAACAACATTAATGAGCTTCATGTCTGAATGAGGTAACCTACCAACAAAGGCCCAACAATCTTTTTGGCCTGGGGTCTCAAGTTTTTCTCTATTGGAATAATACTTTTGAAGAGTCTTTCTGTCTACTTTAAAGATTTTACATGTGTGTGATAGTAGGCGACGTTGCCTTGTGTATTTGTCTACAATTAATTCTGACAGTACACGATGGGCTGCATTAAAATCTTTTGTACGAGAAGTTTTTCCAATCAAATTAAATGCAGATTGTAGATTTCTAACAACATGATTGTTGACATCTGAACTTCTAAATACCTTTATGCTCAAAATTCTCCTAACATCCGCTAGACAATGTGATTTTAACAAAGCAAGAAATAATTGACATTTTGCTGCATCGGTTTTGGATTCAAAAAATTCTTTCGTTATCTTGCTACAATGGAAATCAATAGTGCATTTGGGCATCTTACCTTCAAGTCCTGAAAATGAACTTTCATCCACATGAATACGTCTGGGAGTTCTTCGTCGTGTTGATGCCTCGGGTGTGCAGGGTAAGTGCAAAGTGCTAGAATGGGTTCCAAGGCACACAACAGGGGATGAAAACCTAGCGAAAGGCTTCAGTTAACTCTACGCAAGAGTTACCCTATCCTCGAGCTATTTGGTGTGGTAATCACCCACGGATATTTGGCCTCCACTGGCACTCTAAGAGTAAAAGGTTTGATCTTCCAAAGATCAGTTTTCCTGTTTAAGGAAAACAGAGTGTGATAACTGGTTAACAAGCCTAACCTAACCTACCTAAGGAAAGAATCTATCCTAAGTCAGATCTAACCTAAAGAGGGAAAGTTGATATTGTGCAGATCAGGTTTAAAATGTGATTAATAAGTATTAGATACCTTAAACAGAAATGTCTTCGGGTTCTTCCACTTATAGCTTGAAGGATCATCAATCAATAAAAATTAAGAAACAACTCTTCTACGTGCTCTGAGCTTATTCAAACAACTGATCTGTAATCATTGTGTTAATTGAAAAATTAACAATTGATTATACATATTTAATTGCATCGAATAATTTGTAGAAATATAAATATGAGAACTGTTCAATTAAAGAAATTTAATAGGACAATTCAGAACATGGGTTAAAACATCCAGAAAAATCAATATGAAAGACCATGTACATCAATAAGTGAACTGCAATAGATTAAATGCATAACTGATGACAATTTGAAACATTTAACTCAATGATTCTCAAAGAAATTTGAAGAACTCAAGAAGGTGGAGAAAAGATAACTTTACTACATATAAAAGTCTTGTACAAAAATTACAATGGCTCGAATAGACAGAGCATCTTCAGTCCATACTCCTGCTGAATCAAAATTCCAAAATTCCCAACCTTTTTCTAAGGGCAACATTCCTCCTTAAATACTAAATTTTTCCCAAAATCCCAAAAGGAGAAATTATACAAAAATAGAAATTACAAAATCGGCTCCAATTGTCGATCTAATAAAACTTGCTATTTTCCAGCTTGAAGGATTTTCTGCCACCTTATCTCCTAAAGATCTTACAAAGAATTATTCTTTAGCCAGGTAAGGCCTCGTGGCACCATAGAGATTCAATAACCGATTGCTCATTATCTCTGACGAATGGCATGGCTTGTGGAACATCTGGTGTAAGAAATTCGGGGTCAGGTAATTCATGGCTAGAAACAGAGAAATCCATTAAAGGATTTACTTCAAAAACAATCGCCAGTATGTCAGGTTCTCCATTGATTATAAAGTCTTGTATGAGATCGTCGTCAAAGTCAGCTGATTCTTCCAGGATTTCCTCGCTCTGCTCCATGGAATTTTGCACATAGAAAGATAACGCTTCAAAGTCCTCTTCACTGCTGCCGCTGCTAAAATCAGGAACACCTGCATCAAATAGTGGTGACAATGTTTCTTGATATAACAAAGGGCAAAGTTCTTCATCATCAACAAGAATATTAGAAGGTTCACCTCCTGCATGAAAATCACTCATCCTAGGAAAAAAATAGATAACAAGACACCCAGAACGCTGTACAGAATGTTTCCTATTACAGAAAGCAATGAACAATGTAGAATCTTCACGTTAATTGCTACTTTAATACCAACAGGCAGGGTGATATCGATTGAGCGGGGCGATTTGTAATGATTAAACTTATGCAGCGAACCCATTGTAATTACTTCAACTATTATGAAAAAGTGAAGATTTGAGTTTAAGCTTGTGTGAAGTACAGGCTCAATTACTGCTTGCATGATTTCGAATTTCCTTTACGATCACATCATTATAAGGAATCCCCGATCAATAATTATAACTGGTAATTAATAATGGAAATGGAGGCTACGATGACAGAAATGACCTGCGAAGAGTCTCGATTAGGAGTTTCGGTACACTGGTGATCAGTTCTTCACACGTATCAAATCGGATTAATCTGACCCAACTTCCATGAGAAGGAAAAGAAGCTTTGAAGTTGGAATTTAAGTGAAAAGACATGATCATTAAGAAGTGAAAGAATAACGACAAATTGTCAATACTCGAGATCAGACACGACAAACTTAAGGAAGAGCAATGTTGTCCATCCAACATGAAGCAATTGATAATCTTGTAGTAGTATCCACTGTTACAAGAAAAAAAAATTAATGATTTTGGAGAACCAGTTTTCAACAAACAAAATAACGCATCCTGACATAACTGATTACCCAAAATCAACATAACCGTAAGTTCATAACAATGGACGGCTGAGATTAGCTGGAGCGGGGTGCGAAATCGAATTCAATTATGTTCATGAAGTTTTATTCAAAGATTCCGCAAGCCAAAATCCAAAAGTGTGGGTTTGCGGGTTGCAGGTAGCAAAAATGGAAATAGAAAAGGATTCTTAAAATCCGAAAACCGACCATGTAGGTAACGGGTCTCGGGAACGTCACACTGTGAAGTGGTATAACCATCCCGAAAGCTGCATTCTGAAATTCACGAATTGCGGGTTTTGGGACCACATCGCAAATAAACGAAAATGACCATCCCGAAAGCAAAATGCCGCCATTGCGGAGTTCGAGTTTTAGGATACTTATTCCTTGATCTTATTACAGATCAATTTCGCAACCTGCAATGTGGGGTTGTGGATTGCGAGATCACCAAACTCCAAAATTTTAAACAACAATGCCGCAACCTGCAAATGTCGGGTTGCGGGTTTCGGAGACTCCAAATGCTGATTTTCGGAATGATGATAAGAATCAACAAAATAACCAAAAGTTTAGCTTTCCTTTCCTTTCAGACCGAAATACCTTGGAAAAAAAAACAGTTGCAAACAAGCAAATCAAAGGCATGGGTGACAAAACTCTAATATTTACAAAATGACTCAGCCAAACACCTTAGTGTTTATTAATATCGTGGCTCCTGTGCTTAAATAAGCATGGGATCTGTTGTGGCCACAACAAATGGCGACCAGCTGGGAAGAACCAGTTATCTCTGCAATCAAATCCAACTAAAGACAACATGTTAATCAACCTATTCCTTGAAACCCAAGTCATAGAAGATGCTGAAAAGATAACAGCCAACAAACAGTGAACATAGAAATGGATAAATCTCAGTCAATGATCATTGTAAAGGTAACACTTATCTGATAAGGAGATTTAGAGAGTGATACCGAATCTTTATCATGATGTAGTCATTGAAAAACTAGCTTGAGTTGAACTTGAGAGCAACTTTAGAAATGTTCATGGATATCCTAATTACAGATCTCTTTGGTTTATTAACTGAGTAATTTTATCGGGCTAAGTATACTTCTTCATTTCTTTTTTTTTTTTTTGGAGAAAAGATAACTACATATTATACATAAAACTTCGTTGATACAAGACCACTGTACTGAATTGGTGATCAGATGAAACAGTGGGATTCACAGGCCTGATCTGGAAACTGGTCAAGCTAACTCGATAACAAGACTCCTTGCCTTCTGGTTGTAAGACCAAAAGAAATTATCATGGCTTGGTAACCACATAGTGATAATCCCAGTCCAAGGTCAAACCCATGATCATAGCAGGGTTGGGTTGTAATAAGATCCCCCTATTCTTGTATACAACAAAATCTTATCAGAAGGAAAAAGTTTAGTATGGCATAAGCTACAAGGCATTACCATGGCTTGGTGACCATTTAGTGATAATGTTACTCACCAGTGCTTTGCGGATCATGAATGGACCGACCTGTAATAGGATCTTCCATCTTTCAGGATAACTGAAAGTCACCTTCCAAGTGTGGTGGCTTGATGTGAAGATGTCATTCCACTTTAAGCACCTATGAACCTAATGGGATAGCTTTATAACAAGACCACCCACCTTGTAACTTATAATTTTAAACAAAATTTATATTCAAAGTGATTGTAAAAGGATCCATGAGCAATTGAAGTTGGTCAAGCTATTATGATATGCTGTTCGACCATGAAACATCAGATAGAAAAATGATAACCATCCTCTATACCTCAATTATACAAATGAAGCATTGTAAAAGATAATGATCAGGGTGAAAAGAATCCATAAATACTGCACTTATTGCTTGTTTATTCCTCAGAGCAAATTCTAATCATAAGCCAGGAAGTAGGATGAATAACAACTCTGAAACTTCAGAAACAATTGTTGCCCCCCCCCCCCAAAATGATCCTAGGCCATTACCAAAAAGTGTGAATCCTTACTACTAAAACCAAATCAAAAGAACAAAATTGATCAAAATGTCCAGACTAGAAAAGAAATGACTGAAAACAAACCACGCCTATATACAAAAGCATTAGATTGCTCAGACGAAATACTTCTTAAGAAGAGATATATTCACCGGGTAGGTGTCTACAACTCCCTCCAATGTCTGCAATCAAACTGTGTTGGGACCAATCTTTTCTGTAATAATGAAAGGTATTAGCCAAAGACGTTGGAACTTGGTGTACATATTTTTATCTTTACATTGCTTGTTCCATCTCAAAACTAGGTCACCAATGGAAAACTCCCTATCAGAAGAAGATTTTTCATCAAACCATCTCTTCACCATCTGTTGATGATGATACAACTTGTTCTTGGTGATTTCCCTATCCTCCTCTAGCTTTAAAAGGGTATCAATCCTCTGTTGGAGGGGAGAAGAATCATCTTCTTGAACAGACTGGGCCAATTGTAACGAAGGAATGGTAAGGTTGGTGGGGAGAGTGGCTTCTTTGCCATAAACCAAACAGTATGGGGAGTTTGCAATTGCTGCTTTTGGGGTGATTCGATCTGCCCATAATGCATTATACAACTGTGTATGCCAATCTCTATGATGAGAGGCTATAGTTTTCTTGAGAATATTAATTAGGTTTTTATTTGATGATTCAGCCAAGCCGTTACCCTGAGGGTAATAATTGGCATAAAATTTAAGCTTAATTCCCATCTCAAAGGCATATTTAGTTATATCGATTGAAGAGAAGTAGGATGCATTATTGAAAACTAAATAGTCTGGAGCACCAAAGTGTGTGACAATCTGGCTATCAAGGAAAGAGATCACTTGAGTGGCATTGCATTGTTTAAGAGGAGCAGCTTCAACCCATCTAGTGAAATAGTCCATAGCTGTGAGAATATACTTATGTTGCTGAGACGAAGGAGGATTTATAGGCCCAACAAAATGTAGTCCCCATTGTTGAAATGGAAACTGAATCATAACTGGTTGTAAAGGGAATTTAGGTTTCCTAAACTTCCCTGTGCATTTCTGGCATGGCTCACATTTTCTGACATAAGCATAAGCATCTTTAAACAGTGTGGGCCAATAATAACCATCCCTGAGAATCTTGTGTGCTGTCATTTCTCCTGAGAAATGGCCTCCAACTGGACCTGCATGAAATTGAAACAAAATATCATCAGTTTCATGTTTTTCCAAGCATCTGAGAAATACTCCATCATAATTTTTTCTAAAAAGAACTTGATCAATTAATTGATAAGGAGCAGACTTTAATCTTAAAGCTCTTCTTTTCTTAAAATCGAGAGTTTCAGGAGCAAACCCATGGTTCAGAAAAAATTTGATATCGTCATACCATTCTGATGTCGAGGCATCAATAACGTTAACAACACCTGAGGGAATTTCTTCCTCGCGATCCCATTCAGACTGCTGCTGTGCAGGGTCATTGGATTGTGCAGTAAGAAGACAGAGGCCCTACCCTTTTACAATTTTTTCCGGTCTGATCTCAAGATCATATTCTTGTAGGGCAGTCATCCAATGGGCCCTCTTTTCCCCTAACTCTTTATAAAAGAGGACATTCCTGATAGCAGAATATGGAACAATGACTTTGGTTCGGGACTTCAGCAAGTAGGGTCTGTAATGTTTGACAGATTTATACACTGCATAGGCTTGCTTATCGATCTGTGAATATTTAAGCTCTACGCCTTTGAATGTTGAGCTCATGAAAGAAATGGGGATTTCTGCATCGTTGTCATGCTTTTGCGTTAGCACAGCTACAGAAGAAAAATCAGTGGCAAAAGTATAAAGAATGAAATCCTTATCAAAATCTGGGGAGATGAGGGCAGGAGCTTCTGCAATGGCCTTTCGAACTCTGATAAATGCATCTCTCTGTTCCTGTGACCAAGTAAACTGCACGTCTTTCTTGACCAAAAGTTGCAATGGTTTGAATATTTGGACAAAATTTGGTACAAATCTCCATACAAAATTGATCTTACCTAGGAAGGATTGCATTGCTTTGCGTGAACTAGGTAAACCAATTTTTGAAATGGCCTCTGTGTGTTCAGGGTCAATAACCATACCTTCTTTCGAAATAATGAAGCCCAGAAGCTTTCCTTCAGTTACTGCGAAAATAGATTTCTTTGGGTTGAGAGAAATGCTGAATTTTCTACAGCGATCAAAAACTTGTTTCAAAGCAAACACATGTTCATGTCGTTTGTTAGAATAAATAGTGATATCATCAAGATAAACTACGACAGAATTATGCATTAACCCTCGGAAAGCTATATCCATAGCTCTCTGAAAAGTAGCTCCAACATTGATCAACCCAAAAGCCATCCATCTGTAAGCAAAAGTACCCCATGGGGTTCTGAAGGCTATTTTCAATTGATTGTCTGAGGCAACCATCACCTGGTTATACCCCGAAAAACCATCCAAGAGAGAAAACATCTCTGACCCGGCTACCTTCTGAAGAATCTGCTCCATAGGTGGAACAGGGTAGTTGTCTTTCTCAGAAGCCCAATTTAGGTTCCTGAAACCAACACAGAGTCGAATTTCTCCATTTTTCTTACGGACAGGTACTAAGTTGGCGATCCACTAAGTGTACCTGACCAGAAAGATAATCTGAGCATTGAGTAACTTCTCCAGTTCCCTTTTAACAGAAGACTCTAAACTGGGGTGCATTTTTCACAGCTTTTGTTGAAATGGCTTGACATCTGGTTTCATGGGTATGTTGTGGAACATGAAACTAGTGTCAAACGTTCTCAATTCGTCATAATTCCAGGCAAAGACATCTTTATATTGTTTACACAACGAAATAATGGCTCTGCATTCTTTAGGGGTGCAATCAATTCCCAAATTGATGAAACGAGGTTCCTGTTCGGTGCCTAGGTTAACCCGCTCATAATTTAGAGATGAAATTTGAGTTTTACAATTAGTATGAGATTTTAATTTGTCTTGTAAATCGTAAAACTTTTCTAGATTGATCATCGACTTCGGGATGACATTTGAGGAATCAGTGAGAGACTTTTCATGTTCTGCTTCATCGATGGCCATTTCCTGGAACGTGTCCTGAGCAGTGAGGAAGTCAATTATCTGTCGATCATCATCAAACACTTTCCAATTAGTCACATTATCTGGAATAGATGGTCTGTAGATCAATTCAATTGAAAAGGTTTGAGGGGACACACCTTCCGGCGGAATCAGTCTAGAAGTTGTATTTGCTAACAGATCTGCATCAAAATTTTGTGATCTAGGAACTGATTTAATATTGAATGCTGAAAATGAGTTGGTTAGTTCCCTTACCAGCTTTTGATAATTAGCCAAATGCGGAGATAAGCAATGTATCTTATTTCTGACTTGTTTGACTATAATTTCGGAATCCCCATAGCATTCTATTGCTTGAACACCCAAATCAATGGCTTTCTTGAGCCCCTGCACAAGAGCTTCATATTCGGCTACATTATTAGTGCAGTCCAATTCTAATTTGCACGCAATCATGATTTTCATTCCTGTAGGATCGATAAGAACACAACCCACTCCATCTCCCTCCTTGGATTTAGAAACATCGAAAAATAAAGTCCAAGAGACAGGGTCTAATCTAAAATTAATATTCACATTATATACATTATGCATAATTTCACCAGAAAAAGGTATAGAAGTAACCTAAGTGATATGTGATTCGTTATGAATGCTTTCTTCTGGTGAAACATCAGCTAGGAATTCACCGAAAAAGGTATCAAATTTAAATTGCTCCGTACAAGAGGTGGGATAACCAACAGGCTCACCTGAATCATTAAGATCAGTAACTGTCTGTTTCATAAAAGGTTCTCTGCTGATCTTAATTTTATTCGGTTGACCATTGTATGGAAACCATAAGTGGGACCAGTCGGTTTCAAAATAACCTTTAAGTTTCTCTGACTCGTCCCTGCTCAACTGTAATGACCCTTTTTCAAAATTTTATTAAAATGCCAATTTTTCCACTTTTTCCCCAATTTCGACCTTTGACTAGTTTTACTGTTTTGACCTCCAAATCAACCCAAATGCTCCCAAATATTCTATAGGAGTGTATGAATGGTATTTAGAATTGAATATTAGGTTCAGGGATGTTTTATGGCCCTCCAAATACTGCTTCAAACTTGATTTGTATTCTGATCAATATATGTAATTTTGACTAGTAATTTGTGCATCAAATCCCCCAGGGGTAACACTGCAAATGGCCTTCCAAATGCCTCCAAACTCCCATGAATTTATGAATATAGGTATGTAATGTGTTAATTATGTGATTAATGTCTCATATGCACCATTAATTGAATTTTACTATTGTTCTAACTCTCTCACATTCAACAGCAAAAACCCCCAATTCGACCCTTGGGGAAATGGCACTATTTCACCTCTCAATACAAACAAACTGAGTAAAAATGCTTCAAATTCTCAAGTACAGTACATAAAACTTGTAGAATATATCCATGGAATTATATGAATCACAAATATATCAGAGAATCATCCATCCATTCGAAATAATCAACCTTATAGTGTCATACATCAAAGCATTGGGGAAATGGACATTGTTTGCTCATTAATCAATAATTTTGCATACAGTCAATGGGTATTTCAACCTGAGAGTTTCTGAATATGAAGAATAGAGGATATGAAGCTATTACAATCAGAAAAATATCATATGAATCTCTCCCAATGAGTGCAAGATCTCACCCAAAGCGCAATCCCTCAAGGAGCCCGAATATGCCTTCAAAATTGGAAATGGTGGAGAGAAAGTGCTTCACTAAACCAAACCATGAAACTTCCTGTAGCTGATACCTGCAAATAAAACTCCATTAAATCACCTTGAAAGACCTGAGTGGCCTCTCCAAACACCAACTTGGATGGGAATCTTTCACCCTCGAAATTGGCTAAGGCAAGAAACTAGTCATCCACTAGTTCTCTTCACAAATGCAATTTTTCTCAAATCATCAAAATCCATTCTCATACTTGATTTCTACATTTTATAACCAAAATTAGCCTTCAAGGGGTCGAAATCCTCTCAATAGATTCAATAAATTTCCATTTAGAAAATATTCCTCATTTGCCACTTGTCTCCTAGTTCCAACCTTCCTTCTTCTCCCAAATTCGAATTTGAGTCTCTTTAGCTTCCCCCAACTCCATGAGCGCCTTCCTTGAACCTATTTTTGGGGATGACATGTCATAATGGTCAGGTGTAAGAAGTCAGGTCTGAATTTTGTCATAAATGTCATAGATGCTTCATTATTGTTGTCATAAAACTAGGGAATCTAGCCCAAGTGTCCACTAGTCTCCAATTTGACTCTTCCTCTCCCATGGAGGTTACTATTCCATCCCATTTCGACCTAAGATGCTAAATGCCATGTGTTATGACTTACCAACTCACCCAAGAGTGTTCACCTTCCCATGAATTCGAATTGGCAAGAGAGAGTTGCCATGTGTCATTGAAAAATCAAGCTAGTGTGGGTTCTACCACCTCCATATGTCTCCAAAACAACTTGCCACTTAGAATTTCTTTTGAATTTATTTATTCACCATATTTATTAAATGCTTGAACCCTTCTAATGTATAAATATCATTTATTAGCTTCCTTATTACCATCCCACATGTGCCCATCCAACCTAGGAAACTAGTAGGATTGATGGGATTGTCTTACTATGCACTTATTTGAATGGGGACATTCCAGTCCTCCCCACCCAATATTGCTTGTCCTCAAGCAATTTCAGATTTGGATGCCGCAAAATCTTCTCCTCTTCCCATGTGGCATCTTCATTTGGTAAGTCCTTCCATTGCACTAAATATTCTTTGATGATTCTACTCCTCAACCTTCTTTCCCATGTCTTCAAAATCTTTTCCGAAACAAGTGTGAGCTGACCTTCATCATCCAAAGGAGGAAGTATTTCTGAAGTGATGATTTTCTGACCAAGTGCTTTCTTGAGACAAGAAACATCAAATACATTGTGGATTTTACTCCCTTCCGGAAGTTCTAATTCATATGCTACTTCTCCAACCTTCCGCACTACCTTGTATGGCCCATAGTACCTTGGTTTTAATTTTTCTGCTCCATTCTTTTTGAGAGATGTTTGTTTATAAGGCTACAACCTTAAATATACTAAATAATTGACTTGAAAGGTTATTTCTTCTCTATGCCTATTAGCATATTATTTTTGCTGATTTTGAGCAACCTACAAATTGTCTTTCAAGAGCTTTAAAATTTCTTGGCTCTCTTCCACCCAATCTTTAGCCTTTGGGGCTCTACTATCACCAAATATAATGTCAGCAAATGTAATTGCATCATAACCATATAATTCTTTGAAAGGAGACATTCCTATTGACATATGATAAGTGGTGTTGTAGCAAAACTCACCCAAGTGTAGCCATTTTGCCCATGCTTTTTGCTGCCCTCCCACATAGTTTCTTAGGTATCCTTCCAACCATCGGTTTACCCTCTCTGTTTGTCCATCAGTTTGTGGATGATAGCTGCTACTTGGAGTCAATTGAGTGCCTACCAATCTAAAAAGTTCTTGCCAAAAAGCACCCATGAATCTACTATCTCTATCACTGACAATGCTCTTGGGGAGCCCATGCAATCTAAAGATTTCTTTGAAAAAAATATCAGCCACTTGTGCAGCACTAAAAGATGATGTAACAACAATTAAATGAGCAAATTTTTTCAACCTATCAACTACCACATAGATGCAATCCTTACCCAAGGATTTAGGCAATTCGATGATGAAATCCATGGAAATACTGTCCCATTTTTGCTCTGGAATGGGCAATGGTTGTAAGAGGCCGGCTGGACATGTAAGTTCTGATTTGTTTTGTTGACATGCTTTACATTCATTCACATACTTCTGAACATCTTCCTTCAGCCCCTTCCAAAAAAATATTTGCCTCAACTGTCTATAAGTTTTGAAGATCCCCGGATGGCCCGCTAGTGGGGAATCATGTGCTTCTTGCAAAATTCGATACTTGAACTTGGAGTTATGAACTAAATAAATTCTTCCCTTATAATATATCATCCCATTCAAAATCCTATAATTATCATCCCCTTTGATTCCATCCAACACATCACAAGCAAATTTGTCTTTGGCATATTCAACTAGTAGCATGTTTTTCCAATCCTTGGCAATATCCATGAGAGAAAAAGAAGGCCTTCTTGGCAAAGCATATGCTACTATATTATTCTTTCCTTTGACATATTAAATATCAAAATCATAAGCTTGAATCTTGCTTACCCACTTTTGTTGCCTTTCATTTAGATCTTTTTTGGTGAGAAAGTGTCTTAGACTATTGTGGTCATTTTTCACCACAAACTTGCTGCCCACCAAGTATTGTTTGAATTTGGCCAATGCATGCATAATGGCTAGCATTTCTTTATCATAGATGGAGTAAATTTTTTCATGAGGCTGCAAATTTCTGCTCTCAAAGGCTATGGGGTGTTGGCATTGCTTTAGGACAACCCCTATTCCTCCACCTGAAGCATCACATTCCACAACAAAAGGTTTAGTAAAATCAGGAAGTGCAAGTATGGGACAACTACTCATTACCTCTTTCATTTTTTGGAAGGCCTTTTCATCCTCTTCATTTCACTTGAAATCATCCTTCTTAGTCAAATCAATGAGTGGAGAAGTCAACTTGGAGAACCCTTTCACAAATTTTCTATAGTAGGTGCATATGCCAATAAAACCTCTCAATTCGGTAATATTTTTTGGTGATGGCCATTCCAAGATAGCCCTGATTTTTTCCATGTGTACCTTCACTCCTTCTTGACCAAAAATGTGTTCAAGATACAGTAGTTCTTTCATCCCAAACTCACATTTTGATAACTTAGCAAATAAGGACTCTTCTTGCAAGATTTTCAACACAATCTCTAACTGCTGCAACTGCTCTTCCCATGTTTGACTGTAAATGAGAATATCATCAAAGAAAACCAAAACAAACCTTCTTAGTTGCTTGCAAAATATCCTATTCATACATTCTTGAAAGGGGGTTGGAACATTAGTTAACCCAAAAGGCATGACAAGAAATTCAAAGTGGCCAAAATGACATCGAAAAGTGGTCTTTTGCACATCTTCATCTTTCATTTGAATTTGGTGATACCCTAATCTAAGGTCAATTTTTGAGAAGTATTTGGCCCCATGTAGCTCATCCATGAGCTCATCAATCCTAGTAATAGGATACCTATTCTTGATAGTCTTTTTGTTCAAGGCTCTAAAATCTATGCACATTCTCAATGTTCCATATTTTTTCTTCACTAGCACTACTAAAGAAGCATAAGGGCTAGAGCTTGGTCTAATGAGTCCCAACTCTAGTAGTTCTTAAATAGATTTTTCAATCTCATCTCTGAACTTTTTAGGATGTCTATAAGGTGGTATCTGAATGGGTGAAGTATCCTCCTCCAAAATAATACCATGCTCAACCCTCCTATCCGGTGGCCTACCATGTGGAAGGTCTCTAAAAACCTTTTCATATTTTTGCAAAAGTCTCTCTATCTCCTTTGGGTGTTTGACAATATTTATAGTTGGATTGGGAGATGTAATATGACATTCAGCATCCCATTCTATATCCCCATGCCTCAATATAGATCTCATACTATTGCAAGTTACTACTTGATTTGGATAAGTGTGTTTCCCTCTCACAATTCTTTGTACTCCTTTTGAATCTTGGAATTTCATTTCAGGAATTTGATAATTTACTGTATGCTCTCCTATTGAATACAACCATTTTACTCCCAAAACCACATTAGTATCAGCAACATCAACCACATAAAAACTATCAACAAAAGTATAGTTACCTACGGTGACTTGCAGCTTTGGAACCCATGTTTTGCATTGCATTGTGTTGTGACCGGGAATGACAACTGTGAAGCCATCAAATGGTTCAATAGGTATCTTTCTTTTCTCTACCATCTCTGCCTCAATGAAGTTATGAGTGGCTCCTCCATCTACCAAAACTGAAGTTCTTTGTCCTTGTACCACACCTTTGCATCGGATAGTATGATAGCGAGGTACTGCTGAAAGCACTGCCATTCTTGCTTTGTCCGGTGAAGGATGATTTTCTTCTTGTCTTTCCTCTTCTACTGCTATCTCATATGCCTCTTCTTGATCTAAAATATGTCCATCTTCATCCATGCCCCCATCATACCCCTCATTATCAGAAAATACTTCTATGTATTGAGCCTTTCCTTTGGTACATTTGTGCCCCGGTGTCCATGGTTGGAAGCATGTGAAGCATAGTTTATTTTTTCTAAGTTTATCCCTATTTAGTCCCTCTTTTTTATTCCTCTCAAATGACTCTCTTTGCCATGGTTTCTTTTCAAATTTGTAGCTAGGCTTAGGAGGAAATCTCATTCTAGGAAGCACATTTTGGAGATCCCTAGTCAAGCTCATTGCATCTTTTAATGTAGTTGGCTTGTGGTCTTTGACCAAACCTCTTAAGGGTTCATCCAAACCTTCAGTGAACAACAATACTAATCTTCCCATAGATACATCAGCCACCTTGACCGATAATTTTTGAAATTCCAACATATATTCGGTAGGGGACTTAGTTTTGCTTCAATTGAGCTAGTTCTTTGAAAGGAAATTCTGGGTCTTTTTGTTCAAATCTTCCTAGTACCCTGTCAACAAATTCTCCATATGTTTTAACCTGATTATAACCCAAGGTTTTTATCCCATGAAACCACCATTCATTGGCATCTCCTTCCAAATGCAAAATGGCCATTTTTAATGCATCCTCTTCCAACATAGGATTCAGCTGAAAATATACATCCAATTTTTGCACCCAAGTGTTAGTAGAATTTTGAGAAGAACCATCAAAAGTAGGAAGTGACATTTTTCCAATAGCACTATTCAATTCTTTGTTTTGGAATGGACTCCTATTGTCTCCCTTCCTTTTAATATTTTGCATAGCATCAATGTAGTCACTGAGTGGTACACCTCTTTTACACTCTTCATTCAAATCATTCCAATCATTTACTAGTTCATTGTAATCCAATTCAAGATTGGGCTCTTCTTTGGGTGTGAGAAATTTAGGTGTAGTATGCCTTTGTGTGCTTTGAAATTCATCAGGTCTATTATGAGGTCCTGTACTTGAGAAAATATGTTCATTCCCTTTCATCTTTTCCCCTGAGTGTGAACCACTATTATCTCCTATCATCCCTTTGCCTGAAAGTTGGCTACCCAACAATTCAAAACTTTTCATCATTTGTTTATTCATATCTAGCATAACCATGGTAATTCCTTTGAGGCTTCAATAAATTCCTCCTTATGTCTTAATTTTTGCTCCTCCTCTCTACCCATTGTTTTAGAAAAAAACTCTTTTTCTGCTACTATCTCTTCTTGAACCAAAACTTCTTCAACTACTGATTCAAAGGGTGGTGGTTTATTTGTTTGGCTTCTTGTTAATACCATCAGGTGCCAAGACCATGCTCTGATACCACTTGTAATGACCCTTTTTCAAAATTTTATTAAAATGTCAATTTTTCCACTTTTTCCCCAATTTCGACCTTTGACTAGTTTTATTGTTTTGACCTCCAAATCAACCCAAATGCTACCAAATATTCTAAAGGAGTGTACGAATGGTATTTAGACTTGAATATTAGGTTCAGGGATTTTTTATGGCCCTCTAAATACTATTTCAAACTTGATTTGTATTCTGATCAATATATGTAATTTTGACTAGTAATTTGTGCATAAAATCCCCCCGGGGTAACACTGCAAATGGCCTTCCAAATGCCTCCAAACTACCACGAATTTATGAACATAGGTATGTAATGTGTTAAGTATGTGATTAAGGTATCATATGCACCATTAATTGATTTTTACTACTATTCTAACTCTCTCACATTCAACAGCAAAAACCCCCAATTCGACCCTTGGGGAAATGACACTATTTCACCTCTCAATACAAACAAACTGAGTAAAAATGCTTCAAATGCTCAAGTACAGTACATCAAACTTGTATAATATATCCATGGAAATATATGAATCACAAATATATCAGAGAATCATCCATCCATTCGAAATAATCAACCTTATAGTGTCATACATCAAAGCATTGGGGAAATGGACATTGTTTGCTCATTAATCAATAATTTTGCATACAGTCAATGGGTATTTCGACCTGAGAGTTTCTGAATATGAATAAAATAGGATATGAAGCTATTACAATCAGAAAAATATCATATGAAGCTCTCTCAATGAGTGCAAGATCTCACCCAAAGCGCAATCCCTCAAGGAGCCCGAATATGCCTTCAAAATTGGAAATGGTGGAGAGAAAGTGCTGCACTAAACCAAACCATGAAACTTTCTGTAGCTTCTACCTGCAAATAAAACTCCATTAAAGCACCATGAAATACCTGAGTGGCCTCTCCAAACACCAACTTGGATGGGAATCTTTCACCCTCAAAATTGGCTAAGGCAAGAAACTAGTCATCCACTAGTTCTCTCTTCACAAATGCAATTTTTCTCAAATCATCAAAAGCCATTCTCATACTTGATTTCTACATTTTATAACCAACATTAGAATTCAAGGGGTCGAAATCCTCTCAATATATTCAATAAATTTCCATTTAGAAAATATTCCTCATTTGCCACTTGTCTCCTAGTTCCAACCTTCCTTCTTCTCCCAAATTCGAATTTGAGTTTCTTTAGCTTCCCCCAACTCCATGAGCGCCTTCCTTGAGCCTATTTTTGGGGCTGACTTGTCATAATGGTCAGGTGTAAGAAGTCAGGTCTGAATTTTGTCATAAATGTCATAGATGCTTCATTATTGTTGTCATAAAACTAGGGAATCTAGCCCAAGTGTCCACTAGTCTCCAATTTGACTCTTCCTCTCCCATGGAGGTTACTATTCCATCCCATTTCGACCTAAGATGCTCAATGCCATGTGTTATGACTTACCAACTCACCCAAGAGTGTTCACCTTCCCATGAATTCGAATTGGCAAGAGAGAGTTGCCATGTGTCATTGAAAAATCAAGCTAGTGTGGGTTCCACCACCTCCATATGTCTCCAAAACCACTTGCCACTTAGAATTTCTCTTGAATTTATTTATTCACCGTATTTATTAAATGCTTGAACCCTTCTAATGTCTAAATATCATTTATTAGCTTACTTATTACCATCCCACATGTGCCCATCCAACCTAGGAAACTAGTAGGATTGATGGAATTGTCTTACTATGCACTTATTTGAATGGGGACATTACATCAACCACATCCCATAAGCTTCTGGGATGTTAGGTATCACAATGTCAACTGTCTGATGGATCCTGGGATTAGCTGACAATGTAAATAGAACATTCCTCAATTTGCCAACCACTCTGACTTTGGATCTGTCAAGTTGCACAATCTGGGTTGGATAGGGTTCCCACATTGCATTCAATTTTATGCAAACAGAGAGGGGCATCACATTCGATGACACTCCTGAATCTATCATGCAGTTGTGCACATTTTGGTTGAAAATATCAAAAGTGAGCAAAAAAGAAGGAGTTCTCTTACTTGCTGTTTTTTTATCATCAGTTTTAGTGACAGAGTGTAGATTATTATTCTGTAACTCTCTAGGCTATTTGACTACCATGTTTTTAGGTAAAGAATCCCTCATAATAGGAATTTTAAGCAGCTCAAACAGAGAGATGTTTGCTTTGACTCTTTTTAAGTCGTCAACAAGGTTGTATTCCATTTGAGGGAGGGCTGTATCCTTCTGTGGGATAGGGTTGTTTCTCGTGGGAATCGGGGAAGAGGATGAAGGTTGTTGAGGTGGCTATGTTTTTGACCTTGTATTATAAGGATTTTGTGTGTTAAACACCGCCTCAGGTTATTCTTCTTCTTCACACATAGGTAGTTCTGAAAAGCATCCCATAGCATAAACATGTGGGTCATCAACATGTGGGGCATCAACATGTGGGTCACCTTCCATTTCTTCTTCAGGTAGTGGAGAATCAGGAGTAGTCTGATCGTTGGAAGTGTCGGGATTGACTTGAGATTCTACTGCCAATGCTCTAAAAATGGAAAAGAGTTCCTCGTTTGTGAGTGCATCTGCTGGATTTGGTGGTGGTGGATTTTGTGGAGGCTGGTAAGGTCTCCTGAATGGTGGCCTTACAAAGCCTCTCTTCTGATTCTGATTATCATTAGTGTTCTTCTTCAAATCTACCATCTCATTTGACATCTTCTAAAGGAATTTTTTCATCTCAGTCATATCAAATGTATCCTTGTTCTGAACTGTGGGTTTAGGGATATTATCAGTTTTCTTCCTAGAAGTAGAAGGTTGCCCTTCTGAAGTTTCAGGGTTATCTTCCAGGCAAAAGATGTCTTTCTCAACTTGGATTGCTTCATCAAAAGCTTCCAGTAAAGTACCCTTTTGTGCCCTTTTGAACCATATTGCAATAGGGGGAGGCAGACCCTTTTCATAATAAGCCACCAATAACTTTTCAGCAGGAAGGAGATTGGCAGGAATCTTGTTTTTGAGATATGAAAACCTTTGGTTAAAGTCTATTACTCTTTCTTTTCCTTTGGCTTTCATGGAGGACAACTCTAAGACAAGATCTTGCGGTGTTTTGTCATCCCCAAACTTCTGGGTAAAATGTTTCTCAAATTCATCCCAGGAAGTTATAGATTGAGCCGGCAAAGTGAAATACCAAGTGGCGGCTCTACCCTCAAAGGTACATGGGAAAATTCTGCACACTACATCCTCATGTACCACACTTCTAAGCCTAATTTCTTGCATGAAAGTTTTTATGGGTCCAACACAGGTATCTTGTCATCAGGTTTGTATTTAGGTAGCCATTTCTCAAGATTCTTTGGTAATCTGTGTTGATCACCTAGTATGAAAATTGCACCTTGGTCAAGCCAAGGTCTGTTTTGACCTTCTCCAGCCATTGTAGGTTCTCGTTCTTCTTCTTTAGATGATGAACTAGAGGAATTCTCTTCGTCTGAGGAAGATGATGAATATGAAGGAGGGGACGGTGGTGGACCGCCTACTCCAATATTTGGCTGACCTTGTGTTGCTGTGTGAGTGGTCTCACGATTATATTTAGGAGAATCTAGTCGATTCATTTGATCCTGGTTTTCAGATTGATGATCAGTTGTATGTTGATCCTGTGCATTAAAATTATCAGTATTTTGAACCAATGGATCAGAGGGGTGTCAAGTGGGAACTTGGTGTTCTTCCCGATCGCTAGCCTGCAAAACACCCTCTAAGTTTAAAGCTGCCAAGCCGTGTCTTCTTTGATCGACAAGACATTGTTCAACTCTTAAAACCCTATCGGCAGATGTTTTCAATAACTGCTCTAATGAGATGGGTCCCCTTGTGGGTGATGTGAAAATAACCTCTCTTCTGTTCTCCTGTTGTACCAGAGGTGTGACAGGTATAGTTGTAGGTTGCGCGGATGTAACCGGGAGAACTATAGGTTGCGAGTCAGTTGGTTGTTCAGATGTTGAAGCCCTAGTCTAGCTTCGGGTTTGAACCATTGAAGTACTTGCTAGAGGATGTTTATTAATAGCTTGTTTAGGCATGCTTTACTAGCAGCCCTCCTTCTAGTGCCATTTGTTGATGCCTCAGGTGTGCAGGGTAAGTGCAAAGTGCTGGAATGGGTTCCAAGGCACACAATAGGGGATGAAAACCCAGCCAAAGGCTTTAGTTAACCCTACGCAAGAGTTACCCTATCCTCGAGCTGTTTGGTGTGGTAATCACCCACGGATATTTTGCCTCTGCTGGCACTCTAAGAGTAAAAGGTTTGATCTTCCGAAGATCAGTTTTCCTGTTTAAGGAAAACAAAGTGTGATAACTGGTTAACAAACCTAACCTAACCTACCTAAGGAAAGAATCTATCCTAAGTCAGATCTAACCTAAAGAGGGAAAGTTGATATTGTGCAGATCAGGTTTAAAATGTGATTAATAAGTATTAGATACCTTAAACAGAAATGTCTTCGAGTTCTTCCACTTATAGCTTGAAGGATCCTCAATCAATAAAAATTAAGATACAACTCTTCTATGTGCTTTGAGCTTATTCAAACAACTGATCTGTAATCATTGTGTTAATTGAAAAATTAGCAATTGATTATACATATTTAATTGCATCGAATCATTTTCATAAATATAAATATGAGAACTGTTCCATTAAAGAAATTTAATAGGACAATTCAGAACATGGGTCAAAACATACATAAAAATCAATATGAAAGACCATGTACATCAATAAGTGACCTGCAATAGATTAAACGCATAACTGATGACAATTCGAAACATTTAACTCAGCGATTCTCAAAGAAATTTGAAGAACTCAAGAAGGTGGAGAAAAGATAACTTTACTGCATATCAAAGTCTTGTACAAAAATTACAATCGCTCGAATAGACAGAGCATCTTCAGTCCATACTCCTGCTAAATCAAAATTCCAAAATTCCCAACCCTTTGCTAAGGGCAACATTCCTCCTTAAATACTAAATTTTTCCCAAAATCCCAAAAGGAGAAATTATACAAAAATAGAAATTACAAAATCGGCTCCAACCGTCGATCCAATAAAACTTGCTATTTTTCAACTTGAAGGATTTTCCGCCACCTTATCTCCTAAAGATATTACAAAGAATTATTCTTTAGCCAGGTAAGGTCTCGTGGCACCATAGAGATTCAATAACTGATTGCTCATTATCTCCGACGAATGGCATGGCTTGTGGAACATCTGGTATAAGAAATCCGGGGTCAGGTAATTCATGGCCAGAAACAGAGAAATCCATTAAAGTATTTACTTCAGAAACAATGGCCGGTACGTCAGGTTCTCCATTGATTATAAAGTCTTGTATGAGATCGTCGTCAAAGTCAGCTGATTCTTCCAGAATTTCCTCGCTTCGCTCCATGGAATTTTGCACATAGAAAGATAACGCTTCAAAGTCCTCTTCATTGCTGCCGCTGCTAAAATCAGGAACACCTGCATCAAATAGTGGTGACAATGTTTCTTGATATAACAAAGGGCAAAGTTCTTCATCATCAACAAGAATATTAGAAGGTTCACCTCCTACATGAAAATCACTCATCCTGGGAAAACCTTAGATAACAAGATGCCCAGAACGCTATACAGAATGTTTCCTATTACAGAAAGCAATGAACAATGTAGAATCTTCATGTTAATTGCTACTTTAAGACCAACAGGCAAGGTGATATTGATTGAGTGGGGCGATTTGCAATGATTAAACCTATGCAGTGAACCCATTATAATTACTTCAACTGTTATGAAAAAGAGGAGATTTGAGTTTAAGCTTGTGCGAAGTATAGGCTCAATTACTACTTGCATGATTTCGAATTTCCTTTACGATCACATCGTTATAAGAAATCCCCGATCAATAATTATAACTGGTAATTAATAATGGAAACGAAAGCTGCGGTGACAGAAATGACCTGCGAAGAGTCTCGATTAGGAGTTCTGGTACACTGGTGATCAATTCTTCACACGTATCAAATCAGATTAATCTGACCCAACTTCGATGAGAAGGAAAAGAAGCTTTGAAGTCAGAATTTAAGTGAAAAGACATGATCATTAAGAAGCAGAAGAATAACGACAAATTGTCAAGACTCGAGATCAGACACGATGAACTTAAGGAAGAGCAATGATGTCCATCCAACATGAAGCAATTGATAATCTTGTAGTAGTATCCACTATTATAAGAAAAAAAATAATGATTTGGGAGAACCAGTTTTCAACAGACAAAATAACGCATCCTGACATAACTGATTACCCAAAATCAACATAACCGTAAGTTCATAACAATGGACGGCTGAGATTAGCTGGAGTGGGATGCGAAATCGAATTCAATTATGGTCATGAAGTTTTATTCAAATATTCCGCAAGCCGAAATCTGAAAGTGCGGGTTTGCGGGTAGCAAAAATGGAAATAGAAAAGGATTCCCGAAAGCCAAAAACTGACCATGCGGGTAACGGGTCTTGGGAACGTCACACTGTGAAGTGGTATAACCATCCTGAAAGCCAGATTCCGAAATTCACGAATTGCGGGTTTCGGGAGCACATCGCAAATAAACAAAAACGACCATCTCGAAAGCCGAATGCCACCATTGCGGAGTTCGAGTTTCAGGATACTTATTCCTTGATCTTATTACCGATCAATTTTGCAACCCGCAATGTCGGGTTGCGGATTGCGGGATCACCAAACTACAAAATTTTAAACAACAATGCCGCAACCCACAAATGTCGGGTTGCAGGTTTCGGAGACTCCAAATGATGATTTTCAGAATGATGATAACAATCAACAAAATAACCAAAAGTTTAGCTTTCCTTTCCTTTCAGACCGAAATTCCTTGGAAAAAAAAAAAGATAATTGCAAACAAGCAAATCAAAGGCATGGGTGACAAAACTCTAATATTTACAAAATGACTCACCCAAACACCTTAGTGTTTATTAATATCGGGGCTCCCGTGCTTAAATAAGCATGGGATCTGTTGTGGCCACAACACGTCATCCGCTTGATAGTTGAGGCAAGGGAGTCGGCAAGGAAGTATGAGTCCCGTCAACGGCTTGTTGTGGCCCTTCGTTCACAACTTGATCCTGCAAGGGAGTGTGTTCTGCATGTGTATGCTCTTCTTGGGGAGGTTGCCAATTAAGAGCTTGTTCAACGTCCATCCCTTCATACTCGACATCAGGAAAGATTTGATTGGCTTCAACCACTTCGTCATTTCTTGTCGATGGATCTAAGGCACTAACATTTTGCTTTCTACAATTTTGCATGTACAACCTGGCTTTTTCTCTTATCTCATGGGCCTTTTCAGGGGGCAGTGGGTTCCTTCTAGACTTTCTTTTATTATTATGTTTGTTTCCCATATTCAATGCGTTTAAAAAAAAAAACAAAAATATCACCCCTGCAAGAATGAACAACAAATAAGATATTAAAACTTGATGTACACATGATTATTAAAGCTCGATGTAGCAATTGATTATGTACAACAACATCTAGTGAGAATGTTTTCATATAATCTTAAAAGCTATTGGGAATACCCTACATATAACTGCAATGACACCTCTAGGAACGCAGTAGGATGGTATTGGATGGTATTGAATGGTGGTATGGGATGTTAGTAGGAGCAACTTCCCTATGAGGGAAAATAGCCCCAAAAGACTAAGAGTTTTCAATTCTCTAGGTGTTTGTGTGAGTTGTTGTAGTGAAACCATGAGGAATTCAACAAATGTTTGTCTACTAGATGGAAGAATGTGATTATGAAATGTTATTGGTGGTGATGCAAGTAATTTTTTTTTATTATCTTCATGAAAGGTTGAAAGCATTGCTTGGTGCAATTTGTAGTTTTTTTTTGGTAAGATGTTTTTATTGTCTATGTTGAAGATTAAGAAAACTAAAATAGATCTATCATACAATTCATGAGGAAAAACCAAAATAGATGCCATTCAAACAAGTGAATGAAGACTAAACTTCATTTAACAAGATAAAATTATCACCATACCTCAAGGATTATGATACTATTTATCCTTTAGCTTTGGTCCCATCTAGAGAAATTAGGTTTTAGCTTAACTGGGGAGGCTTTGAAAGTTAATATTAAGAGGAATGTTAGGTGACGTGTTGTCTATTTGGGTGGTTATGTTGTTTTTTTTCAAATATAAAAATATATTTTACATGTAGTTGTAATAAATATAATAATATATTTTTCGCCTCCGCCTAAAGCTGGCAAACGAAATTAACCCACATCTGTGGAACCGTTTAGACTCAGCCATCAACATGAGAAGCTAAAGCAAAAGAAAGAAAGCGATTTCATCACAGTTTAAGAAATTCAAAACCATGCACAACGCGCAGAGGAATGAGGGAGACGCTGAGCGCAGAAAGAAATCAAACGTCATCAATCTATCGAGCACAGATGTGGACGAAAATTCGATCAAAGTCCTGGAGTATGGCCTGAATTTTGCGATTGCACCCAGCAGAGTGCCCACCAAGGAACTGATATGCAACATTGAGAGTGCAGTTACACACCTACCTGAAGGCAATGCAAAAGAAATTCGCCAAGAGTGCGCGGTAATCCTCAGACAGGAAAGACCCCCGAAACCTAACATCTCTAAAAACGAGAAAGCTACCTTGTTAGACCTACGACGCAACAAAGAAATTAAAATCCTCAAAGCTGACAAAGGTAACGCAACAGTGGTGTTAGATACTAATGAATACAACAGGGAAATGGTTACGACAGGGAAATGGTTGAACACCTCGCTTGTGGGAGTTATCGCAAGCTTGGCAAAGACCCAAGCAAAACAATCCATAGGAAGGTTACCCATGCAATTATGAACTCGAGCCTAGATGAGGATTTAAAAAGGAAAATTATTCCCAAAGAACGAACATTGCCACAGATCTATGGTCTTCCTAAAGTGCACAAGAATGGAGTACCTCTCTGTCCCATTGTAAACACTATTGGATCCACATTGGATCCCCTACATAGAATCTAGCAAAATACTTGACAAACCTACTCAAGCCTTTAGTTGGTAAAACAAATTTTTTCGTGAAAGACTCCACGAGCTGGATCCAAGAAATCTCCAATGAAATACTAAATGAGAATGACACACTTACGATCTTTGATGTGGTCTCTTTATATACAAAAATACCAGTCGCAGATGCCATTGAGATCATCAAAGAGCTCACCAATGATGAAACTGCCAAACTTGTAGAAGTATGCTTAAAATCCACATTCTTCACCTTTAGAAAAGAATTCTACGAACAAATTGAAGGTGTGGAAATGGGCTCACCCCTCTCCCCAATTGTGGCCAATATTTACATGGAAATTTTTGAAAGACGAGCCTTGGACCTATTTCCCCTTAAACCAAAAAGATGGAAACACTATGTTGATGACACTGATGTAGTGTGGCCACATGGAAGAAGCACCTTAAATCAATTTCTTGAACACCTCAATAGCCAAAACAACAACATTAAGTTTACCATGGAGATCGAAGAAAACAAAAGCTTACCCTTCCTTGATGTCCTAGTCTCAAAGAAAGAAGATGGATCAATTTCCCACCAAGTGTTCAGGAAAAATACTGACATAGATAGATACCTACATGCCAACTCGCATCATTTTCCACCTCAAAAAGTTAGTGTGATCAATACCCTAGTAACAAGAGCCATTGGGATCTCAGACAAAGAACATATTAAAGAGGAAATTGATCACTTGGAAGGTGTCTTTGAGGAGAATGGATACAATAATAAACTTTTCAGGAAGATTGTTGCATATGCCAATAAACCTAGAAAAAAGACTAATGATAATAAAGTGGACAACATTGACAAGAAAATCTTCCTCCCATACATAAAAGGCACCACAAATAGACTCGCTAAAACCCTAAAAAGAAAGAAGATCCAAGTCTTCTTCACCCCTCCCAACACTATCAGGAATATGGTTGATTCCTCAAAGGAACCAGTTGATCCTAGGACATACAAGGGTGTGTACTCCATCCCTTGCTCCTATGAGAAACTATACATAGGAGAAACTAGGCGCTCCACGGAAACAACATTCAAGGAGCATAGCGCTGACCTAAGACATGACAGACATAACAAATCAGCTCTTGCTGAACACTCACACTTAAAGGGTCACCAAATATGCTTGGAAAATCCTAAAGTCCTTGCTAGGGAAGACAACCTAATAAAACAGAAAGCTAGCGAGAAAATTTGAAATCAATTTAAACCAAAATTGTCTTAATAGGGATGATGGCGCAAGGCTTAATGACTCTTGAAAACCGCTTCTACATTCCCTTCAACTTAGAAGACCTTCATCAACTAATATCTAAAAACTCATTAAGAAGAAAATTAAAATATATATATATACTATAGACAATCACCACCTTATAAAACTATAAATTTCCCCACTACTACTAATTTAAAACTAAAGAATACTCAATAAATTTAATAATAGGAATTCTTTTAAATTTAAATAATAATCAATATCATTCCTAAATCATTTTATATTAGGTCTTCACCATAATTACCATTAGTATTATTACATTTAGAAAATTATAAATTGGTTTTTCGTGTGTAAAGACCCTCATTACTAGCATTATATAAAAATAGAATTAATTAATTAGTAGTATTAGCTACTAATTAAATAAATTTCCTCTTTACTAATATTATTATTTAAATAATAATGAGACTATTGAGACTAAATATTTATTAAAGACATATATAAGGTAGCATTTTAGTATAATATTTTTAATATTATAAATTAAGAAGTATCGATACTATAAACAAAGTTAATAAGTATTAATAAGCATGAATTAGTTATTATAGTCAAAATTCCTTTTAGTATAACTTAGGCCCATTTTTAAAATTAACCATAAAATTTGACTAAACCTAAAATTCTTAAAACCGACTTTAAACATTTAATTAAAATTGTTATTCTAGGTTTCATATATATGGGTTATGGGCATCTTAAAAATCTTCTAGGATTCATATGTCTCCTGATGTTGATCCCAGAGTAGGGATCGAAACGTCGAGTTTCAAACTTACCAACACCGCTCCTTCTTACTACACCAACTATTCCTGCATAATGACTATCTTCAAAAAGATCTAACTCCTAAAACTTGTAATACTAAATTTTAATTCATAAATTTAAAGAAAATAATAAGATTTTTTTGGAGGATTAGAACTCATATCTTAAAAAGCTTTACGAATCATCAGATGTCGTGGATAACATTCAAGCCATCCTTACAACTGAGTAAGTCTTTTCTTTAGAAGACATAGAATTTGGGATTAAGTGCCTAGCTAATGGAAAAGCTAAAAACATTGAGGGGTACCAAGCATAAATCCTAAAAATCGGAGCACCCGTTCTCATCCCCTACATTTACAATCTCTTTAATGTAGAAATCAAATATGGCTTCCCAAGCCTTTGACTCAGAGCCTTATAGTTCCTATTTTTTAAAAGCAGAGATAAAGATAACTCCTCTAATTATTGAACCATCATGATTAGTCCTCTTTTAGACAAGCTATTGTTGATGTATTTGAAACTTTGGAAGATATTCTTCTATGTATTACATTTGTACCTTATTGTATCCCCAATGGAGATGTATTATTCCTCTGATTGGAAGTGTTGTCATTTGTATTTGCAAGTGTCGCAAGTTATATTGTAAGTGTCGTAACTTATACTTGATGGGTTATTAGACCACCTTGATGGGGTCGGCCCTATATGAGTTATGTGGGTCAAAGGGTTATTAGAACACCTTAGGGAGGTCGGCCCTGTATGTGTCATGTGGGTCAAAGGGTTATTAGACCACCCTAGTGGGGTTTGCCTTGTCAGCTTTAGGTTAAGTGATTAAGTTGGGGCCGACCTAGTTGAGTAAAGGTCAAGTGAAAGTAAAAGTATAAATAGAGAGTGTGACTCTCTCATTTGATTCATTCACTCACTTCGCATTAGTGAGATAGAGGAGGATGGCACACAAGTGGAGGAGGAGTATGCTGCTGGTGACATCTATCTCTTGGGTTTGATCTTTGTGATCCTTGTATTGGTGTTTATTTTATCTCTGAGGAAGTTGCGGGGTTTTTCACCTTTATGGTTTTCCCCGGTGAAATGCTTAGTGTCTCTTGTCTCTTGTTTCTTATGCTTGATATGTTGTACATGTTGTCCTCTCAGTTAAGATCCTAGATCATATTGAAAGAAATGATGAAAAAATAACATGGTATCAGAGCTAGCCTGAAGGAAGGCATTGTATGGCATTTATGACACTTGTTGCACTTGCGACAAATTGGAAGCTAGGGCTTGATATAGAAAAAACCAGTCATAGTGGAACTTTCGCTATAAATCAATTTTGGAGAAGGTTCAGGATCTGAAACATTTACAGGTCGAAGATAACATCCCCATGTACCTTGTGTCTAAAGCAAAGAATCTAATTCACTGTACTTTTTGTTTTATGATCCGTACAATCTTGGGTTGCTGCCTCTTCCACATCTCAGTCATAAACAGGTGACCTAGGAAAAAAGGTCACAAATTGGGCTAGGAAGCTCCAAATGAAATTCTGTAAAAAGTGACAATAAGAGAATGGACTATAGATTCACAGGTAAAAGTTTCAGAGGCCGAATTTGAACCCGTGACATGTGGCACTCCGTACAAGTTCGCTCTCTTGTTTTATCCCATAAACATGTCACATTGCAACACTTGGTATAACTCTCTCTCAGAGAATCTATTTGAGGTCAGATCTGTGGGGTTGGAAAGGTGATAGGTTAGGATACCACAGGCCAAAGTTTCATACCCAGAAGATCCAAAATTTTAGAGTTACACCAGAAACAATAAGGCACATATTTGTAAAATAGAATTGGATTTTGAGCATTCTCATTTTTTCAGCTTATCACTGCTGCGAAAATTAGGGTTTCAGAGAAAGTAGGAATTTTTGGAACCAGAGACCATGACTAGATGCTCCTCATCAAAATTGAAATTTAGAGACCAAGATCAAATTTTTTGGTTGGGTGGAAGGTTGGGCTTGATCAAACCCTAGTTCGGGATTTTGATCGGAAAGGTGGAAAATTATGGCTTCTACAAAAGTTGGAATTTTTGAAATCCGTGACCACGGTTGAAAGCTCCTCAGAAAAATCGATGTTTAGAACAAAAGATCGAACCTTTTGGTTGGGCAGAAGACCGTGCTTGATCAAACCCTATTTCGAGATCCTGTCTAGAAGATCCAAAAGTTTCAAAGGCAATTTTGAGGGGTCAAATTCTGCAGTTTTCAAAATTGAAGTATACCAGCTTGATCAGCTCAACAAGGCGCATCTTTTCATCCTTTTAGAAGTTTGAAATCCAAAGTTTGAATTTTTAAGGTTTCTCTGACAAACCCTAATCTAGTTCCACATCAAGTCTCAACAAATCAAAGTGGATTGGGTTAATCCTAGAAGAGAATGGATTGGGCACCTGCATAAGTGAAGAAGTTCTAGTTCCAGAGGGAGATGAGGCTAAGGCCTTACATAAGAAGACCACAAGTAGGTATGACTTACAGGTATGTTTTGAAATCTGTTCATGATTAAGTTTATGATATGTTTGTCTTCATGTTATTGAGTTTAGTAACAATCTTGATTAATTTTAGACTTGTCTTATCACCCTAGTAAAAGTATGAATGCATGATAGAAGACATTAATTGAATAGGGTTATGACACTTATGATTGTACTAATGCACTGTGGTGTTGTATGAGGATAATGTTATCCGCTAACATGAAAGGTACAAATCAAGTTCTAGTTCAAGAACATATGACCATGGTGACATGAAGACAAAGACTCATCCATGGATCACATAGAAGCTCTACTTATGATGTATGTATAATTTGGTTCTACAATGCTTAACATATGAGATATGCAGGTTACTAGCACAAGTCATTGAAGAGAACAAGAAGACATTATGCAGGCATGTTAGACATAACTAGCTAACATGATAATCCAGGTATGTCTTTCCTATATCAAGTTAGAACCCTACCTTGTGGTAGGATCCCTTATATATGTATACTTGGCATGATAGATAATGATTATTCATGAAGTTATGAGTTTGAGTAATCAATGGTTTATGCATATTATGCTCCCTACTTTGATTGATGATATGACTAACTAGAAGAGTCCTATGGTCAAATACGAATATGCATGAGTAAAATAAGTACTCCTTGAAACCTTGAATTCTTATGCTTTTGATAAATTATTTGTGTATGAAATGATCATAAATGTTTAAGATTACTTAAAATCATAATGTTTTTATAGTATTGAGATTATACTAATGAATGGATGATTGTGTATGAGATCTTGAGGATGACACAATGATGACACTAGTGCACTCTTAAGCATGCATAGTGGTCCAGGATGGATAGAACAGATAATCCAAGAAGCAAAGATCAAAAGGGAGCACACTCCAATAGTTCCCACAAGGAAGCAAAGATTAAGAGGGAGTCCACCCAACAAGCAAACAAAGATAGGTATTTGAATTGTCATTTCTTATTTACTTAAATGATGTTGTTCATTCATGTACATACTTATATTCCTAGGTTTAGGATGTACATTATGCATTTTAGAAAAGTTGCATTAATGAACAAGATACTACTAATATAGTAATGGGTTAGTGGCCTATGGTACTGTACAACATCCCATTGCTACTTATCTAGAATGAAACCTCTTTGCTGACATATTGGGAGTTGTGCACACTCTTAACGATGTTCTGGTAGAGATGGAAGGCATCTAGAAAGTTAAGGGATATGGACAAATGTTGTATTGAAGCATTGGCTAAGATAATTGCATGACTGTATGACATATATTTTTATGTCTAAGATTTTGTTCTGAAAACTATGAGAAGTTTCTAATCATGCAATTGAATTTGAATTGTAGAAAAGATCGTGTACAAGCACCTACAAAAGAAGGACTACAACATTTGTTCCAGCAACAAAGCTATCTACTGAAGAATCTGAAGTTCCCAGGATCAAGGATACAATAATGGAAGGATGCCATGATCGAGGAGTACTAGTTGATCATGAAGAATGATGTTTGGGATATGGTCCCAAGACCAGAAGGGAAGTTTGTTGTGACTTGCAAGTGGATCTAGAAGATCAAGCATGCTGCAGATTGTAGCGTAGGGAAATACCAGGCAAGGTTTGTGGCTCGTGGCTTCTCCCAGAAAGGAGAAACCTTTGCACCTATAGCCAGATGCACTTCCATCAAAATAGTACTTACTCTGGCTGCAGTGATGAAGTGGAAGATACACTAGATGGATTTCAAGACAGCTTTCTTGAATGGTGTAGTCGAAGAGGAAGTGTATGTGGAGCAACCACTCGGTTTTGAGACACACGATAGGAATTCATATGTGTGCAGATTAAAGAAAGCCTTGTATGGCTTGAAGCAGGCACTCAGGACTTGGTACAGCAGGATAGACAGCTTCCTATCCAGTTTGGGCTTTACCAAGAGTAAAGCGGATTCCAACCTTTACTACAAGGTTGATGAAGGAAATCCAGTGATACTTCTACTATATGTGGATGACCTATTTGTGACAGGTGAGGATAGGTTGATAGCCGACACGAAGAGGAAGCTTGCTTCCGAGTTCAAGATGAAGGACTTGGGTGTGATGCATTACTTTCTAGGCATGGAGGTGTAAGAGAGTGCAGATGGAATCTTCCTTCGAAAAGGGAAGAATGCAGTAGAGTTCCTAAAGCGGTTCGGTATGATGGACTACAAGGCCATGGCCACACCTATGGCATCGAACCTGAAGCTATTATGTGATGCTTCATCAGAGTTGGTTGATGCCACGGTGTATCGTCAGATGATTGGGTCCTTGATGTACCTGACGAACATGAGACCATATATTTGCTTTGCGGTGAACACATTGAGCCAGTTCCTAATGGATCCTAGACATGTTCACCTGATTGCTGTAAAGCATATTCTGAGGTACCTGAAGGGTACAATTGATTATGGGCTCAAGTATGATGTGAATCAAAGATTTAACTTGGAGGGTTATGTTGATTTAGATTGGGTAGGCAGTGCTATAGATAGGAAGAGCACTTCATGGTGCTGGTTCAGTATGGGATCAGGTGTGATCTCTTGGTTTAGCAGGAAGCAGTCCTGCGTATCATTGAGTACAACTGAAACAGAATATGGCATAGCTTGTTCGGCCAGTTGTGAGGTAGTATGGCTTAGGAAGCTATTGTCTGAGTTATTTGATCTCCCGTTGGATGCTACCTGTATCTTCTGTGACAACTAGAGTTGTGTGAAGTTGTTTGAGAACCCGGTGTTCCATGACAGGTTGAAGAACATCGAGATCAAATATCACTATATCAGGGATATGGTGCAAAGAGGAGTAGTGAAGCTCCTGTATGTTGCGACGGATGAGCAGGTTGCATATGTGTTGACTAAACTACTAGCCAGAGTGAAGTTTGAGTACTTCAGAGAGAGGCTTGATGTTCTTTAGATAGAAGATACTTCGAGGAAGATGTGATGGGACACATTTGCAGGAGCCATTCCAAGCATGGTGATAGGAGGATCCTTCCCATGGCTATCGATGTAAGCGCTGTGTGATGAGCATCAGGACGATGCTACGGATGTTGCTCTGCATGATGTTGATTAGGATGATCATGTGATGATGACATGCATCAGGACAATGTAGTGACTATGATCAGGATGATCATGTGATGATGACATGCATCAGGACGATGCAGTGATGATAATCAGGATGATCATGTGATGATGTGCATCACGACGATGCACGGTATGATGATCAGTATGATCATAAGTATTAGGATGATACTCTGTGGCCATGGACAGGCTGTGCAGATAAGCATATAATATTTCCCTGGGAGATTTGCAGATACTCTTGCGAGGTTTTTCCTATGGCATGTAATATTTCCCTGGGAGATCTGGAAAATCCTCTTTCGAAGTTTTTCTTTGGGAGGACATATAATATTGCTCTGGGAGATCTGATAGGTTGAGCAGTAAGCTTGTAATTATTCCTAGAATTCTCTTTCGAGGTTTTATCATATGGCATGTAATATTACCCTGGGAGATCCGATAGGTTGAGCCGTGTGCTTGTAATCAGTCCTGGGATGCTCTTTCAAGGTTTTTCCATGACCACATGTAATATTGCCCTGGGAGATCCGATAGGTTGAGCTGTGTGCTCGTAATCAATTATTGGATGCTCTTTCGAGGTTTTGTGGTGACCACATGAAATATTGCCCTGGGAGATCCGATAGGTTGATCTGTGTGCTCATAATCAGTCCTGGGATGCTCTTTTGAGGTTTTGTGGTGGTCACATATAATGTTTCCCTGGGAGATCCGATAGGTTGAGCAGTAAGCTCGTAATCAGTCCTGGGATGCTCTTTTGAGGTTTTGTGATGCATGTAATAAGTCCTGAGTATTCCACAGTATGGCCAGTGATGATGAAGACCTACAGGAGGCTAGGCCTACATCCAACATGAAAAAGGGCTGGCTCTGTAGAACTTCCTATGATGAGAATAAGTATGAGATAGCCCAGTGATCAAGATGTCAAGTACAACAGCAGTGATGATGATGATGCTCCGTGATCTAGTGATGATGATCCAGCTCCAGAATTGAAGACATGTGCCGATATGTATTGATGACCTATGTCAAGAGAATACCTTCCTAGTTAAGAGGGAGTGTTGATGTATTTGTAACTTCTGAAGATATTCTTCTATATATTACATTTGTACTTTATTGTATCCCCAACGAAGATGTATTATTCCTCCGATTTGAAGTGTCGTCATTTGTATTTGCAAGTGTCGCAAGTTATATTGTAAGTGCCATAACTTATACTTGATGGGTTATTAGACCACCTTAGGGAGGTTGGCCATGTATGTGTCATGTGGGTCAAAGGGTTATTAGACCACCCTAGTGGGGTCAGCCCTGTCAGCTTTAGGTTAAGTGATTAAGTTTGGGCCGACCTAGTTGAGTAAAGGTTAAGTGAAAGTAAAAGTATAAATAGAGAGTGCGACTCTCTCATTTGATTCATTCACTCATTCACTCACTTCGCATTAGTGAGATAGAGGAGGATGGCGCATAAGTGGAGGAGGAGTATGCTGCTGGTGACATCTATCTCTTGGGTTTGATCTTTGTGATCCTTGTATTGGTGCTTATTCTATCTCTGAGGAAGTTGCAGGGTTTTTCACCTTTATGGTTTTCCCCGGTGAAATGCTTTGTGTCTCTTGTCTCTTGTTTATTATGCTTGATATGCTGTACATGTTGTTCTCTCAATTAAGATCTTAGATCATATTGAAATAAATGATGAAAAACTAACAATTATACGGTATTTTATTCTATTAAAGAAGATTAGCAAGTGGCTAGAAAATGAAGGAAAGCGGTCTAAAGGCTAAGCAGGCTTCATATGGCATCACTCAACTACAAACCACTTTGTTACGCTTAGGATCATTGCAGAGGAATGTCATAATAATAAATCCAATATTTTTTGTTGTCTCGTGGACTTTAGAAAAGCTTTTGATATAATGCCTAGAAAGAACCTTTGGAATAGATGAGTTAAAGGTTCCTATCAAGCTGAGGGGTGTGACTATAAGGTTAGATGAGAATATCATTGTCATATTCAAAAACACTAAGGGGTGGTCACGGGATATTAAATGTAATATTGGATTTAAGCAAGGGTGCCCCCTCTCCCCTACACTTTTCGAAATTTACACCGATAAGCTTGAAGGTTGTTTAGAAGAAGTGGGTTGTGCTGGCACGACTTTAGCAGGAATAATCATCACGCTTCTTTTTTATGTTGATGATTGTAATGTCCCTTGTTAGGAATTTTATTAAAATTGCAATTTTCCACTTTTTTCCCTTGTTTGACCTTTGACTAGTTTCGATCTCTAGATCCCAAATTTGCCCCAAATGATCCCAAATATTCTGAGAAGGTATATGAATGATATTAGAACATAAATATGTGTTTTAGGGATGCCTTTGTACCTTTAAAACACTTCTGCAAATACTCTTTCAATTCTGGTCAATGTAGGTAACTTTACTAGTAATTTGCCTTTGACTAGTATTGGTCTCTATATCTCGAATTGACTCCAAATGCATTCAAATCTTCAAGGAAGGTGTATGAATGATATTAAGACTTGAATATTATGTTCAGGGATGATATATGGCCACCAAAATACCTCTGCAAACTCTCTTAAGATTCTGGACCAAGTATGCAATTTTACTAGTAATTTGGGGTTCAAATCCCCCTGGGGTAAGTATTGAAAATGGCTTCCCAAATGCCTCCAAAGCCACTCAAATTTATGAACAGAGGTAGGAAATGTATTAAGGATGTTATTAAGGTCTCATGTGCACCATTAATTGATTATTATATCTGTTCCAACCCTCTCCCATTCAACTGCAAAAATCACCAATTCGACCCTTGGGGAAATGACACTATTTCTTCTCCCAGTGCAATTAAACTAAGTAAAAATACTTCAAATGCTCAAGTACAGTACATGAAACTTGTAAAATACATCCATGGCAGTCCATTAATCACAAATTCATCAGAGAATCATCCATTCATTCGAAATCATCATCAACACATTGGTTCACAACAAGGTAGTGGGGAAATGGCATTGTTCTTCCATTAAAAATGAGATTTATACATTTCTACTTGGAATTTCGACCTGAAACTTTTTGGAGATGAAGAACAGAGTATTTACTTCATATTACAAAAGAAATGGGGCATTAAAAGCTTCCCCAAAGAGTACAATAGCTCACCAAAAACGCCCTCCCTCAAGGATCAAGAAT
Organism: Larix kaempferi; assembly: GCA_027924585.1. NCBI lineage: Eukaryota > Viridiplantae > Streptophyta > Pinopsida > Pinales > Pinaceae > Larix > Larix kaempferi. The sequence goes on along the minus strand of BSBM01000005.1, from coordinate 5,195,329 downwards.
ATGCCATCAAAATCGGAAATGGTTGAAGGAGTGAGCTGCAATAGAAGAAACCATGAGCTGCCCTGTAGCTTACACCTGAAAATAAAGACTCCATTAAAGCTCCAAATGAAAGGTCTGAATGGCCTTTCCAATTACCAACTTGGATGGGAATCTTTCACCCTCGAAATTGGCTAAGGCAAGAAACTAGTCATCCACTAGCTCTCCCTCTTCACAAATGCAATTGCAAATTCTACAAATGATCAAAAGCCATTCTCATACTTCATTTCTACATTTTATAACCAACATTAGCCTTCTAAGGGTCGAAATCCTCTCAATAGATTCAATAGATTTCCATTTAGGAAATATTCCACATTTGCCACTTGTCTCCTAGTTCCAACCTTCCATCTTCTCCCAAATTTGATTTTGGGTCTCTTTGGCTTCTCCAACTCCCAAATTCGACTTACTTGAGCCTATTTTTGGGGCTGACATGTCATAGTGGTCAGATGTCATAGGTCAGGTCTGCAATTTGTCATAGTTTTCATAGATGCTCCATCATTGGTGTCATAGGGGCTAGGGAATCTAGCCCAAGTGTCCACAAACTTCCACTTTGACTCTTTATCTTCCATGGAGGTTACCAATCCTTCCCAATTCGACCTAAGATGCTCAATGACATGTGTTATGACTTACCAACTCACCCAAGAGTGTTCACATTCCCATTAATTCGAATTTGCAAAAGAGATATACCATGTATTATGAAAAATCAAGCTAGTGTGGGTCCCACATCCTCCATATGTCTCCAAAACCATTTGTCACCTAGGATTTCTCTTGAATTTATTTATTCACTCTATTTATTAAATACTTGAACCCTTCCAATGTCTAAACATCATTTATTATCCCCCTTATTCCAAATCCCAAAGCTTCCACCCCAAACCTAGGAAACTAGTAATTTTCCTCCTTGGCAATTATTTGACCCTTAACATCAATTTTACAAACTCTAATGAATATGGCTAATGTGATTAGGCCATTGTGACCCAATTACAAATTTGGGACATGACAAATCCTCCCTTCCCAATATTGCTTGTCCTCAAGCAATTTCAAACATGGGTGTTGAAGAACCTGCTTTCTGTATAATTCTTTGAAGTTGCCATTGAATTGCCAAACCTTGAGTCTTTGAGTTTCCATGAATATTTTAGAGAGGAACCACCATGATTGTTGCTGCACTACTCTGATTAAAATCACTTTATTAAGTGGGGAATCCATCTCCCATACTGCTTCCTTCCCCCAAAAAAATGAAACCAATGAGACAAAAATTATTCCAGGGTCCCATTGCTTGTATTGCACCCCAACAATTAAGAGTGCTCTCCAACCTACACCATTAGATAAGAGGATTCCTGGATCCCATTTTCTTGTATGCATTATTCCAAACATCATGAGTACCAAATATATATCATCAAAGTACATAACAACATAATGAAAATGTACATCTAGGATATGCTTCATCAAAGAGTCATGAAAGTGCTTATACCTCCAAGCAAGTAGACCACCATTTTCCAAGTGCGTACAAGCTTCAAGTGACCAATCAAATCTGCTCCAATGACATAGGTGAGGATCCCATGTCCTATAATGCTGCTCCAAAAGGATGTGATATGCATCAAAATATTCAGCCATGTATTCTTTCATCCAAGAAGTGAATGAAGAATCTCCACTAGAATCTGAACCAAATAATGAGCAGAAAAAACAAGGAGACTTCAAATGACTCAAAGAAGTCTCACCCATACATCCATGAATGTGAGAATCATAAAGATGTAACAAAGTATGTGGCTGCCAACAAAAATGTTCTCCCATCATAAATCTATTCATCCAAGTGTTGGATGAAGTTCCTCTAACATCAAATGAACCCAGTGTTGAGTAAGAAAAACCATGAGTATTCAAGTGACTCAAATCCATATCATAGGTGCATCCATGTAGATGTGAATCATCATAAAGTGACAAATTATGCTGCTGCAAATGTGAATAAGAATGTGCTCCAACCATGTCATCATAAAGGTTAAATCTAGGAGTTCCATACTCCTCATGTGGCACCATCAAAAAGAACCCTTTCACCCATACTTCATTGAGACTAATACTGCAAAACATGGAATTGTAGGATGTAGGAGAATGTACTAACTCGCCCAAATGATCAAAAAGTTCAGGAGTTTCATCATGGGAAGTATCCATGTGGGTAGTATCATGCAGCTCCTTCAAAAGTGTGAACTCTTTGTCATAGTTTGGTTCCAATGTAGAGGAATCATGCTCTTCTTTAAAAATTGCATAACCTTCATCAAGAGGAAATTCAAATTCCTCTTCCACCACATCAAGTGTTTGGATCTCTTCAAGTTCATCTTCAAACACATCAAGAACATTCAACTTTTCACATTTCTCATGATCCACCATGTCATGAGAATCCTCCAAACAATCTACCATTTGACAATCTGAAACATAGGAGGAAAAACAAGTATCTTGCAACTTTTCAAGAAGTTGCTCATTTTGAATTGTGAGCTTATGAATATCCTCATTATTCTTCAAGTATGCATCATGTAACAATTCATTAAGCTCAAACAAATGGTTTCTATCAAAAAGCAAAGACATGAAATTACCTTTGATGTGGCACATTGCTCTTTGAATCTTCTCCATGTCTTCAAGGAAGGATGTTTCCTCCAATGAAGTAGCTCTCCAACAAGAATTTGACACCAATGCTTGAGTGTCATGGAGAATGCTGAGGGACTCTTGGATATTATTTTCATTCATCTTTAAGGACCCTTCAAGAAAATGAGGCTCTTGCAAATGAACCTCCTCATCTTCTTCAATTTTGCTTGGACCAACTTCATGAAGCTCAAGTGGTGATGGGGAAGTTGATCTTGGTTCTTCTTCAACTGCTACAAGGTCTTCATTATCATGCTTAATGAAACTTGTACTTGTAGAAACATTTTCAAAAGTGATCTCTATGTCACCAACATAGAGGTGTGAGCACCCATCAGTAGGTACTCCTTCATAGTTTAAGCATCCATCAGTAGATGCTCTTTGGTTCATGTCTAAGCTAGAAGGTGTCTCGAAATGATCTTCCATATTTTCAATAGAATCTTCTTCATGCTCTTGTGATGTCTCTTCCTTTTGCTCCTTAAAGCAAGCTGATACATTTTTCCCCTTGGTTTCCTTAAAATCAATAATTTTTTCCACAAGTTCGATAGAAAACAATTCGAATCCTTCCTTAAGTTGCTTGGTCATATCTTCAAATATTGTTTTCATAATTTTTATATGCTCCTCACCATCATATGAGGCTCCCTTTTCATCCCTAGTCATAGTTTCCTCAAAAAATTTGCTCTTCTTCTCCTACCCTTTTTTTTTTTTCTTCAACAAAAGCACTTTTGGTTTCAATATCTAATGGTGGTACCTGAATTATTGTCCTCATGAATATTATACCACATCAGGTGCCAAGATCATGCTCTGATACCACTGTAATGTCCCTTGTTTGGAATTTTATTAAAATTGCAATTTTCCACTTTTTTCCCTTGTTTGACCTTTGACTAGTTTCGATCTCTAGATCCCAAATTTGCCCCAAATGATCCCAAATATTCTGAGAAGGTATATGAATGATATTAGAACATAAATATGTGTTTTAGGGATGCCTTTGTACCTTTAAAACACTTCTGCAAATACTCTTTCAATTCTGGTCAATGTAGGTAACTTTACTAGTAATTTGCCTTTGACTAGTATTGGTCTCTATATCTCGAATTGACTCCAAATGCATTCAAATCTTCAAGGAAGGTGTATGAATGATATTAAGACTTGAATATTATGTTCAGGGATGATATATGGCCACCAAAATACCTCTGCAAACTCTCTTAAGATTCTGGACCAAGTATGCAATTTTACTAGTAATTTGGGGTTCAAATCCCCCTGGGGTAAGTATTGAAAATGGCTTCCCAAATGCCTCCAAAGCCACTCAAATTTATGAACAGAGGTAGGAAATGTATTAAGGATGTTATTAAGGTCTCATGTGCACCATTAATTGATTATTATATCTGTTCCAACCCTCTCCCATTCAACTGCAAAAATCACCAATTCGACCCTTGGGGAAATGACACTATTTCTTCTCCCAGTGCAATTAAACTAAGTAAAAATACTTCAAATGCTCAAGTACAGTACATGAAACTTGTAAAATACATCCATGGCAGTCCATTAATCACAAATTCATCAGAGAATCATCCATTCATTCGAAATCATCATCAACACATTGGTTCACAACAAGGTAGTGGGGAAATGGCATTGTTCTTCCATTAAAAATGAGATTTATACATTTCTACTTGGAATTTCGACCTGAAACTTTTTGGAGATGAAGAACAGAGTATTTACTTCATATTACAAAAGAAATGGGGCATTAAAAGCTTCCCCAAAGAGTACAATAGCTCACCAAAAACGCCCTCCCTCAAGGATCAAGAATATGCCATCAAAATCGGAAATGGTTGAAGGAGTGAGCTGCAATAGAAGAAACCATGAGCTGCCCTGTAGCTTACACCTGAAAATAAAGACTCCATTAAAGCTCCAAATGAAAGGTCTGAATGGCCTTTCCAATTACCAACTTGGATGGGAATCTTTCACCCTCGAAATTGGCTAAGGCAAGAAACTAGTCATCCACTAGCTCTCCCTCTTCACAAATGCAATTGCAAATTCTACAAATGATCAAAAGCCATTCTCATACTTCATTTCTACATTTTATAACCAACATTAGCCTTCTAAGGGTCGAAATCCTCTCAATAGATTCAATAGATTTCCATTTAGGAAATATTCCACATTTGCCACTTGTCTCCTAGTTCCAACCTTCCATCTTCTCCCAAATTTGATTTTGGGTCTCTTTGGCTTCTCCAACTCCCAAATTCGACTTACTTGAGCCTATTTTTGGGGCTGACATGTCATAGTGGTCAGATGTCATAGGTCAGGTCTGCAATTTGTCATAGTTTTCATAGATGCTCCATCATTGGTGTCATAGGGGCTAGGGAATCTAGCCCAAGTGTCCACAAACTTCCACTTTGACTCTTTATCTTCCATGGAGGTTACCAATCCTTCCCAATTCGACCTAAGATGCTCAATGACATGTGTTATGACTTACCAACTCACCCAAGAGTGTTCACATTCCCATTAATTCGAATTTGCAAAAGAGATATACCATGTATTATGAAAAATCAAGCTAGTGTGGGTCCCACATCCTCCATATGTCTCCAAAACCATTTGTCACCTAGGATTTCTCTTGAATTTATTTATTCACTCTATTTATTAAATACTTGAACCCTTCCAATGTCTAAACATCATTTATTATCCCCCTTATTCCAAATCCCAAAGCTTCCACCCCAAACCTAGGAAACTAGTAATTTTCCTCCTTGGCAATTATTTGACCCTTAACATCAATTTTACAAACTCTAATGAATATGGCTAATGTGATTAGGCCATTGTGACCCAATTACAAATTTGGGACATGACAATGATATAGTTCTTATGGCAAGGTGCCCCTATGATCTTGAGAAGCAATTAAGAATTCTCAAGTATTTTTGCTCCAGTATGGGCATGACCGTTAACACCGACAAAAAAAAAGTCATGATTATGAAATGCAATAAGGGTACTTATGACAATTGTGTATATGACAACATAAACCTAGAGGAAGTAAATTCTTATAAATATCTAGGAATTGACTTTCCTCACAAGCTAAGTTGGAACTATAACATCGAGAAGATGATTAATGGTGGGTGGAAAGCCTTCTTCGATCTTGAAAACAATTGTAAATTGACAAACCTTGTTATGTGGGACAAAAAGAAATTCATTTTTAAAACACTCGTCACTCCCGTTATCTTATATGGTTGTGAACCTTGGGGATGAAGCATTTCCAAATAATCCTGGAGAAGAATTGAACAAATCCAAAAGCGGTTTATTACTTATAATATTAAAATTAAAAGAAATACGCCCTATCTTATTCTCCCATTAGAAGCAGGGTTCTCCCCCATTGAAAGCATGATTGTGATTAGATATTTATTGTACACGCACAAATTAAACAATATAGGAGACCACCAGCTTCCTAAAATTGATCTTAACTCCAGCCAAAACCACCTACACCTCAAACGGGGGTGGCTTAAAAATGCCATGACTTGGTTAAATTATTGGGGGGTTGACGAAACTGCCACTTTGCAAAATATTGATAGCATTGAAAATATTTTACTTCTATGTTCAAAGATAAAATGTGGTGCAAGAAAAATTTAGAGGTTAAAAGAAAATTATGTTATTATAAAGAGATCATTAACCCTAATCTTCATGATCAAAATTATATTTCTAATTTAATGAGCTCAAAGAAAAAAATTAATATTGCCAAGGTTAGAATGAACTCCCATGAGTTGCATAGTGAAACGGGGCGCTAGACAACCCCTCAAACGTCATGGGATGAAAGGATTTGTCATCTTTGCGAGATTGTTAGCGTTGAAGATGAAAATCACTTTCTCTTAGAATGTCCTTCCTACAGCCACATCAGATCTCGGTTCCATAATCTTTGCTCCAACAATAACCTCTCTAACCTTCTAACTCCTCAAAACTATGGCGAGCTAGGGACGCTCCTCTTTAAGATTTGTGAGCATAGAAATAATATTTTAAAACAAATCAAATAATTTATGTTTTTTCTTTTCTCTTAAGGTCCAATAGACCAAGCCCGATGGGTTAGCTCAAGTGGTTGAGAGCTGTGAGTTGTAAGCAGAAGGTCTAGGGGTCAAATCCTTGGGTGGCTATGCATTGATATATAAGGGCCTCACTTGATGTCCCCATCGGGTTATGCGCTGTAATCAAAGCCGGTAGGGTGAGGCCCCTTCAAGTGCCCCCCTTGTGAATTCTTCCCGTGTACATAATAACTCCTCTCCGAGATTGTGAACTACATTGAAAAAAAAGGTCCAATAAACCAAATTTGATCTCACTGAACGTTAAAAACCATCATCATTATCATATAAAATTTAGATTTAATATTTAAAAATAAATAATTTTAATTTTAATTTTTTAATTAAAAAATATATTTATATTAATAAGATAAAATTATGAAAATCTATATTCTAAATTTAAAATGAAAAATTACCATAGTTTTCTCTAACCCAAATATTTTCTTTCACCCCCGCAAATATGATGAATAAATATACCTTCGATGAGAACATATACATTTATTATGTTCTCCAACTTTATTTTCCAAAGTTACATGTCACCATTAATATTTAATAAATTATCATAATTATTTTTTTATTATCCTACTCAGCAAAACGTGGTCCTTGTTATAACGCCGTTATGCTTTATAAAGAATGACGAAAGAGAATAAATCACGGGTCAACATTAATATTTAATCAAATTATTCTAATGATCTTTTGTATTATCCTAATTATGTTAATGTTATCCTTGGGAGAGTTATCACAATGGTAATCGTACCCATCATGCTTTATAAAGGATGATGAGGGAGAATAAATGGATAGTTAGGTTTGAAAGAGTAAAGCCAAAGTTCATGGAATAATGCCATGGGATGACTTTTAAGTTGATAGGTAAACGTTATACTTTTTTATTTTAATCACTTTTAATTTTATTAAAGAGAGATTGGAAATGGGTGAATGACAATGTTTGAAGTAATATATATTTTTTTATTTAGGTCATCTTTTGTTTAAGAAAAATAAATAGTCACGTTGAAGTGATGTTTACGTGGATATGTAGGATAAGGTAAGAATAAGTTTATATTACTCTTAAATTTATTAGGAAAAAAAATAGAAAATGTTATTGATGTAAGAGTTTATTGTTAATTGTCAATTTTTTTTAGTTCATTTGGTTAAAGTGTGGATTTCATCAATAAGGTGACCTGAGTTCAATTCTTCTTAGAGGTGACTTAGTTGGGAGGCGACACCCAAAAACCCAGTAAAGTTGAGGCTGGTGCAGTCCCCGGGTGATTTTGACGGGTTAGATGCCCCTAGGTAGTGGTTTCTCAGACCACAGGCCACTCCTACAAGTCAGGGAGATTCGAGCAAACAAAAAAAAAGAGTGTATTGCTAATTTAGTAGGACAATAACAACCAAAGATCTTGTCCTCAATCATTGTTGACAACCTTAAACACAAACCACTTAAAGAAAAAAATTTAGGCTTTTGAATGCAGGTAAGTAATTATAATAAGAATAACAATACAAACAAAGTGTTGTTAATGTTGTTGAAGACACTAGTGCTTGTGGGGTTATAACTTATGACCTTGAAGACTTGTAGACCTAATTATAAATCCTCCATGTTTATCAACAAACATGAGCAAGGCGTCAATCGTTGATTGGACTAAGTTTTATGGAAATAAATAAATAATAAATAATAAATATGTGCTCTAAAAAAGGACAAAGACATTAAATTAGTGTGTGCGGTTGGGAATGTCGTGACAAGTAGCCTTAGAGGGAGGATTTGTGGATGGAAAAAATTAGTTTAGCATAAAGGGAATAAAAATGGACATAAAAGTGAATAGAGGAATTTGCAAAGCAAGTTAAGTGGGGTCTTTGTTATTAAAAACAACTTGGTTTAGTTTCGAGGATTAGCTCAAGCAGTCATGAGTCATGTGTGATATTTCTCCTCTAATGTAGGGCATGTCACAAGATTGACTCTCTTCAATATTTACCTCAAGATGAGGTGCTTGGAACTTGGGCATTGTTTTCTTTACATTAAATATCATCCTCAAAATAAGGGGAACTGCCTAAGACTTTCTCAAAAAATTATTTTCCAAAGAAGAAGAAAACTTACTTTAATACTTTGATGTAAATGTAGTATACGTAATACAAATACATCATCAAAATGATAACAATTCAGGAAAAACATATCTATGTATGTATGTATGTGTATATATACATACCTGAAATTACAACAAAAAATCGCATAGTAATGTGCCAACCTATTGCCCTCGATATGCATTGCGGGTAAATCAACAAGTGAAAAGTGTGGACTCTGGGTGCAATATATAGAATGAATTACTAAGCAAAACCAACTAAAGTAGTCGATCATTCATTAAAGTTGAACCAACATATATATTTCCCACACTAAGATAGACGATGTTGGATTCTAGATCATACTATTCATTTTGAAAGGTGTTTTCAGCTCTTAGATTTTTGGGGTACTTGTATTTAGTCATGTTTTAGAACTATTATGGGTGTTTGTTTTATGCATTTGCATTATAGTACTCATATTTTTGGGGTACTTGTATTTAGTCATGTTTTAGAAATGTTATGGGTGTTTGTTTTATGTATTTGCATTATAGTAATTTGATGTATATTAGATGGATTGAATTCCACATACTATGTTAAAGGAGGATGCCATTTTGACATAGAGATATTATCTGAAAATAGATGTAAAGACAGTATGCAACTTTGATTCTATGGAATAACAAGATGCATTTTTCCGGTGTGAAAATAGAAAGGTCGATGATGTAGGAATACAAACATTTTATGCTTAGAAATGATTTTGAACAACAAGTTTTATGGATATAACCTTTCATAAGATAGCATATCCATATTTGCATGCCTTTGGTGTAACTGTGTAATGAACATAATCACATGTACATCTCTAAACAAATATTTTCAATATGGTCTCAACATTTTATGCTTAGAAATGTTTTTTAGCAACAAGTTTTATGAAGATAACCTTTCGTAAGATACCATATCCATATTTGCATGGCTTTGGTGTAACTATGTAATGAACATAATCACATGTACATCTCTAAACAAATATTTTCAATATGGTCTCAACGGTGATTGACTATTTATTAATATATATTCAGAAGCAAGCATGGGGAATTTAAGAGGGATTATTAAAATGTCCAACAACTTCTCCTGAGTGGATCTTGGAGTCCTCATGACACATCATTGGGTGGAGGGTAACACCTGTGAAAATACTCACAGCAGATCTAAGAGATGATGTATACCTCACAAGAGTAATTATGATTAAGTAGGAAGATAGAAGGAGAGTGGTCAATGCAGTGTAATGAGCAACATAATAATAATACAGTAGAACTCGGATAGAAGCAAAAATACTTCACACAAACTAAATTATTAATCACAAATGGACATATAAATAATACAATGCATGAGGATTCGAATGCCTAAGGTGGAAATTCGAATGAGCCTTCATGGAGTGATCAAAAGATCCCTGGAGTGTCATCGGAGCACAACTAGTAGTCTATCTCATCATCAATGGAGTCATCAATACTCAAGTAACTGTCAACCATTAGTCAAACTGAGTCTAATTGAGTGTGGTAGGTGTAACTGGCACTAATTGAATGAAGGAGGCTTAGTGAAGGGCGCATGAGGAGCTAACTAGAGTTAGAATGGGCAGTCAAGTCTCATTGGAGGTCCATCGGAGTGATACAGTCAGTTGAGTGTCAGTCAAGCCTTAAATCAAGGAAAGAACTGAAGACAACTGAAGATAACTGAATTAACTGAAGTGCAACTAAGTGGTAGGTGAGAGAGGACGAGTGGATTCCTTAAATCAAGGACGAAGGGTGCACTAAGCTCTAGGAGGGCTAAAAATGATCTGAGAGAAGCTCCCGGGGGCTGGCTAACTGAGGGCTAGGTGCTGGACTGATGACTGGGATGCATGCAATTGCATGCATACCCTAAATAATGCATGCAAACCCTAAAAGTGCATGCATGACTTAAAATGTAAATGATCAAAATAATGGTGGGACTAGGATGGAGTATAGGAATATCCTAACACCCCCTCTTAATCTATCCTGGGCCCTGGTAACTAAGACCAAAGGTCACCCAATACAATGAATAATAACAGTCAATAAACCAAGGAAGTGGGAAAAATTTCATGGGAAAAATACCCCCCCCTCAAAACAGACTATAAGGCACACATAAAAAATAAATGCTCCAAACTCAAGCAGGTGTGATGCTTGGTCATATGTTTGGAGGTATCTTCTTCTTGGGAAGAAGTGGATCATGCTCAAAAAGCATGTGCTTGTACTTGCTCTTCAGATCGAATGTGATGAGAACAAATCCAAAAGTATGAGGATGATCCTTGAACCTGTGATTCGAATCAGTTGAGGTAGGATAAAAAACATGAATATGCAGATAATCTTTTGTCTTCTCCTTCAAACCATCATGGGTGAGATTATGCCAAAAAGAACCATCAAATAATAATGATTGCTTGAAATCCAAATCAGATTTAAGACTTGAAGAATAGTTTCTTGAGATCTCCTTTGAACCAGTAGGGGTGAGATCAAAACTATCATATGCATGAGAAATTATCCCAAGTAGTAATTGCTTAGAATCCAAATTAGATCCAAGACTTGAATCATGGTTTCTTGAGATCTCCTTTGAACCATAAGAGGTGAGATCAAAACCAGTAAATGCATGAGAAATTATCTCAAGTGAATGGCAATGGTTTCTTGAGATCTCCTTTGAACCATAAGAGGTGAGATCAAAACCATTAGATGCATGAGAAATTATCCCAAGCGGGTGGCAATGGCCATATTCTTCAATAACCTTCTGAAAGCATGAGATAATGATCATATAGTAATAAATAAGAGGTGATTGCTTGAGGAGAGTGAATGCATTACCTCCAATAGCTGATTTTTCCTCTGAAATAATCATGTGATCATGATGAAAACCAACAAACTCTGGTGCAAAAGAGCATTTAGGACCTTCTGCAATATCTAGAGTGTGAGCTGGCTCAGAAAGAGAAGAAAGTTTGAGTATGAGTGTAGAATCTGCAAATTCTTTGTGGACAACTTCAATATGAGATGATACTGGTTCATGATTTGAGAGACCATCAAGGGGAGAAAATGCATCACTTTGCTTGTTCTCGAAAGGGTTTGGACCAAATCCTTCATTCTTTCTGCCAAATCTTTCATCTAGATGGGCCCATAGCTCTTTCGGAGTTTCAACATCATCAATGATTTGGTAAAACATGTATTCAGGCAAAGCAGACATCATTCTTCCAAAGGCCATGTCACCTTTATTCAACCAGACAATATTCTCTTCAGAGGATTCGAACTCTCTTTCAAAATAACAATCAAAGAGATCATGGCTCTTCAAATATGCTATCATTTTTAGTTTCCATTCATCATAGTTGAATGGAGAAAGAAGAGGGATTCCTTCTAAATATGAATACATTGAAGCTGTGGAAGACCTGGAAAAACAATAGAGAATATATGCAACTGCTACTGCTGCAAAAATATAGAAACTACTGCAACTGCTGCACTCAAAATCTTGGTAATAACCTACAAAAAACTCTCACGAATGGAGATAAACAATACTCTCAACAGGCTCTGATATCATGTGAAAATCCTCATAGCAGATCTAAGAGATGATGTATACCTCACAAGAGTGATTATGATTAAGTACGAAGATAGAAGAAGAGTGGTCAATGCAGTGTAATGAGCAACAGAATAATAATACAGAAGAACTCCGATAGAAGCAAAAATACTTCACACACACTAAATTATTAATCACAAATGGACATATAAATAATACAATGCATGAGGATTGAAATGCCTAAGGTGGCAATTCAAATTAGCCTTCATGGAGTGATCAAAATATCACTGGAGTGTCATTGGAGCACAACTAGTAGTCTATCTCATCATCAGTGGAGTCATCAATACTCAAGTAACTGTCAACCATCAGTCAAATTGAGTCTAACTGAGTGTGGTAGGTGTAACTAAGTGTAACCGGCACTAACTAAATGAAGGAGGATCAATGGAGGGCGCATGAGGAGCTAACTGGAGTCAGAATGGGCAGTCAAGTCTCAGTGGAGGTCCATTGAAGTGATATAGTCAGTTGAGAGTCAGTCTAGCCTTAAATCAAGGAAAGAACTGAAGACAATTGAAGATAACTGAATTAACTGAAATGCAACTGAGTGATAGGTGAGAGAGGACGAGTGGCTTCCTTAAATCAAGGAGGAAGGGCGAACTAAGCTCTAGGAGGGATAAAACTAATTTGAGAGAAGCTCCCGGGGGCTGGCTAACTGAGGGCTAGGTGCTGGACTGATGACTGGGATGCATGCAATTGCATGCATACCCTAAATAATGCATGCAAACCCTAAAAGTGCATGCATGACTGAAAATGTAAATGATCAAAATACTGGTGGGACTAGGATGGAGTATAGTAATATCCTAACAACACCTTCACTACACCCACAATTGTATTGATCAATTTCATGAATATGTGGAGTAATTGTTTAGTGAAGAAATTATCCTCCTCTTTTTTGTTAGTATAACTCTATTCTTATATTGAGGTGCATATATCATATTGGATTTGTTTTTGAATAATATATATTCAACAAGCGAGCATGATAAATTTTAGAGAGAAGATTAAATTGTCCAACAATCACTACACCCATAATTGTATTGATCAATTTCATGAATATGTGGAGTAATTGTTTAGTGAAGCAATTATCCTCCTCTTTTTTGTTAGTATAACTCTATTCTTATATTGAGGTGCATATATCATATTGGATTTGTTTTTGAATAATATATATTCAACAAGCAAGCATGATAAATTTTAGACAGAAGATTAAATTGTCCAACAACTTCTCCTCCTACCTATACCTCTCCCAAGTGGAACCTGGATTTTTCATGACACATCATTGGGTGGAGGGTAACACCATCGCTACACCCAACAATTGTATTTATCTGTTTCATGAATATGTGGAGTAATTGCTTAGTGAAGTAATTATTCTCTTCATTTTTGTTAGTACACCTGTATTCTTAGGTTGAGGTGTATATATCATATTGGATTTGTTTTCGATGAATCATTCAAATAAAAACGAGTAAACATGTCTCCATGTTAAAATAAACAAAAAATTATTAAATACAAGTTTAAAACTTTTACTTGTAATAATTCATAATATATTTTTTACATAAAAGCAATAACGATTAGAGAAAGTGAGTTAATAGTACACAATGTGTCAAGGAGGCTCCCATCTATAGCTAGATTTTACCTAGTATCCATTCTATTGCTCTCTTCGCCTAAAGATTCATAACTCATTTCCATGATCATTGCTTGCAGAGACATTGGAATTAAGAGATCAAAGAATCTGTGAGGTATTTCTTTTTCTCTACATGGTGTATCCATATTGATTAGCCAACAATGGGAGATGAAATGCATTCATAAATATAGTCATTCAAGGCCTTAGTTAATTCTCTAAAGCTAGTTAGAAGAACCCAACCTGAACATCGGAGTTTTGTCAAGCAATTGGAAATCATCCCACAACTAGATCTTTCACCCATGAACTTAACCAAGGAGAAAGGTCCTCATTCTATCAGAGAGAGCTATGATTGGGAAGTTCATAGATATGTGTCTCAACTCCAAACTTGTAGAAGCATGGGTAGAAGAACAATTAACACCCAAGATACAAAGTCTTGTTTCGTCTTTTGCATCAAGAAAATGTTATTTTGTATTTCTTTTTTCTAAACAAGGAAGTTGAAGATTTGATTTTGTTGAAATATTGTAACTTCAAAGAATATTATATTTGTACTTTATTATTCCGGAGATGTTTCATTCCTCCGTGGAGATCTTATTGTATATCCGGAGATGTTTATTCCTCCGTCGGAATGTGGTAACTTGGGTTATTAGACTTCCCTAGTGGGGGTCGACCCTGTATGTGTTATGTGGGTCAAAGGATTGTTAGACCACCCTAGAGGGGTCGGCCCAGTCAATTGTAATGGGGTGTTTAACCCAATGGTAAAGTTGGGGCTGAACTAGTTAATATATTGTACAAGTCGGAGATGTGTATAAATAGAGGAGGTGAGCTCCTCATTTGACACACTTCCCTCACTTGAAATGTAGTGCACTTGTGAGAGAGAGGTATGCTATGGAGGAAGAGGAGATCATGTCTTCGGTTTGCATCTTTGTATATTGCTGGTCATCAATATTGAGGAAGCTTTGTTGGGTTTTCTACCCCATGAGGGTTTCCCAGGATAAATCTGTGTCTCTTGTATTTATGCTGTGCTTGTTGTTTCTTCAGTGATCCTATATATGATATTATTGTGAAATGGAATGTAATGCTGCTATTTTCTGTCTTAGCATATTGAATCTTAACATGGTATCAGAGATAACCTAAAGGAAGGCAATGTATGGCACTTACGACACTTGCTTCACTTGCGACAATTTGAAGGTTAGGGTTTTATATAGCAAAAACCAATCATCGTGGAACTTTCACTATAAATCCATTTTGGCGAAGGTTCAGGATCTGAAAAGTTTACAGGCTGTATATAACATTTCCATGTACCTTTTTTCCAAAGGACACCCTCAGATTCATTGTGCTTTGTGAGTTATGATCAGTACAAGTTAGGGTTTCTGCCTCTTCCAGATCTCAGTCAAAATCAGGTGACCTAGGAAAAAAGGTCATAACTTGGGCTAGGAAGCTCCAAATGAAATTTTGTAAAAAGTGACAGGTACTACATAGACTGTACTATCTTAGGAAACATTTTTAGAGGCCGAAGGTGATCCAGTGACACGTGGCATGCCGTACAAGTTCGCTTTCCTGTTTTATCCCATAAACAGGTCATGTTGCGACACTTGGCATAACTCTCTCTCAGAAAATCCAATTGAGGCCAAACCTATAGGGATGGAAAGATGACAGGTCAAGATACGACAAAAAACGTTTTCAGACCCTGTGGATCAAACAATTCGGAGTTACAACAGTAACAATCAGGTACATATTTCTATCAAAACAGAATTATTTTTGGAGCACCTCCATTCATGGATTCCGGAATTTAGGGTTTCAGAGAAAGTTCAAATTTTTGGAATCGGAATCCATGGTTGAATGCTACTTAGAAAAATCGAAATTTAGAGACCAAGATTGAATTTTTTGGTTGGGTGGAAGACCGGGCTTGATCAAACCCCAGTTCGGTATTTTGATCGGAAAGATGGAAAATTAGGGCCTCAGCAAAAGTTGGAATTTTTGAAGTCTGTGACCACGGCTGGAAGCTCCTTAGAAAAATAAGAATTGGGAGCCTTGGATCGAACCTTTTGTTTGGGCAGAAGGGTGGACTTCATCAAACCCTAGTTCGGGATCCTGTCCAGAAGATCTAGAAGTTTCGAAGGAAATTTTGAGGGGTCAAATTTTGGAGATTTCAAAATTGAAGTATGCAAGTTTGATCAGCTCAGCAAGACAAATCCTTCCATCCATTCAAAAGTGTGAAAGTCAAAGATTGAATTTTTAGGGTTTCTCTAACAAACCCTAATCAAGCTCCAGATCAAGTTTCAAGGGGAGTTGAGGCTAAGACCTTACATAAGAAGACTACAAGAAGTCTCGACAGGTATGACTTAAGGAGGTTCAGGTATGTCTTGAAATTTGATTCTTGATTAAGTTCATAATATGTTTGTATTCATATTATTTATTAGTACAATCTTGATTAATGTTAGAATTATCTTATCACCCTAGTAACAGTATGAATGCATGTGAATGATAGAAGACATTCATTGATTGGGGCTATATGATTGTACTAATGCACTATGGTGTTGTATGAGGTTGATGTTGTCTGCTAACAAGATACAGGTACATCACGAAAGACAAATCAAGTTCCATGACCATGACAACATGAAGACAAAGACTCCTCCATAATCTTTGATCACATAGAAGTTCTACTTAAGAGGTATGTATGACTTTGTTCTATTATGCTTAACCTATGAGATATGTAGGTTCCAGCATAGGATCTCTAAATCATTGAAGAGAACAAAGAAGATATTGATTAGGTATGTTAAACATATATACTAATCCAAGTATGTTTCCTATGAATCTTACCTTGTGTTAGGATCCCTTATATAAGTACACTTGGTATGATTAGTTATGCTTATTCATAAAGCTAGTAATCAAGAGTTTATGCATATTATGTCTCTTATCTTGATTGATGATTTAACTAACCTGAAGAGTCCTATGATCAAATAAGAATATGCATGAGTAAAAGAAGACTTCCCTGAAACCTTGAATACTAATGTTTATTATCTATGTTCATGACTATGCATATTCAAGATTATTTAGAATTATAATGTTTTGATAATATTGAAATTATACTAATGAATGTTTGTGTATGAGATCATGAGGATGACACTAGTGCACACTTGAACATGCACAGTGGTACAGAATGAATAGAAGTTCAAAAGTCATATAGAAGATCAAGCGGGAGGCAACCACACAAACATAAAAGATAAGTATTTGAGTTGTTATTTGAAATAGTAAATGATATTGCTTATAATAGGTTGTATGCATATTTGTATTCCTAGAATATATCATGCTGAGTGTAAACAATTTGAATAGTATACTACTAATATCCATATGATTGGTAAGTTGGACAAACATTCCATTGTTGCTTGTCTAGAATGAAACCTCTTTGCTGACATGTTGAGAGCTGTGCACACTCTCGATAGTATGTTCTGGTAGAGATGGAAGGCATCTAGATAGCCACTGTATGCATACAAGATATGGAAAAGTGTTGTGCCAAAGTATTGGTCAAGATAGTTGCATAACTATGTAAATGATATCTGTATGCATAATAGGTTATCATGTCAACATGATTTCATGATTATGACGTATTACTAATCATGTACTTAATTTTGATTTGTAGGAAAGATCATGAAGAATGATGAACACCGAACAAGTGATGGATGATCAATAAGAAGATTTACAAATCAAACAAAATATAGAAGGCTCGTGGCTAGAAGATTCTCTTAGAAAGAGGAAGATAATCATGATGAGATGTTTGCTCCAAGTGGCTACATAAGACCATTCTCTTAATGGTGTAATTAAAGAAGAAGTGTGAATCAGGTTTTGTATGGGTACCCAGGATCGATAGTCAATTGATGAGCTTAATGATCACCATGGGTGATGTGGATATCAACCTTTGCTACAAGGTTGAATATGGTTTCTATACACAGATGAAATGGATGCAAGAAGGAACTCACCACAGACTTCAAATGATATTGAGGCTCATATCAGTAGACCCATCTGACGAGAGATGGCACAGATAGATGGCTGCAGAAATGAAAATGAAAGATCTCAGATTGATGCATTACTTCCTAGGTATGGAAGTATGGAAAGGCTCAGAAGGAATCTTTCTCAACCAGGGAAAGTATGCCGAGAAATATTAAAAGGACTTGATATGTTGGAATGGCCACTCTCATGGATTCCAACTTGAAGCTGATAGCGGATGACTCATTAGAGTTAGTGGATATAACTCTGTATAGACAAATTATTGAGTCATTGATGTATCTAACAAATACTAGGTCAAATATATGCTTTGCTGTGAACACCTTGAGTCAGTATCTAGTGGAAACTAGATGTGTTCACTTGCTAGTTGCAAAGCATGTGATGAGACACATATGGGATATGATAGACTTGGATCTATGTTATCTTGGAGATCATGACTTCAGATGGCTACACAGATATTGATTGGGCAGAAAGTGTATCAGACAGGAAGAACACATCGAGAGGTTGTTATTGTCTGGGATCAACCATGATCTCGTGGTTTAGCTCGAAGCAGTCTAGTGTGGCTTTCAGCACAAGCGGAATATATGGCTGCTTTCTCTGCTAGTTAAGAAGTATGGCTTTAGGATTGTTTGACTTAGAGATTGAACCAACTATGATCCTATGTGACAAACATAGTTGTATCAAGATGAAAGAGAATCCAGTGTTCCATGATAAGTCAAAGCACATAGAGATTTGACAAGATATGGTGCAAAAAGGAACTATAAAGTTCGAATTTGTAACAAGTTGCTGATGTACTAACCAAACCTCTACCTCAAGTGAACAAGTTACCGATATACTAAACCAAACCTCTACCTCAAGTAAAGTTTTCCGAGACAAACTTAAGGACCCTCCTCGAAAGGGGGCGTGATGTGATCACTTATGATAAGATTGCCTGCATCGACAGTGAGGTCGATGATGTGGATACCTATATTAGTAATGCTAACAGAGAGGTTGGTGGATGGTCCTTGGACAAGGTCTGAGTTGAAGTGGGGATTGGATCATCCCTAGACTTCAGTCCTAAAGTGAGTCGTAGACATATGTCTCCGAGAATGAAGTCCTTAGTGGACAAGTGGGGATTGGATCATCCCTGGACTTCAGTCCTAAAGTGAGCCATAGACATATGTCTCCGAGAATGAAGTCCTTAGTGGACAAGTGGGGATTGGATCATCCCTGGAATTTAGTCCTAAAGTGAGCCATAGACATATGTCTCCGAGAATGAAGTCCTTAGTGGACAAGTGGGGATTGTATCGTACTCGGACTTCGGTCCCTTGAATTGATCCGTAGACGTATGGTCTTTGAGAATGAAGTCCTTGATGGACATGTGGGGATTAAGTCATCCTTGGACATAGTCCTGAATGTACGGTGGGGATTAAGTCATCCTTGGACATGGTCCTAAATGTACGATGGGGATTAAGTCATCCTTGGACACAGTCCTAAATGCACGGTGGGGATTAAGTCATCCTTGGACATGGTCCTAAATGCACGGTGGGGATTAAGTCATCCTTGGACATGGTCCTAAATGCACGGTGGGGATTAAGTCATCCTTGGACATGGTCCTAAATGCACGGTGGGGATTAAGTCATCCTTGGACATGGTCCTAAATGCATGGTGGGGATTAAGTCATCCTTGGACATGGTCCTAAATGAACGGTGGGTATTAAGTCATCCTTGGACATGGTCCTAAATGCACGGTCGGGATTAATTCATCCTTGGACATGGTCCTAAATGCATGGTGGGGATTAAATAATCCTTGGACATGGTCCTAAATGAATGGTGTGGATTAAATCATCCTTTGACATAGCCTAAATGAATGGTGTGGATTAATCATCCTTAGACCGTAAATCCCGTAATTCCGAAAGGAAGGATAGTCTTAAACATGATTATGATGAGATTGATCCCGTAATTCCGAAAGGAAGGATCATGTGTACTGCAGAGTATGCTGCTATCGTGTATACTTGTATTGATGAGGATACTTGTATTGATATTGATGATATGTATTGATGAGGATACCTGTATACTTGTATTGATGATATGTATACTTGTATTGATTAGGATACTTGTATTGATGATATGTATACTTGTATTGATGAGGATACTTGTATTGATGATGTGTATACTTGTATTGGTGTGGATACTAATACTGATGATCTAGATGATGATGTTGCTGATCGTGATGATCATGAGATGACGATACTGATGATCGTGTGATGATGATGCTAATGATCGCGTGATGACGATGCTGCTGATCGTGATGGTCTAGATGACGATGTTGATGATCGTGTGATGACAATGCTGATGATCGTGTGATGATGATGTTGATGATTGTGTGATGATGATGCCGCTGATCGTGATGATCTAGATGACGATGTTGATGATCGTGTAATGACGATGTTGATGATCATGTGATGGCAATGCTAATGATCGTGTGATGACGATGCTGATGATCGTGAGGATCCAGATGTTGATGTTGCTGTAGCTGTTGGAGAGTTGCAAAAGATAAAGACTCGGTACTGAAGATGTTGATGTTCCAGTATTGAAGATGTTCCAGTAACTGCTTGAGTTACTGATGATGTTGAGAAAGCTTCCAATGATTTATAGATGTATCATGTATGATGTTTATGAATCCTTGCTTGTGTAGATGTTGTTATAATATCCTTCTCGTTAAGGGGGAGTGTTGAAATATTGTAACTTTAAAGAATATTATATTTGTACTTTATTATTCCGGAGATGTTCCATTCCTCCATGGAGATCTTATTGTATATCCAGAGATGTTTATTCCTCCATTGGAATGTGGTAACTTGGGTTATTAGACTTCCCTAGTGGGTTCAGCCCTGTATGTGTTGTGTGGGTCAAAGGGTTGTTAGACCACCCTAGAGGAGTCGGCCCAGTCAATTGTAGTGGGGTGTTTAACCCAATGGTAAAGTTGGGGCTGACCTAGTTAATATATTGTACAAGTCAGAGATGTGTATAAATAGAGGAGGTGAGCTCATCATTTGACACACTTCCCTCACTTGAAATGTAGCGCACTTGTGAGAGAGAGGTCTGCTATGGAGGAGGAGGAGATCATGTCTTTGGTTTGCATCTTTGTATATTGTTGGTCATCAATATTGAGGAAGCTTTGCTGGGTTTTCTATCCCATGAGGGTTTCCCAGGATAAATCTGTATCTCTTGTATTTATGCTATGCTTGTTGTTTCTTCAGTGATCCTGTATATGCTATTATTGTGAAATGGAATGTAATGCTGCTATTTTCTATCTTAGCATATTGAATCTTAACAGATTTTTTTCATCTAGACCATACTTCATGGGATCTAGGGGAATGTATTAATCACCTTGGTCTCTTGATTTTAACCCAAAGGAGGAGATTACTACAACCCAATATGGGTAAGGTTGCCTCATTTTCCCTCAATTCTTTGGGATGAAAGTTCCCTCAGCAATATTGGGAATAAGTTGGGATGATATATTGATAGAGAAGAACCAAAGGGCAATCTATTTTCTTGTGTGTAAATAGGTGTGGAAATGGACCTATAAAAGGGCCTACTAGAGGCAATGTAAATCAATTTGGTGGAATGGAGTCACTTGCAAACCATTAAATACAAATAACTTCCCTTTAAATGCGGCTTATATCGCATATATGGGAATTTTGCTAAAATTTACCCAAAGTCTCAAGTGAAACAATCCCCTCCTTCTCAATGGTAGACTGAATTCAAACAGGTTCATAGTAGGCACAAAAGTTCACTTACCACTCTACTGATCGAGACAATGCTACCCTTAAACATTTCTTTCAATGCCAACAGTTGAGGCAGTCCATCTAGAAGTCAGTTATTATTTTATGTTTGCGAACCGATAAAGGATTTATTTTTTTAGGTTTTGGAACTGATCACAATCTTACTTACTCACTTTGAAAAGTTTATTTCCTATTGTGGGGTATAATAATTATATAATGTATGCTGAGAAAATAACACATCTTATGCAATAGTAGTTAACCCGGAAACAGGCATCAACACACGACGCATACTCGAACACAAGGAAGCATGACACTCAAACATTCCTCTGATGGAACCACCCAAAAAAAAAAATAATAGATTTGAATCATTGGGAAATCTAGAAAAAAATAAGAAGGAAACACAGAGGAAGAGAAAGAAGAGAACAAATCTAGCACATTTCCATGTGAAGGAAGGAATGATCCTTCAAAGCCCCACATGGAGCCAGAGAGTGTTGTTTTAGTGGGGACATGAGAGGAAGAAGTAGATGAAGAAGAGGAATCGATGGAAGATTAAGAGGAAGTAAAGGAGGAAAGGGAAGAAATATAATCGAAAGAAAAGATAATAGGGAAAGATCCTCTAGCTAAACCACCCATGCAATTTTTTATCACCACCTCGATACCCCCATTCATGTGAGAAATCAAAGTCTCTTTCTTTTTTCAAAGCTTTGAAGAAAGAACATCATCCCTCCCCTCCTCTCACATGAGGAAGGAAATCAAGTAAAAAACAAATAGAAAAAGAAACCGAAGTAGGAATGTTCTCATAGATTCAATCAACTTTAGTCTCTCATGATAAAGGGGATAACTCCTCAAAGGCAATATTTATGTATTATTTATCCACTTTACTAGGAAAGGAATTTGTAAGAATTTATTCTATTACTCAAGAAATTGTAAGAAAATATTCTATTACTTGATGGGAGGAAGAAAGCTTTACAACTATTAAAATATCCAATTAAACTATAACTTTATATATATCAATAAAGGTTACAATTCCTATATATATTCATTAAAAAATACAAATAATTAAAGACCAAATACAACTAACAATTATATATTTTGAAATTATTTTTATCACGTAAACTCTTCTATCATTAACAACTTTCACCATTATAAATATTATCAATATTTTGAATTTTGAAGTTATTATGTCCCTGAATGGGATCAATTTTGAAGTTATTATGTCCCTGAATGGGATCATATATGTATCTCGGAACCCCTATTAATTTGGGCTAAATGCTATAAATTTTCCCAATGACTATATGCTATAAAAATATATTGTATTAAATTACATTTTTTTAAATATGTTTTTTCAATTCTTACTGGTTGCTGGAAGATTCCGGGTTAATCTGTGAAGCAAGGCAGTTTATTTTTATAATTGATTCCCTTCGTTCAGTAAATAATTTTAAGGTGTTTTCATTTTCCTGTTGTCGGTTGAAATGAGTGTGTTGAGGGCATCTTGATTTTAGAGCACAAATTTAACCCCAGAAAACCTTATATACAAGACTATATTAAATACCTATCTTCAAGAGTCGATCGATCAGCGGATAAGCAGATAAGTGAAGAAGTCAATAAGCCAATTTTAAGATAAATACCGCTATTTTGTTTAGATAACATTAGAGCTAACTTAACGCTAACTACCCTTCTATTACTAAACCCTATAAACACTCACAACCGATCTTCTGCCAAACCCTATACCAGGAATATAGGACCAATCCCACTAACATTAGAGGCTTTAGGTGGGAAAGAAAACACACTAACCACAGACGTCTGCAATTCATGCATACAGACGAAGGGTGGCAGAATAGAAGGACTGCCCCCTTATATTGTTTTCCACCCTCCCCCTAGCAACAGTTAAAACATACATCAAGTACAAGAAGGGAAGCACAAAACCTATATGGCTCTGGTAAGGTATTGGAAAGGTAAGGCTTCCGCAGCTAATTTGATGAGTTCCATGCAGTGAATTAGTAGAGTGGTTTATTGTTTAATAAAAATAAAAAGAAGAAGAATGATTATAAGCTAAATCCACGTTTATAAAGAAAGGTCTCTGCTCCACAACTCACTTCCTCGCTACGAACGTCCGCCCGGGGTTTCCTTGTCGTCAGGTGGTTCTCTCCAAAATATTAACTATCGAACTTCAATAAGTCAAGTTATTGCTTAGTTTTCTGTCAATATTTGGCGATATTCCTAGTTGACTCTCCATTTGGATTTGCCAAGTTCTTGCTGAGACCAAAACGTGTCCTGTGTATTATTTTTAACGCTAACCTAGCAGAACCACCCTGCCATTTCTATGGATTCTAAACTGTATTAATATTTTGACATGAAAGCTTAAAATTTGTCTTGACCTTTAAGAAATGTGAACTGCTCATTCAAAAGTATTAATATATATATTAATACTTTTGAATATTTGCACGTGCTTAGTGGAATTTAATATATATACATATATAAAAGGACATCAAAACTAAAAACAAATATATATATATATATATATATATACAATGCCGCATTCTTGTTTAATATAAATTTATATATATCCAACCAGTCCGACGTCACTTAACTGTAATCGGACTAACACCTAACAGTATGTGATAATAATAAAATATCCATACCAAGCTTCGACAACACTTAACTGAAAATCGGGCTAACACCTAACAACATGTGATATTAATAAAATATCCATACCAAGCTTCGACAACACTTAACTGTAAATAAGTAATGCAGAATGACAGGGGATCGATACTCATTAAGGAGGTATCGCCCAATTTATATTATCTATGCAACCATTGTATGCATAACCCAAATACAACCAGTTCAGAATACAAAGGGGATCGATACTCAGTAAGGAGGTATCGCCCAACCGGGTTATCTATGCTGCTAATGTATACAAAAACAATAAATGCAGAATGAAGAGGGGATCGATACTCCTTCAGTAGGTATCGCCCAACCATGTTATCTTATATGCAGTCGACATATATATCAAAATGTAAATGATACATCACAAAAGGGGATCGATACTCATTCAGGAGATATCGTCCCACCGTGTTACCTGTGCATCCAACATATATATCAATTACAATAAATGCAGGACAAAAAGGGGATCGATACTCCTTCAGGAGGTATCGCCCAACCATGTTATCCATGCAGCCAACAAATATATCAGATATAATTAAATTGCAGAAGGAAAGGTAGTCGATATTCATTCAGGGAATATCGCCCAACCGGGTTATCTATGCAGCCCACATATATATTCAAAGTAAATAATGCAGTTCGATACTCGTGCAGGATATATCGCCCAACATGTTATCTACGGAGCCACATATATATCAAAAGTAAATAATTTGCAGAAGGAAAGGGAATCAATACTCCTTAACGAGGTATCGCCCGAACTGCGTTATCTATGCAACTATCAAAAGTAAAAAGCATACCTTCTCATCCCAACAGGGATCTGCGTTAGATAATCCAGGATCAAATCGCAGGAAGTAAATCATGTAACACAACCAGGGATCCGGGGTTAGGTACTCCTTTTGGGGATATCACCCAACCGTGTTATCTCCTCCTACCAACAGGGATCGACGTTGGATAATCCAGGATCAAGTTGCAGGAAGTAAATCACTCAACACAAACAAGGATCTGGCCTTGCACCAGTTCCCCCCCACCTTTCTCCCCAAAATGCCCTTCCTTAAGAAGGCAGCCTAACCTTACGACGAGTTGACATGAGGTGGTTTAAAGGAGGCAAGTGGCAGTAGTAAACATTACAACGAGCTGACATGAGGTGGTTTAAGGAGGCATGTGGCAGTAGTAAGAAGTCTTTAAGTTTTCCATTATATTTTCATACATTATACAACACCACATCTCATTGTTTTCCATTCCGAGAAGAAAATTTAGTGATTCCTGTAAAAAGTCCTTAACAAAAATTAATTGTGAAATGCAATAAGTAAGCTTGACAATATAATGCTCGACAGATTTTAAAAGCCTAATGTAATGCAGTACTCCAGTATTACTTGTATGTTCAATATTTAAAGTTAGTATTTGATCATGTATGTGATTTATCTATTGGTTTTAGATGAAAGGTGCTTGATTGTTATATATTCATTTCCTTGTGTTTACCTATATATGTTTCCTACTAACTTGGGCAGATAATTTTCACTACAGTAATTTTTTTCTCCCAGAAAAGTTGGGTCTTCCATTCCACGTTCCTTCTTCCATTCCATATACTTGTTTTCACTACAAGTCAATGATGCAAAGACTTATCGATATTATTAGTCTTAAACTTTAGTGGTGCACTTAACATAGTAGCTTTTATTTTGCAAGTATGGCCTATATGTACCATAAATGTTTGTGGTAGGACTCTTAAGCATATTATTGATTAGAATATTTTAAAGAGCTTGATAGCCTCATTTGCCATATTGTTAAATCACTACATGGATTTCTGACATTTGAAAGAGCTGAAAGATGATGACCTTGTAACCTTCACATTAGTGAATTTCTCTATAAAGGTGTTGAGATAGGATTGTGTAATATATTATTTATCATAAGGTTATTGAGAATACTTTTTTATACTTAACATAAAAAATGTAGAGATATTACCACTAGATGGTGTGGAAATAAACTAGGGGGGGGGGGCACGGTTGGTTTAATTGTTAGACAACATTGGCTATTGATAGTCCTGAAAATAGGGATGTCAATTTGTCAAAGTTAGTTATGGCCTTCCACTACATAGGCATTATCGCCATCACAAGTGTTTGTTTTTCCGGATATTGTTCAATTACTACATAAGCCTTGGGCTTGGCCTTACATAAAATCATGGCTTGAAGGGCTATATTCCATCTACAAAATTATTTTATGAATTTGGTTCAGTGATCAGGGTGAAGATTATTTGTTCTACCTATTTCAATCAAGTCATTTGTGTGTTGACACGTATGCTACATCATTCTCCAAGTCCACATGGATGTATCCATGTTTAACATATAACAAATTGCGTCTTTGATCATGATGAAGGATGCTTAGTACACAGTTTGCATGTTTTCCAATAATCCTTGTTCTTACAAAAGAAATCTATTCGATGGACATTAAGAAGGTTATTCAATTGCTCACAGCTTTGTGCAAATGGCTCCTCCCTTTGCTAATAGCTCCTTCTTATTTTTTTTAGAATGCGTTCCCTTGCAATAAAAAATGGTAATTTCTGAGACATTGCCACCTAGTGGCTCTTGTTTTTATGAAACAAACTCTCCTATCATTTATCATTAACAACATTATTTTTAAAGCATAAACCCTCCTATCATTGATAACCTTCACCATTATATATATGTTTGTAAGTTTTTGATTGGACAATACTCACATCTTCCACCTTCACTTCTCATTATTTATTCATGTAATCTCTTTCTCAAAATTTTATAGTATAATTTATTTATTTTATATGATTTGTTTTTAAATTACTTATTATGTCCCCGCAAGGGACTATATATTTTTTTATCAGTTTTATTAATAGCGAAGTATATGGCACAAATATTGTTGTTTTCTTAAATTTATTGTAAAGGTATAATTTTTTTCTATTAAATATATATTTTTTAAATCATTTATTTCAATGCTTATTGGTTGTTTCTTGTTGATGTTCGCCTTGATTTTTGGTGCTCGGGCCTAGGCGGCCGGCGAACATTAGCGAGGTTCTCGTGCAGAGTGGAATTAATTGAATAACATTTATGATCTGCTTATTTCAAGGACTTCATTTAAATCGCAAGATATCAGAGATCTACTACCATCTATCAAGTATCACAACAGATCAACTACTATCTACCAAGGCTGCAAGGCCAAGTCGTTGAATCTCTAACCATGGATTGCCAGAGCCTCAGATTGATCCTCGTTACCGTGCTTGTAGCTCTATTCATTGCGATCTCCAATGTTGTAGTGTTGCAGAAATCTAGATTCCCATCGAATTCTTCGAGTTCTCAGGTGGCTATCAACTCCAATTCGGTTCTAGTGGCGTTGCTGGACTCCCATTACACGGAGCTAGTCGAAAAGGCGTTGCTTCTCCAATGTCATGATCTTCGCTCCCTAGAATGATATTATGGAGGGAAAGCTAGATCTGGAGTTCAAGTGTTTCTTCCACGAACCAGGGAATCTGAAAGCTCTGCAGAAGTTTCTCATGTACCACGTGGTTCCCCGGAAAATCGCTGTCGAGGAATGGAGAAATGACACGCATGCGATGCTAGCCACAGAATGGCTAAAGATGTCGATGAATGGAAACAAGAAGACCATCGATCTGGCCTCCATCTCCCACCCCAATGCCACCGTGAGACCCGATGGTGTCATCCATGGGATCGACAGAATGCTGATTCCCAAGAGTGTCCAAGACGATTTCAATAACTGGGGAAGCGACGTTGCTCTGGCCGTTATGTCGCAGGGGGCTCCGGAATATGAGCCCATAAATAAATTTCCAAAATCCGTACACACCCATTCATTCAGTCTACTATGCATTGGCACTAGGGCCTTCACTGGCACCAACACCCGCTCCCAGGCCCTCTTCCGGGCACCGCTGGTTTGATGGCGAAATCCAAGTGAGGGATTTCATTCATACATTGGTGCTCTATGGTCGATGCAATGAAATGGCTAACATTCTTGTGAATCTCACATCATTGGCCACTGAGCTCGGGAAGCTTGTCTCCGAGGGCTACAAAGTTACAGTGCTGGCGCCCAATGATGAGGCCATGGGTTAGCTCACCTCATAGCAGCTCAGCGAGCCTGGAGCTCCATAACATATAATATATTACCACATTATTCCCGAGTATCAGAATAAGGAGAGCATGTATAATGCCTTGAGGAGGTTCAGGAAGATGAAATATGACACTCTCAGGTGTCCCCACAATATAACGTCTCAGGAAGTAGACATGACGGTGTTGTTTGGGGAGGAAGAAGAGTCTGCACATTTGCTTGATCATGACATTTATACGGATGGCAGGATTTTTGTCCACGGGATTGATAAAGTTCTGTTCCCTCCAAAACCTAAATCCGTTAAGATTTCTATCAAGGGGATTGATAAAGTTTTGTTCCCTCCAAAGCCTAAAGTCGTCAAGGCCGCCAAGACCATCAAGACAAAGGGAAGAAATCTTATAGAAGAGGAGGTCAATGAGTCACATCCTTCGAGAGGTGTGTATGCCTTTTCGCATTTATGATTGCAGGGTTTGTTCAATAAACTTTCCCCTTTATTTGTTGAATACATCCAATTACAATGGGTTGGTAGTCACATAATAGGTGTTTTGGTTAATATTCAGATACTTGCATTGATGGCCATTGTTTATTCTTTTGCATTAGATGCACTGTACTCAAAATTTTTCAAATTTGGAAGTTGGAGTTCTTGGTTTTGGGTTCAAATCCCTAATTTGTTCTGGAGTCACATCCTTCGAGAGGTGTGTATGCCTTTTCGCATTTATGATTGCAGGGTTTGTTCAATAAACTTTCCCCTTTATTTGTTGAATACATCCAATTACAATGGGTTGGTAGTCACATAATAGGTGTTCTGGTTAATATTCAGATACTTGCATTGATGGCCATTGTTTCTTCTTTTGCATTAGATGCACTGTACTCAAAATTTTACAAATTTGGAAGTTGGAGTTCTTGGTTTTGGGTTCAAATCCCTAATTTGTTCTGGAAGCATTCTTCCTCTAGTAAAATGTCATTTGGAAGTTGTGGTTCCTGGTTTTGGGTTCAAATCCGTAATTTGTTCTGGTAGGTTTCTTCCCCTGGTCAATTGTCATCTTATGGTTCCTCGTTCAATATTAAGAGTATTTTTAATGGAGTCGTAGTCAAGATTATTTCGAATAACAAAAAAATAGTTTATTATCGCCGAATTCAGTGCCAAATTAATATTAAATGGATAGCGTAATATAGATATATACCGCGGAATAGTAATTGGTGTAAGGTAACCTTTTCAAGTAGTTTTAGGATATTGTCACTTGGTATCGGCTAAGGAATATCGCTGCCCATATTACTTCGAAAGAAACTATAGATTGCCATCAATTCATTTTTATTTTCCATAACCATAAGAGCAACCTAATGATCACACATCAGAGAAGGTGAGTTCCAATTAATTAAATTATTGTCGGGGCAATTGAAGAATTACGATGCCCTAGAATGGAAAATAATAAGGTTCAATAATATGTAAATCATTGTCATAGATATTTGGATATGCATAGGCGAGCACAAGTATAAGAAAATAAAAGTGATTGATTTTGGAAAATATTTGGAAGTGGAGATGTTCATCAGATTGTCCTTCCACGATCTTTGCAAGACGTTCTCTATAAGTACTTATTCTTCTTTTCTTATGTCACTTGGTAATACAACACAAAACAAAACTTCTAGCAAAGACTTAATTCACATATATTTTGGTGTACGTATGTAAACGATATACAAAACGATAAGCATGTGAATTAGAGAGGGTGACAACTATTATAAATATTTATTGCATGATGGTCATGGTATCACATTCTTGTTGGATGGGATGAGCAGACATGTTGTGTCCGATGGGTAACCACAATTATAGTTTTCATTTAAGATATTGAGTTTTGAGAATAATTGTTGTCAGTAGGCTCATGGCAGATCCAATTAAGCTATTTTTGCAACCAGTCGGCCTTCCTCTACCTTGAAGGATAATGAAACAGTCCCTTTATTCCCTATGCTTTCCTTCTGCATGGACGTGGGAGTGTCGGGTTTCCAATTCTATGGTTTCCTTCTTGCCGGCTCATGGATTTCATTCGCCCAAACGCATGTCATGTAGTCGTCTATTGACTACACACCTATAATGTGTGCAGTCAAGAGGTCGCCTTGGTTTTTGCTCAAGGTTAGAGTATTTGCTGTGAGATGCGTGGATGGTTTTTGTGCATTTCCCTCATCATTTGCCATGTTTTATACTCGACCTGAGCACTAGTGCATTGTTCACATTTTCCCAATCACTGCTTACCTACTATGCCCATATGTCCCCATTTAGCCTACTGCGTGTCTTCCATGAGCTGTGATTTGGCCAACATTGCTAGATGGGTCGACACGCCTTTTAAACACCTCATAAAAGATGACAATAACTTACTAAATAATGAGGATGGATTCCATTATCATGTATACAAAATTGTTGGGCTTGGCCCAACTGGGGCAATTTTGAGCAAGGAGTTTTGGAACTGCGAAACGGAGCGCAGTTCAGATAAAGTACTCTTTGGTACATGTTTTGGGGATGCTGCGAAGATGCGTGCAACACGGTAGAGGAAGTGCTGCAAAGATTAGTGCTGCGAGGATGTAGTACTGCGAAGTGTCCAGTCTACAAGGATCCAGCAGGGCAGAGTGATGGACGAGAAGATGGCACGTATTCCGGTTAGATTGACGACGTTCTATTTTTGGCAAAGATGCTCCAGGAATGCCAAGCAGTGGGCAAGAGCAGATGGGGAAGAAAGCGACTGGTCGCACATGCGAAAGATACCACTACCTGAACCAGTCGCACGAGGCCGTTAGAGGAATAACGGCTCGGTGGAAGCGACCTGTTGGCACGCATGCGACAGGAAGGCCGATAGCAACGTGGGCATGCGTGAAGGGAAGGCCACGATGGAAGATTCGCTACCAGGCGCCAACTAGCTCGATGAGTTGGAATATGTAATTGTTTTGTAAACCCTAAGGGTTTTTGGCCTGTGGAATGTAAAGACATGACCTATGGGCATGATCTATAAGTAAGGCACAATTTTGTAAGGGAATGGTTACTCTTCATTTTTGTCATTGTTGCATATTGTTAGAGTCTGTTAAGGTAGAAGCTATTGTAAAGGCTCTGCAGCTGAGTGCGCAGAGACCTACCTGAGAGAGAAGAGAGTCTATAGCTGAGTGCGCAGACTATGAACTATTGTACCCTTCCCATAAGATAAATATAACAATAGTTATTGTGGACATAGCCTCCATCTGGGGGGTGAACCACATTAAATCTTGTGTAATGTGATTATGTGTATGTGTTGTTACTTATTTGCTTATATTGAATGCTGGATCTTCATTTACCAATGGTATATTAGTGCTTTTGTATGTATTTGCCATAAGAAAGAGAGATGGGAATAATATGTTAAGCATTGTATGAATGAGTGGATGTTGAATGCCTAGTACTCAAGTTCGCACAAGTATCAGTTTATAGAACAATTACAGTTGTGTATGAAAGGTCGGATCATATACTCTTGTGACATACAACACAGGCCGCGCACAGTATTATATTGTTCATCTACTTGTAGTTTTGGTAAGGTCACTTAACCTAAGACAGTAGGTGATTGCTTAAGAATATCAAGTTTAGACATTGAGTATTTGTCAAGTCTGGTGAGACAGCATGTAAGTCAGTCACGCTACCCCTTTAGTAACATTGTGGCTGAACCGCGCAATCTATGGACTCGCGGGTATCGCAGCAATCAGTTGGAGTATTGTGGACTGCAGCGTAGTCTATTGTTGCGTTGTCCTTGGTTCGCAATGCCAGTCCATCGAAGCGCTCCGCGATTAGTCTAGTTAAACAACTCATCACCCACTGTGGAAACCTGGTTCTGCAGTGCTCCCATAGCTACACCTCGGGGGAGAGTTCAGCCTGTTCACAAGTTGATGCCGAAAGGGCCGGTGCGAAAGGGGTTTTGTTTGTTAAGTGAAACCGCAAAGAACCTGGGTCTATCTTGAAAACCCTTTAGATCAGCTTGTAAGCCAACAAATGGTTCGTTGCTGCAATAAGAATACGCAATGAGTTGACATAGTAGTGAGCGAAGAACAATACCAGTTCCTGCTCGGATCAGACAATTGGCATCCAGAACAAAAAGAGTTCTTGGACTGGTGTGATAAGATCAAAAAAGATTTTGCAAGAAAAGAAAATAGACATCTGCGTCTATCTAACGTAGAGTGGTTGAACAGATATTTGTAGAGAGATATTCATGAAATCTTTTGGGCTTCATTTCCGAACGAGCTCCATGCGTTGATATCGTGACTTGCAGAGAAGAAAACTTGTTTCCAAGGAGGAGTTCCTACAGATTGGACTCCAGAGCTCATGACGCAACTCAAAGCAATAGACAGCCCACTTATGCGAGCAATCGACTTCTGGGTCGACAGCATACTTGAAGGATTTGTAACAGACTTCGCTATAGACATGTTGAAATCCTACAGCCAAGCGGAAGCATAATTCTTCGAAGGATTCAGTGGTAAGTACCTGACAAATCTGAGTCTATACATTAAAATGATTTTAGCTAAGAAAGGCATTTTAAGATTGCAGTAATACTTTTGCATCTGTCATGGTCAATAGCATATATAGTGATTCTGACGAAGAAACCCATAACCTGAGAAGTGGAAAGAGGTATAATTTTAATAAAGAAAAGAATCCTGGAGGACCTGGATTCCGCGTGAATACCAAACTCGTGTGACCTTAATAATTAGACTGCACCATCATCAGCCACCATCCATCCTATTACACCACAGAACCCACCGGTTGCAGATACCGTGCCACCCCTATCTCAGAACTCACCTACTACGAACGTCGTGCAGCCCACCCCACATAATATTAATACTAGTAGCATGGCAGGCGTGGGTGTGCAGACCAATACGACTCAGAACATTCCAGTACAGAACACCCAATCTCAGAATAGTCCGCAAAGTGGTATCCCTAACACTATTTCAAATACCCCCTTTACTTTTTTCGCTCAGAACCCTCCCCAGAATCAGAACACCAATATACCACCAGGACGGAGAATGATAGACAACGACATAAAACTGTCGATATTCAAAGGAACGTGTCTGGAAGACCCTAATCAACATTGGTTTCTGTGTGAAGCCGTATGGAGTGTAAAGCAAATTCAGGATGATGTTGTGAAGAGAGCGCAACTCGTCACTACTTTTAGAGACAAAGCCCTTCATTGGTTTATGAAATATTCTCAAGCATAGCCAAGAACCTTCGCAGAGATAAATGATGCAATGGTAGCAGAGTTTAAGAAACCAAAATCCGAATCCCAATGTATCATAGAGATGAAAGAGATTAAGCATAAACCTAATGAGACGGTATGGGAATTTGACCAGAAGTTTAAAACACTCCTAGACCAAGTAACTTTTGTGATAGCTCCGCAACAGCATAAAGAATGGTTCATTGCTGCGCTGCTACCCCACATTAGACAACCATTGATGTAGCAGAAGGTTGCATCGCAGGAAGAGGCCTTAGAGATCGTGATGAAGCTAGAGGCTTCGCCGATCGGCGAGACTAGCTCTAGGATGTCGCAGATCCAGAACCAATTGACCACGTTGACAGTAGAGCTGCAAAGCATGAAGAATGGAAAGGAACAAAGATATCATTGAACCAAGGCATGAAGTCTGGTGTACAAGTTGTAAGGGAGAAGGCCACACCAGAGATCATTTCCCTTTATTTCAAGACTATCTTAACAGTGGTGCACCCAACCCGATTAATCAAAACCAGACACCATGGTGTGAAATCTGCAGAAGCAGAGGACACTGACCAGAGGACTATTATCTCATACAGAAATATGTAAAAACACCTAAGAGCTTGTATTGTAATTTCTGTAAATCATTTGGACATGATGAATCCAACTGCCGTGAATATGAGCTCATGAATGAAAGGAAGCGAGATATGGAAGCGATGCGAGGTGCTGGAATGTATCGCGTTCAAGAAGACACTCAGCCAAGACAAGAGAACACCCACTATGATCAGGGAGGATATAGAGGCCGTGGTGATGGATACCGCAGAAGAGGAAGAGGCCTGGCACAAGGAAGAGGCCGTGGTCAAGTAATCTGCTATAATTGTGGCTAACCAGGTCATGTTTCTAGGGATTGTACCAACCCATGCACTACATGTAATTACTGTAAATATTTTGAGCATGTTATTGAAGATTGCCCCGTACTAGAGGTCGAGATGCAGAAACGCAGAAGGATAGACCCACCTACTCCAAACATTAATTGGATCGCAACAAAGAGGAGGCCTACGGATCCAAGAATCAATGTAGTAACGCGCAGTGGTGTGATAGGGCGCGATCGAGGAGCAGAAGCTTCGAATTCTGGATATTTTGGGACTAAGCAAACACCCCTTGAGACACAATGGATAAGAAAAGCTGCTGAGAAAACACCTGCTTTTGACTTGAAGAAGAACAAAGGAGTGTTTACGGAAGCGCGGGATATCCTTAGAGAATCGGCACCTAGGTCGCCGAGGATCCCGCTGAATAGTGAAATATTGTATGTGGAAGACATGCCGGCTGCTTATGACAACACAAGCGCCGCAGCAGAGACATGCACCTCTTTTACGCAGTTCCTTAGAAGCTACATGAAATTGTTAAAAAACCTGAATGCTATAGCAGAACTGCAGAAGGTTATAGATCAGTACGAACCACACAATGGAGAGGACACTTCTGATAACGCAGTTCATCATATCAAGAAAAATAAGAGAACATGCAAAGAAATGAGACTCCATGCGCAAATAGGAGATTATGAAATGGATGAAATCATTCTTGACCTGGGATCAGAGGTAAATGCCTTGACTAAGTAGACATGGCAGCAGATGGGGTGACCAAATCTATCATGGTCACCTATCCAGTTGAGAATGGCCAATCAGGAAAAAGTCATACCGTTTGGACGGCTGGCCAATGTGTTTGTTGACATTGATGGAGTACAGAGTAACGCCGATTTCAAGGTTATTGAGATTGTGGACGATAGTCAGCCTTTCCCAGCACTATTGGGGATTGACCGGGCTATTGATAACCTCGCAATCATAAATCTGAAGACTAGGAAGATGATCTTTGAAGGAAAACATCTTAGGGTGATTGCGCCACTGGACCCTGTGGATGGAGATAGATACAGTGAGTCGATTCAAGAGGAATCCCAAGCTCAAGATTTGGACCAGTTGTACAAAATGACCGCCAACCAGGAATATTATATCAATCCTACTGCAGATGGTACACTCAGCTGGAGATGCGACAACTCTTGCATTTTAGACTTGGATGCAGGTTTGGAGAACTGGTAAAGTCGAATGCATGAAGTATCTGCAAGGAGATGCGCATAGGTCATGAAGTCGATACGCTAGATTGGAAAGAAGGTAATCCCAATCCCCACATATGATGGTTCATCTAACATTTATTCTTTCTTTAGAGATTACACTGCAGCCATTGCAGATGACCACCACTTACAAGCATTAGATGTATCATTGCACGAGACACCTGCCAGATGGTGGGATGCACACAAGCAGACATTGACTACATGGGATCAATGTAGAATTAAGATGCAAATCAGATTTGGTGAGAAGGTTACATTACCTTTTTCAAAATATAATGGATAGACAGATCCAAGGGATCACATTGAAACTTGTTCACAAGCTTGGGTGGAAAGACCAAAAACAGAATGGGTTCATTTGTTTGTGCATACGCTAGAAGAACCGATTCCAAAGAAGTGGTACCTAGACCTAGAACTGCGCAGGGGCACAACAGATTGGTCCACCCTGACCATGAGTTTCCAGACAGATTTCAGTTTTGAAGATGAACATCCAAGCATCAATGATGCATTGCAGGTTCTTAAGAAAAAAATATTCGGACCAGACTGCGCTGATGGAAATATGACCCTAGAGAGCATACCTGTGCATCTACACCCAGAATGGGAGGAGAAATTAGAGCCTGCTCTTGATTGTTATAACCTCACTGATGAATCTGCAGCTTGGGCAGACAGTGATGAGGAGGACCCGCGAAACATAAAGATACCTGAATCAGAGGGCGCGTGCGAGGTAGAAGGACCTCCACTGGAAATTCCAGATATGAGCGGACCCGTAAAAGCAAGAAAAGTGAACATTGGCACCAGTGAAGAGCCAAAGTTCACATCTATCAGAGACTATTGGGATGAAGACACAGTCAAGGAGGTCGTGGGTATACTAGAGGAGTATCACGAACTGTTCCCGACTAAGTTCACAGAGATGAAAGGTATTCTGGGAGACTTAGGAGTGATGAAAATTCCTCTTAAGCCTGGCGTGAAGCCTGTGAAGCAAAGACCATATAGACTAAACCCGCGCTATAAAGAATGAGTTAAGGCAGAACTCGATAAGATGCTCGATCCAGGGATCATTGAGCCAGTTGAAGAATCTAAGTAGATAAGCTTGATGGTTATCCAGGATAAGAAAAAAAAGGGTGAGATCAAGATTTGTGTGGGTCTCAGAAAGCTGAATGACGCTTCAATGCATGACCCATTTCCTACACCTTTTATAGATGAAGTGCCAGATAATGTTGGAGGGAATGAGGCGTATTCTTTTACTAATGGATTTTCTGGATACCATCAGATCAGGATTAATAGCCCAGACAGGCATAAGACTACTTTTGCTACAGAATGGGGGTCGTTCCAATACATAGTGATGCCCTTTGGTCTGAAGAACGCACCTGCCATATTTTCTCGAGTGGTAGTCGCAGCATTTAAAGACTTCATACATAAGTTTTTAGAGGTTTACTTTGATGATTGGACCATTTTCGTTTTATTGAAGAACCATGCCGCGAACCTCAGAATGATGCTGGAAAAGTGCAGACATCATCAAATTTCATTGAACTTGAAGAAGTGTGTTTTCTGTGTTCCCTATGGAATCTTGTTGGGTCACATTGTGTGCAAACAGGGCTTGATGGTTGACCTTGCGAAGATCGCAGTCATTGTAAACTTGACTACACCAAATTTAGTCAAGCAGCTGCGCACCACATTGGGACATACCGGTTACTACAGAAAATTCATAAAAGGGTATGCGCAGATAACCACAACTATGGAAAATCTATTAAAGAAAGATGTATCGTTTTTTTGGAATGAGGATTGTGAGAAAGGATTTGATACACTAAAAGAGAAGATGGTCACTGCGCCTATCCTAGTTTTTCCAGATTGGGAGAAGCCATTCCATGTGCATGTTGATGCATCATGCATAGCACTCGGGGTCGTTTTAGCGCAACCAAGAGAGGGAGGTATTGATCATCCCATTTCCTTTTCCAGTAGAAAGCTATCATCGGTTGAGAAGAACTACACCACTATTGAGCGAGAAGGACTCTCTATGGTCTATGTGTTGTAGAAGTTCAGACATTACTTGCTTGGCATGCACTTTTCCATGTTCACTGACCATTCTGCGCTGAAATACCTGGTCAATAAGCCAGTGTTAGGGGGGAGAATATGTCGATGGTTGTTACTCTTCCAAGAGTATGACTTTGAAATTGTGGTTAAGCCAGGAAGGTTGAATTTGGGACCCGATCATCTGTCGAGAATTGAGTCAGGAGAAGAGCCGACGAATCTGGAAGACAATCTTCCTGATGCGCAATTGTTCGCTATACAGGTTGCGGATGATTACTATAGGCACATCATAGACTTTCTAACTACTGGATTTGCACCCATGGAGTTCACTACACAGTAGAAGAAGCAGTTGGTAGTGCATGCCGCAAACTTCACTATTATCGCAAGTCAGCTATACAAGTTGGGACTGGACGAAGTCCTACGCAGATGTGTATTAGAGAATGAGAAACTATTCATATTAACGGATGCACACTCAGGAATCGCAGGTGGTCACTATGCAGGAAAGGCCACTGCATAGAAGATTCTAAGATCAGGTCTATGGTGACCTACTATTCATAAAGATGCAAAGGAACACTGCCAGAACTATGATGTCCGTCAAAGGATAGGTAGACCATCGCGTGGATACGAAATGCCATTAAATCCACAACTGACATTGCAGGCCTTCAAAAAGTGGGCCATTGATTTCGTGGGACCTATCAACCCACCAGGGAAAAGAACTAGTGTGAGGAATATTATCACTGCAACTGACTACCTCACCAGATGGGCAGAAGCAAAGCCAGTGAAAGATTGTAGTGCAGCTACAGCAGCGTAGTTCATTTTTGAAAACATCATTACAAGGTTTGGATGCCCAAAGATTCTGATGAGTGACCAGGGTACTCAATTTTTGAACAGGACTATTGAGGCATTAACAGAGGAGTTCCACATTCACCATTAGCGCAGTATGCCTTACCATCTGTAATCGAATGGAACCGTGGAAGCATTCAATAAGATACTGGAGAATGCACTCACTAAGGTATGCAATGTAAATAGAGATGACTGGGACATGTGCATTCCCGTAGTATTATGGGCATACAGAACCACCTATAAGAAATTGATTGGCCACACACCGTTTAGAATGGCCTATGGATAGGAAGCCATAATGCCAATGGAGTATATTGTTCCCATCTTGAGAATAGCTGCTTTTACAGGCATGGCAGATCAAGAAGCACTAGAGGAGAGGCTCTTACACTTGGTTGGTATGGAGGAGGATTGCTTCATCGTAGGATTCCACCAACAAGTACAGAAGGATAGAGAAAAAGCATGGCATGATCTCCACATAAAAAATAAGAGCTTTTAGGTAGGTGATCTAGTCCTCCTGTATGATAACAAGTTCATGAAATTTCCTGGAAAGTTTAAAATGCATTGGCTTGGCCCATATACTATATTACATGTTACTAATGGTGGCACAGTTCAGTTAGCCACCTTAGCCGGAGATACCTTGCCTACTTTGATCAATGTAAGCAGACTAAAACCCTGTCGGGATAGTCTTGCTCCGCAGAACCAGTAGCGATTGGAAAAAGAAAAATTTCTAAGTGCCAAGTGTAGTTGAAATTGGGCACTGGAAAGCTGAGTGAGTCTGTACGCAATGTATACTAGGGAGTATGTATATACCGCGTAGCACGGTCAGAACGTGCTGCTGTGAAAAAAACAAAAAAAAAAGAACATGAAAAAGGAAAGAAGAACAGCGCAGTTGCGAAGCTCAACACTGCAACTACGAGGATCAAGTCACATGAGGATGAGACTTAATTCAGAAGGATGAGTTCCGACACCGCGAATTCACTGCGCAGTACCGAGAATGACCTACTGCGCAGTTCGATGCGATGTTCACAAAAATAGCCGTTATAATGTCGGTCGGAAAAATAGCTGTTGCTAGCGACTGCTTGGACATTTAACGCAAAAATAGCCGTTCTGAACCAAAATTTGAACGACAAGACCAAAGGATCCACCGGATTTGGTCAACGAATACCAGCATTAATGCTCATCTAGCCGTTGAGGGGTGCGGAGGAGGTCCGCTGCGCCTATAAATAACGTTGCATATCGTCTCGTGGGCGTTACCAAACAGTTAGAATTTTTAGCAAATACTTTATGTGTGAGCTTTAACCAGTGGATGTCTAAGAGCTCTTCAATCGAAGAAGAATTCACAGTCGAGGAGACTGTGAGGATTTTCAAGCATGGAGGGATCGAAGGGTTAATGAGAACCCCAGCTAAGAAAGTTGCTTTTGAACAAGGTCAAGCATCACGACGGTCGCCGAGGCATGGTCCAGCTATTGAAGATAGAGGAAAAACTCATGTGCAACCAAGAACAAAGGTCCCCCAGATGGGTTCCATAGTGCAGAAGCCGCCGGTAGCGGATAAAGAGATACCATTGACCATGACTCCAAATTACATCTCACTGTG
Organism: Larix kaempferi; assembly: GCA_027924585.1. Taxonomy (NCBI): domain Eukaryota; kingdom Viridiplantae; phylum Streptophyta; class Pinopsida; order Pinales; family Pinaceae; genus Larix; species Larix kaempferi. The sequence continues at coordinate 5,155,077 of BSBM01000005.1, read as the reverse complement.
TGCACTGGACGCACCGGTCTTTAAGTTGCTAAAGAACACAAAATATGATATTCCACTATCACCAATTTCCAAGCACGTTGAGGTAGATAAGAATCTACTGGGAAAAATCCTAGACTGTAAATGGGAGGATTATGATTTGCTGGCAATTCACAAGGAGGAACCTCTTAAGCCAAAGTTTCCATAGTTCCAGCCTGACCAGTACATGTGCTGGAAGAAGGACGCGAAGGGTGAGCTTAACTTGGTTACCGAAAGTTGGTTGTCTAGAGTAGTCCAATCTGGGCTGCTCAACCTACTCAGGCTGCCGCATTTTGATAGAACACCGGAACTAAACGCGGTAGTAAGAACGCTGATGGCACGAATGCATCAAGGTTACTTGTGGCTGGATCGCAACGTGGACCTAAACATTGATTTAATCCACCGTGTTACGGGCTTGAGTAAGAGGGGTAAAGATCCAAAGATATTTTTCCAAGGGAAGAGCAAGGATAGAGAAGTTGTGGCCATGATGAAGAAAACCCAGTTTGTTGTCAAGGGGAAGAGGGGCTTTCAAACAGAATACATTGAGGATAGGGAGACAAAGTTCATCACGTAGCTATTAGTAGGAAAAATCTTGAGGAAATGCAGGCCTCTAGAAGTAAACGTGGGCGCAGTACTACTTGGTGCCGCAGTAGCAGAAGGAGAAGAGTTCAACTGGTCGTAGTATCTCCTGAATGAGTTCATGGAGAAACTCAACGACACACAGCTCAACAGTGGTAATTTTCACTACACTTGGCTTAGAGTTCTGATCGCTCTTGTCAGATGGAAAGAGCCAAAGGACTATGTTGGTGTGATCACGGATTCCAAGGACTACAAGGGCCCCCATTTTTCAAACCACTGGGCCAATCTCAACTCATAGAGGCAGCACACAACAGCAGAAGTGTTCTACCAATACTATCACCAGCTACGTGATGCGATTGTAGAAACCCCCAGGATCACAAAGCAGGTAACTAGCAAATACATTCTCATTGTGGATTTTTATGCTGACATGCGCAATATCCATATTTCACCTAAAGCGTAGTAGAAAAAGCCGGAGTGGTACGCAGGAAGATACCACATGTATGAAGAGGACATTGACAATATAATGAAGGAATGGCCTGCTAAGTTCCGCGTAGAGGTTGTTGATGTCCCCAGTGACTCTGAGGAGGACGAGCCGATTCCAAGTCCATAACCGATAGTTGAAGAAAAAGAGACAGGGAAAAGAAAGGAGCCAATGGAGAGCACCGTGCAGAAAAAGGGAGCACGCAAGAAGCAAAAGGCTGATAAAGGCAAGCTGGAACCATCCTCAAGACGAATGATTATGAAATGATCGGCGTAGTATTCAACGAACAAATAAAATATCTGATGAAGGACAAGGAGAAAAAAGATAAATCCATACAGGATACTCTACAGAAGAATCTGATCGTGTTGGAGGGAATTACGCTGAAGATCGATGAAGTACACAAGAGATTACCCCCCCCCCCCCCCGTGCGACTCAGAGTCCGAAGGGAAGTTAGGAGGGACTTCGCAGCAGCCACAGCTGGCCATGACCATTCCTACGAAGTCACGTATCATCCATCTGGACACAAGCACTGTAACCTTACCATTGCCAGAGCAACTATTGCTGGATACAAAGGACGTAGAGAGCGTGGAGCTAGAACTTGCAAAGATACCATTACCCGACTTGCATTATTTACACTTGCACTGCGTAGAAGAGATGCATGAAAGAACTATTGATACGATCAAACGACTGGCTGAACTGCAAGTAGCTAATAGGCATTTGGAGAAAGATAGCTCGCAAAAATCTATGTAGCTGTAGGATGAACAAGATTGTCGGTTAAGACTTGAATCCACGATCACCGTAGTTGCCGATGGCATAGATGAATTTGAAGTACAAGCAAAACCAGCGGATACTATTGTCAATATTGGCGAGCTAGTGACCCATCTGAAGACAAAAATGCAAGACATGGAGGTTCTCCATGAGGCTGACATTGCTGCTTTGAAGGAGCAGATAAACCCACAGACCCCACTAGATCAGTAGCAACTGAGAGCAAAAGAAGTGAAGACCGCAGCAGAGAATATTGCTGCCGAAGTGGCTAAGTGCCAACATCTGTTGGAAGCAGCGTCGAAGGAATTCATTGCCCTCGAAGAAGACCCAGGACTACTAGCAGTCAAGAATGCGGTGAAGGAAAAGAAAGCTGCATTAGAGCAGTTGGATACAGAAGTGAAGGAACTGCCACCGCGGGATAGGTTGCAGAGGTACAAAGAAATCAGCGCACTGAAGAAGGAAGTGTAGGCGTTGAGGGAAAAAGAAACGGAAATGGGAGACAAATTGCAGCTATTACTGGAAGATGCCAGCACAATCTCGCACGAGATCGAGGAAAAATTAAAGGAGCTGCGTGAGAATCAGGAGTAGGTGGAAGGACTGATAGGTGAGGAGATCACACCTGAAATGGTGGAGATAGTTAACTAGATTGAGCAAGACACGAAGCAAGAAGTCCAGAAGTTGACTACTACATACAATGAATTCGCTGTGAAGCTAACTCCACAGCAGGAAGCACAGCTCAGGGAAGCTGAAGTTACAAGTGGCTCGGGGGCGAGCCACATGTGAGTGTTAGGGGCCTATTGGGCCTGGCCCAAGTAGGGAAATTTTGAGCAAGGAATTTTGGAACTGTGAAGCAGAGCACAGTTTAGATAAAGTACTCTTTGGTACATGTTTTGGGGATGCTGCGAAGATGCGCATAGCATGGTAGAGGAAGTGCTGCTAAGATCAGTGCTACGAGGATGCTGTACTGCGAAGTGTCTAGTCTATGAGGATCTAGCAGGGCAGAGTCTTGGACGGGAAGATGGAATGTATTTTGGTTAGATCGATAATGGTCTATTTTTGGCATAGATGTTCCAGGAATGCCAAGCGGTGGGCAGGAGCAGATGGGGAAGAAAGCGACTGGTCACATACGCAAAAGATACCACTACCTGAACCAGTCGCACGAGGCCGTTAGAGGAATAACGGCTCAGTGAAAGCGACCTATTGGAACGCATGCGACAGGAAGGACAATAGTTACGTGGGCATGCGTGAAGGGTAGGCCACGATGGAAGATTAACTACCAGGCGCCAGCTAGCTCGATGAGTTGGAATCTGTAACTGTTTTGTAAACCCTAAGGGTTTTTGGCCTGTGGAATGTAAAGACATGCCTACGGGCATGATCTATAAGTAAGGAACGATTTTGTAAGGGAAGGGTTACTCTTCATTTTTGTCATTGTTGCATATTGTTAGAGTCTATTGAGGTAGAAGCTATTGTAAATGCTCTACAGCTCAGTGTGCAGAGACCTACCTGAGAGAGAAGAGAGTCTGCAATTGAGTGCGCAGACTAAGAACTATTGTACCCTTCCCAGAAGATAAATATAACAACAGTTCTTGTGGACGTAGCCTCCATCCGAGGGGTGAACCACGTTAAATCTTGTGTAATGTGATTGTGTGTATGTGTTGTTACTTATTTGCTTATATTGAATGCTGGATCTTCATTTACCAATGGTATATTAGTGCTTTTGTATGTATTTTCCATAAGAAAGAGAGATGGGAATAATATGTTAAGCATTGTATGAATGAGTGGTGTTGAATGCCTAGTACTCAAGTTCGCACAAGTATCAGTTTATAGAACAATTACAGTTGTGTATGAAAGGTCGGATCGTATACTCTTGTGACATACAACACAGGCCACAAACATTATTATATTGTTCATCTACTTGTAGTTTTGGTAAGGTCACTTAACCTAAGACAGTAGGTGATTGCTTAAGAATATCAAGTATAGACATTGAGTATTTGTCAAGTTTGGTGAGACGGGGTCTAAGTCAGTCACGCTAACCCTTTAGTAACATTGTGGCCAAACCATGCAGTCTCTGGACTCGCGGGTATCGCAGCAGTCGGTTGGAGTATCACGGACCGCGATGTAGTCTATTGTCGTGCTGTCCTTGGTTCGCAGCGCAAATCCATCGGTGCGCTGCGTAGTTAGTTTGGTTAAACAACTCATCACCCACTGTGGAAACCTGGTTCCGCAGTGCCCCCATAGCTACACCTCGGGTGAGACTTCATCATGTTCGTAGGTTGATGCCGAAAGGGCCGGTGCGAAGGGGTTTTGTTGGTTAAGTGAAACCGCAAAGAACCCGGGTCTATCTTGAAAACCCTTTAGATCAGCTTGTAATCCAACAAAATTTTATATACCATATTATGCTATGGTAATTGTATTTTGTTATGATATTTGATATTTTTTCAATTTCAAATGATTTGGGCAGAGTTTTAAAAAAATAAAATAAAAATAAAAAATCTATTTTCATTGACATTATTTGGAATTGCAAAAAATATTTAGATTTTTGTGAGAATAGAGGTCATATTTTTTTGGATACAAACAACCTAATATAGACATTGCTTATTAAAATCTATAGAGTTGAACATTGCAAATATTGTCACTCTGGCATTTCTTTTAACAAATAATGAAATTTTGGTATTTTTACATATCAACTTTGAAGGGTTTGAAGGATTCAATATCTCATAGGCATTCAAAGTGAAATGAGACCTTACCCTTCAAATTTGATCCCTGCTCACCATGGAAAATTATTGTATGTAATTTTACTCACCTCCAACTTTGAATGCAAACCCTATTTTGGTTTCATAATTTCTAATTCCAGAATAAATATATGCAAAATTGTTACTATTTCACATTATACTTACTAGATCTACAACACTTTTAAAAAGGTATTTTCATAAATGTTTAGGGTTTCCCTTGTGCATACGCATTTCTTTAAATGAAGAGCTCTTGCATCATGTCACATGAGTGGATGTCTTTTTGTGTTTATCATTCATCTCGTTTTTCTTTTGTTCCAATATTCTAATTAATTATTGACAACTATTCAAGCGTGTTAGTGGTAATGATAACACTTACTGCTATATGATTAGCTGACAGTTAATTAGGCTTAGTGGGCATGCATGCTTCAATGACCACGAATGATGGTGATGGGTTATGTTCATCCTTAGATGTTATAGAGAAACATCACTCAACCATGCTAACCTAGCAACACCACCTTTTTTAATATTTTGGTGTTTAATATTTTGGCCAATGCTTATTTCCATGTGAAACACCTAGCAATACCACGTGGTTAACAACATGGTCTTGTGAGAACATCACGTTTCAACCACAACTTGATCCTAGTTGACATGACAATACCCTTCAAACCACATCTCCTCACTAAGAGGAACTTCATAAAGTCTAAGCGAACAATCATAGAAAATACAATAATCGAAGTGGCATCTTTCAAATTTCTATGCTTTTACTCATTTAAGGGTGTACACATATTCTGCTTCTATAAACTATATTATAGGTGAATAATTCAATGTTAGTAAATATTTTAATTATTAAGATTATTTTTATAGATTTGTGTAGAGTTTAATGTTGATTCTTTAAATTATAAAATTTTCATACACCAATTCACACTTTAGTTATGATCATTCAATGGTTAGTAAGATCATAGCTTAAAAGTTAAATTATTATTATAAATATCACATCAACCACATAAAAAATTTAAAACAGTAACACACTATAAAATTAATTTGTTTTCAATTCAATCCAATATAACATGGTATAAATATCCCCAAAATACAATAAACTGTGTTTGGGATAGGTTAAGCGCAGATTGTATGTTTTAACAAAATTATGATTTAACAATTTGATTTAAAAGAAACAAAATTTACATAATATATCAAATTATGATAAAAATTTTAGTTTCATCATCTTATTCATTGCAGGAAACCTAAGGTTCGATGCCTAAGTAGTTGTGGCAAAATAATTTATTTCCCTATTACAATTTTGTGGCAAGATTATCATATTTCTATAGCTTCCATCTTATAGCAATAGTTGGTATTGCTATAGACAGTTGTGGGGACATTGCCACCTCATGGCTCTTGTTTAGTTAGTGAATATGCTCTTTTTTTATGCTTTAATTGTATTTTTTATTTCTCAACATCTCATGTCATTTGAGGGAATTGAATTTAAATAGGAACAATAACACTCCTCCACTTAACCGCTCAAACTACACCAAATATGACACCTCCTCCTTTCCCTTATACAATATACACATTTTGTTTTATCCAAAAAAAATCTTCATCTTAAAGCATAAACGAGCGAGGAGAGATATATCTATTGATGAGTCCTTTTCAAACATTAAAAATATATATAAAAATTACATATCTAAAAGATTAATATGCCACCTCCTAATGTAGAAATACTAATTGTAATTTGGAGATTTGAGGCATTTACCATTTGTCCAAAAATACATCTACAAATATTAGTGCAAAAAGCTTGACATATTATTAACTACATTTTCCACGAGTTCAAATATTGAAATGAAATAGGGCATAATAGTTCAACATTTAGGAAAAAACCCCATTTAGGGAGGAGAGAGAGAGACTCGTCTTCTTTACATTCAATCATTTTTGGCATGCCAACAATTAAATTCTTCTCCCTTTTTTCTAGGTCACCAATTTCCTTGTAGTCTTCTCTATAAACATGAGAGAAAGATATTTTTTAGAATAAAGACTTGGATCTCTTATATTTATTTTACAACATCATGTAGGTTGATGTTGAGGTTTGAATATCTTTTACCGAGTCACTCCTTCACTATCTTGGAGTTCATTACATCTTATGCAACCAAGTCCTAGATATAACATAAAAATAGCAGAAATAGACAAGGAGAAAGTAATCCATGCATTAATAATGAAGAAGTTAGATGAATAACAATCCTCTTCAAGGGAGGAACCTCCTTACACATTGTACTAAGTACATAAGACAAGACAAGATACAATGATGACTAAAATGAAAATATATCCTTCCTATATATAGGAGACAAAGGTGTACAATAACAACTAATAGACCCACTAATAAACCCAAGCCAACATCAATAATTTGTAATGCACCACCATATAGGGGGTAATGCACCACTCTATAGGGGTAATGTGCCATCATTGAGGGCTTAACTTGCCCCTCCCCTTCAAAACGTGTTGTCCAAACGTTGAATTAGTTATGGATGCTGTTGTATAAAAGACTCGTCTTCCCATATTGAATCTTCCATGGGTAGGTTCTTCCATTTAATGATATACTCTGGAATTGATCAATTCTAAAGCTATCTAATTCTTTTTTTGGTGATTGCTTCAGGATCCAAGACGATTTTTCCTTCATCACAAAGTTTTGGTAATATAGTTTGAACTGGAAGCTTGTCACCGATTACCTTCTTTAAACATGAAACATGGAAAATTGGATGGACTCGTGAAGATGTAGGAAGTTCCAATTTGTAGGCCATACTACCAATATTTTGTAGCACCTTATAGGGACCATAGTATTTAGGTGATAATTTATTATCCTTCTTGGTGTTCTTCAGGGACATCTGTTTGTATGGTTGTATTCTTAAAAACACCCAATCCCCAACATCAAAGCTTCGTTCACTGCGGTGTTGATTTGCTTTTTGTTTCATTAAATTTTGTGCCAAAGTCAAGTTGTCTTTTAAGAGTTGGATAACTTGTTGTTGATGCTCCATGTGGTCTTCCAATGCTTGAACCTTAGATGAGTCTCTTAATGAAGATGTGATGGATGGTGGATGATAACCATAAAGTGCCATAAATGGGGTCATTTTTGCTGATGTATGGAAGGAAGTGTTATACCACCATTCTGCCAAGGGTAACCACTTGACCCATTGTGTTTGTTTATCAGCTGCAAAACATCGAAGATATCCTTCTAAACACTTGTTCACTATCTCTATTTGTCCATCAGATTAAGGATGATAATATGAGTTATGAGCCAGATGAGTACCCAAACAAGAAAATAATTTAGTCCAAAAATTGCTAGTGAAAATCAGATCCCTATCACTTACTATAATATTTGGAGTACCATGTAGTTTTTGGATTGTCTCCATAAAAGCAGTGGAAACTGTGCTAGCTTTGAAAAGGTGAGATAGTGCACAAAAGTGTACATATTTAGTAAGTCTATCAACAACCACCACGATGACAGTCTTTCCTTCAGACTTTGGTAAACCTGTGATAAGGTCCATTGAGATCTCTGTCCACTGTTGTCTTGGAAAGGAAAGTGGTTGTAGAAGACCAGGGGTCTTAATTGTTTCCACTTTATTTTGTTGGAAAACCAAACATTTTGTCACAAAATTTCAAACATCAGTTTTAATACCATCCCAAAAAAACCTTTCTTGACCCTGTAGTATGTTTTAAGAAACCTAAATTATCTCCTGCCAGTGAGGAGTGGAATTCCAAAAGTACCCTTTGCTTGAGTTGGAAACTCATATGAAGATATAAGAGATCCTTGTACCACAACAAGTCATCTTTCCACATAAATGTATTAGATCCTGCTGCAACTTTTGAATGAATGTCCATATTTCTTCATTGTTCTTCCATTCATCCCTTGCTTCAGTTATCCAATCTGGTTGGATGATGGAGATAGCATAGAGAAGTGCTTCAACATCCTCATCTTTCCTAGAGAGTGCATCTGCCACAACATTTGCTTCCCTTTTTTGTAGATGATTTCAAAGTCGTACCCCAACATCTTTGTTACCCATTTTTCCTGCTCTTCCGAAGATAACCTTTGTTCCAATAAATATTTAAGGCTATCATGATCAGTTTTAACCTTTAAATGTCTTCCTATGAGGTAGGGGCGTCATTTCTTCAGGGAATGTAGAATTGCTAGCATTTCCTTCTCATAAATTTGTTTTTGTAGATTCTTCCCCTTAATTGGATGACTTTCAAAGGAAACGGGCCTTCGATCTTGCATTAAAACAAATCCAATGCCATTCCCTAACGCATCGCATTCCATAATGAAGCTTTTTGTTAAATTGGGTGTAGCCAATACTGGAGATCTGGACATGGCCTCTTTGAGTTCTTCAAAGTCCTTAGTTGCATATGGAGTCCATGAATATGCATCCTTTTTCAGTAATGTTGTTAAGGGTGCTGCTTTTCACCTATAATACTTAACAAACTTGCAATAATATCCCTTCAACCCGAGAAATCCCCTAAGGTGTTTTAGGGTTGTAGGTATCTTCCATTCTTGGATTGCTTTAATTTTGTTAGGGTCTACCTTAAGAACATCATGAGAGACGATATGACCCAGGTATTCCACCTCTTGTACTCCAATGAAACATTTGGAAGTTTTTTCATATAATTGTTGTTCCTCCAATAGTGTGAGCACCTTATCAACATGTTGAACATGGGCCTCCCAAGATTTACTTTAGATCAATATATCATCAAAGAATACTAACACAAATTTTTGAATAAAGTGCTTGAAGATGGAATTCATCAAACCTTGAAATGTGGAAGGCACATTTGTGAGGATAAAAGCCATAACCAAAAACTCATAGTGGCCTTCATGAGTTCGGAAAGATGTTTTTGGAATGTCCTCTTTCTTCAATATGATCTGATGATAGCTTAAGTGAAGATCCAACTTCGTGAAGTAAATTGCCTCATGTAATTCATCTAACAATTAATCAATGACGGGAATGAGGAATTTATCCTTAATAGTGACCTTGTTAATCTCTCTATAATCTACACACATACACCATGGCCCATCCTTTTTGTGCACCAATATTACTGGAGAAGAGTAAGAACTTTGTCTAGGTTGAATTATTCCAGCCTCTAACATTTCTGCGACCATATACTCAATTTCACTTTTCTCAGCATAAGGATATCTGTAAGGCCTGATATTGGGCGGAACACTTCCTGGAACCAAGTGAATAGCATGATCATGTTCTCAAGTAGGTGGGATACCTGTGGGAATATTATCAAATACCTTGGAATGATTGTCGAGGAATTGTTGTGGATCTGGAGAGATAGACAATTTAGGTGTTTGAACATCTAGTGAGCAAAATTGTGCAATTACACCTCGTTGTTCCTTCCACAAAAGATTGGTCATTCCATTAGAGTTGATTATCTTACCAGGTCTCCATGTGATACCTATTAACACAAATTCTTTTCCTCCCTGAAAAAATTTCAAGAAAATCTCTTAAAAATGAAAAGCTATTGTTCCCAGGGATTGTAGACATTGGACTCCTAGGACCACATCAACCCCACCCATTTGAATGGAGATAATTGGACTATTTAGGACATACACTCCCATATATAAGATCTATCTTATGAAATTTTCCCGAGCAATTTATAGTTCCTCCATCCTCAACCATCACCTGAAAATCTGGTGCAGGATATATAAAGAAATTTAAAGCCTGTGCTATCTTACAATGAATAAAATTGTGAGTACTGCCAGAATCAATTTGTACTATTACCTTTTTCTTCTTGATATAGCCTTCTATATTGAGAGTTTGAGGAGTGGTAATTCCATCCAAAGCATTGCAAGATATGGTGGGGTGAACTCCTTCTTCTTCAATCCTTGGTGTTGGTTCTTGGTGTGAATCCTCTTCTTTTGATGCTTCTTATTCATTTTATTCCTCTTCTTCACAATCTATGTAAAATAGTTTATTCTCGATGCACTTGTGGCCCTTAGTGTATTTTCTATCATAATTGTAACAAATCCCTTTTTCTCTTTTTCCCTCTAGTTGTTGTTGTGTCAACCTTGTAGGTTGTGGATGACTTGAGACCACACTTCCTTACTTATAGTTGTAAGTGGTAGACTTCCTTGTTGCAATGGTTTTGTTTTCAATTTTTCTTGCCACCCTAAATGCATGCTCCAAGGACTTAGGTTCCCAAAGGTGAACCTCATGTTGGATGTTATCCTCCAAAGTTTCAATAAAGAGATCCAACAAATTATCTTATGAAATATTCTTCACTCTGAGACTGAGCTTCTGAAACTTCTTGATGTGCTCACTACCTAGGCCTTTTTGCTTGAGATTTACCAATTGGCTAAAAAGAAGGTCTTGCTATTTATATCCCCATAATGTGTAATCAATTCTTCTGTGAATATATACCAAGAGATAATAGAGTCCTTTTTACGGTCACAAATCCATTGGTACCATACAACTTGATCAGACTCTAAATATAGGGATGCAATAGTTACCTTTTGCAAGGTTGGCACCTGGTGTAGATCAAAGAATTGCTCCATCTAGGATATCCAAGTTATTGGACATTGCCATCAAACTTTCTCATGTCAATCTTGGGAATTTGGGTACCCCTTGGTGACCATTCTTGATGAATTCCTTTAGAAGAATCATTTCCTCTTGGAATATTCTTATTCATGGAATGTTTCTCAACATGGATATTATCTTTATCCTCCTAAGTATCCTGGAACACATCCTCACCTATAGGGGGAGTATCCCTTAAATTTTGTATGAGATTAGCAATATTGTTCAAATTCTCCTCTAAATTGATTAAATCATCCGTTGTCACTAAACCTTCATATTTTCTTCCATTTTATTCGACTTCTCCTCTAAATTAGCTAAATAAACTTTTTTCACAGTCCCTTTAATCATATCTTCCAACTGGGACACTCAAAAAGATAGGTCTTCCCTTTCATCGTACGTCGAGAATGGATCCTATGGTGGTTTGAGGGGAGTGTGAGCTTTTACACTTCCCTTTTGTGGAAGTTTGAACAATATAAATAGATATCACACACTAGGTTTCACAACAATTAGATCCTTCTACTCAAAGTTATTCAAATTTAAAATGGCATACCTTTTTCAAACCCTGATTAGAAGATTGTTTTATGGATGACTTGGAATTGAGGTAAATTTGAAATTTATACTCCTTTGGGTATGAAACATCGGCCCGATGTTCCCTTTTTCCAATTCCACAGGTCTGACCTAATTTTGATGTACTAATAAGAATTTATTGCGAATCTTACAACACTTCTTAATTTTGGTATTTCCAGAAGAGCGGACTTGTACGGTCTTCCAGGTGTCCAATATTTCGTATTTGAGGCTGAAAATGCTACCACAGATACTGTGGTCCATATTCTTTATTATGCAATAGGTCTCACTCAATTTGGATCTTTCATTCCCTAGATATGACCTTTTTTCCCAGAACACTTGTTTAAGACTAGTTTTTAGACTAGTAAAAAACACTAGCTTCAAAGGAAAGTATCTTCGAACCTGTAATGTCTCAGGATCTGAAAATGGTATCAAAAATAGCACAGAATGTTTTGGAGATGGTTTTTTAATCTCTCTATCTGAATCCTTGTATAAAAAAATTATAGCGAAAATTACAATATGACTCGTTTTGAAGAAATTAGTCCTTAGGAAAGAGATCTGATACCAAATGTTATGCAACCAAGTCCCAGAGATAGCATAAAAAGAGAAAAATAGACCAGAATAAAGTAATCCACGCCTTAATAATGAATAAATGAGATGAATAACAATCCTCTTTGAGGGAGGAACCCCCTTACACAATGCACTAAGTACATAAGAGAAGACAAGATACAATGATGACTAAAATGAAAATATCTCCTTCCTATATATAGGAGACAAAGGTGTACAATAACAACTAATAGACCCAATCCGACATCAATAATATATAATGCACCACCATATAGGGGTAATGCAACACTTTATAGGGGGTAATGTGCCATCATTGAAGGATTAACAAAACATCTATCAGTACTTAAAATCTCTTTCTTTAGCTAAAGCCAAGAGTATATAAGCTACCCTTGATTTTCCTTGTTATTTGTACCCATTCCAAGTCCATATTGAAAGTAAACCTATGATATTTATAAATGTATAATACGCCTCATGCATCACAATGCCCTAGGTTTCCTTTAGAAGCCCCATCAAATAATCCCTGGGGTCTTGAAGGATCTTTCTCAAACTCTAATTTTCTTTTGACTCTGGTCTTCATGATACCATCCTAAGCATATCTTACCATATATATAACTTATGTAGGGTTTAGAAAATTTAAATATCTTATTCCTTATTGCAAGTTGAAATTTGCTCTCATAAACCTTAGTTATGCAAATAGGATCCCAATCTAGTTGAAGCAAACAATGTTTTGTTGAAGAAAAAAGGGTTTTACTTAAACATGGTTAGCAAAAACCAACAATAATACAAAGTCCTTTCATATTTATGTGACTTATAGAAAAAGTGTAAATAAAATATGGGAATTGAAGCGAATTGATGGCTCTAGAGAAACAACCTTTGATTATTTAACAAATGTTGGTAAGCAACAATTTACTCTTTATTCAAGGAGTGTGAAAAATAGTGCAGAAATAATGAAGGTGATTAGATTGTTCCCTATTTTTTTTATGAAAGAATGAATGCAAATTTAGAAGTTGTGGTTACAAAGGAAGTGTTAAAGTATGCACTACAATATTTTAAAAGTTCTAAAAGCCTTGGCCCTGATGGTTGGACAATCCAATTCTATTTGGGTTTCTATGAGCTATTGGAGGAGGAACTCCCAATCTTGAGTAATTGAAGAATCTAGAACTTCAGGGAAAGTATAATGGCTATGAATGCTACATTCATAGCACTAATTCCTAAAAATAACAATCCTTTTATATTTGAATACTCCATGCCAATTTATCTTTATAACCCAATGTTAAATGCAAAACATCACGAGTCATTCTCCAAGACAATCTTGTGCAACCAGGATTGGGCCTCATGTGTTGAGCTAGGGAGCCTGAGTTGGACCCAGGAAGTTGGAGTAGATTCTTGAGTTGGAATCAAGAATGACTAATCCTTTAGTTGTAAAAGGTTATTCCTCATGTGTTGAGGTGAATGCTTTGATGTATCAAAGCGATGATGTTGTAAAGTCTTGTTGGAAAGGACTCAAGACTTGTCTATCAAGTCAGATTCTCATGTGGACCTCCAGTTATAGTAGGTACCCATGGGGTGGACCTCCAATTATAGAGGTAGATGCTTTGCATGTTTAAGCATTAATGTTGTGTGATGTATTACTAACCATGGTCACTGATTGCTATTAAGTCTCCTTTAGATACTGGCCACCTCTAGAGTGAATTACTTTAGCATATGATCATTTGGTCCGAGAGTAATATAATATGATCACAACATTTGACAAATATTATGAGTATAATCTGATATGATAGATAATTAAAGTTAACACATATTAACCATGCAGTAAAGATAAGAGATAAATATAAATGCATAGAGAAAAAGAGAATTCGAATTGCTCATGAGATGACTAAGTGAACTTGAATTGTTAAGCTTCAGTTAAAGCCACAATCTATGCCACAGTTAAATTAGAGAACTTGAATTGATCACTACAGTGATGTTAACAAGAGAGAATCAGTTAAAGAGAGTTAACTAAGTGATAACAAATAAGATCTAGTTAACTAAGTGTTATTGCATGATGACCCTTGTGATAAACTAAAAGACACCACTTATGTTAATATAAAAGACGACACTTGAGTTGTGACACTTGCATGACAACACTTAAGTTAGCCACCTAACTAAGTGGGAAATATTTCAGTTAAGGGGTGAGTTCATCCTAAGACTCAATTCAGTGAGTTAATGCACTGCATGAGAAGTGGGGTGCTCTTCTTCATGCAAGATTGATTCATCCAGATGGAGGGCGGGTTTATCATGAAGTCATAAGATAAAAATAGAAGCCAATGCATGTGAAAAATATATAAATATGTTATACATGATTGATGAATTCAATGTGAAGTGAATTCTCTTCTCCCTTGAAGGCAATGCACTTCTATTTGTGCAGGATAATTCTCCAAGAAGGAAATTCACAGTTTTTGCATGTGATGCACCATTAACCATGCAACCATTCACTACAGCTTGCATGGTAGTGATTCTTCCTTGTTATTAATGTGCTGTGCACATGGCAAGTTGATACAGCTGATCTCTATTCTCTATTGCTTAGTATTCTCTCTTATCTAGCACCTGGGGTGTCGAAAGCAATATGCTATTTTGTAAAAGACATTCTCTGCTATCTATCATAATTATACTCTAAATATTTGCTAAGGTTTTTCATCCTCATTGTTTTGAGGGTTATACCTAGGGTACATCTTGTGTTATGGTTGAATGTTTCATGTGATTGAATGGTTCATTGATTCAAGTATTCAGTATTTCCGCACTTAAAGTTTTAAATTTCAAAGCTCATCATATTTGCTCAACAATTTAACATGGCATCAGAGCGCAGGGCATGAATGAGCTAATATTTATCAAGAAAAATTGATCCTATGCAGATCCTGAGGAGTTGAGCACAATACTTGAGAGCCATGGCATCGATCTCTGTTCAACCAGAAGACCATCTTGAGGGCACTTCGAATTTCAGCACTTGGAAGGCGAGGGTGTTGAACATCTTGGAGGAACATGACTTGGATGATGATTTATCCACTATGGTGGAGGAGCCTACATCTAATGCAAGGCACATCAACTTCAAGAAGAACCAAGATAAATCCAAATAGATCATCTATGATTCGGTAAAGGACAATTTGATTTCTATGATCACTCCGTTGAAGATTACAAAGGAGTGTTTGGATACATTGAAAAACCTATATAACTAGAAGGCCCTGATTCAAAAGAGGGAATTGAAGAATAAGCTTCAAAACCTAAAGATGGATAAGGATGAGACAATGGCCTCCTTCTTCACCAAGATATCTTAGGTAAGATACCAACTTGCTAGTATTGGAGTAGTGGTGGATGAACATGATCTTCTCCAAACCAATATTGATGGTCTCCCATCCTCATGGGAGACATTCTTAGCTGCGGTAAATGGATGATAGGTACAAAATAAATTAGAAAGGTTGTGGCATGAATGAATCCAAGAGGAGGGGCAAACCAAATCAAGTCAGTGTGCATCAAAGAAGAAAACCTTGCCCTCACGACAAGGATGAAGAAATGAAAGAAGAAATTCTCTCAAAAGAAGTTTTCCCATTCGAAGAAGAAGGTATACAACAAGGAATTTGATAAGTGAAAGGTTAGATGCTACAACTATGACAAGAAGGGCCATTATGAAATGGATTTCAAAGAAAATAAAAATGGAAAAGGAAGGTTTCATGCTTCTATCGCTATAGAATATGAAACTACTTAGAAGCATGCACCCAAAGAAAAGGAGACAAGGAGGGGGTATTAACTAGTCTTAGAAATTTATGGATCCATCATCACAAGTGAGGAGACATGGTTGGTTGACATTGGCGCATCCAAACATATGACTGGTTATAATAGTGCCATCACCAATCTCAAGGAGAAAAAGTTTGCATGCAAGGTAGAGTTGGGAGACAACACAACCTATTCGATCTAAGGAGTTGGATCCACCTCCTTCCAGCTGAGTTCAAGAGATATTTTACATGTGGAAGAAATTCTTTATGTTCCATGCTTGAAGAAGAACCTCCTATTAGTTTTGGTTCTTGAAGATAAGGGCTTCCAAGTTATCTTCGTGGATAATCAAGCACTATTGTGGCCGAAGAGCAAAGACTTGAAATATGCAACAATAGTGGTAAATGGTTACATGTTTTGAATTGAGTGATATAATATTTCATCATATTAGCATTTGGCGTTGTAACTAAACCATGAAGTGGTTGTTCTTCAACTACGTTATTTTCGTGAAGTTGGCATGGTACTGCTTGCAACTCTCTGCCATCGCCCAAGGCCAAGATCTACAACAACGATTCTTAGACCCTCACAATGCCGCGAGAGCCCAAGTGGGTGTTGGCCCTATCATATGGGATGCTACCGTGGCGGCTTATGCACAGAATTATGCAAATCAACGGAAGGGAAATTGCGCTATGCAACACTCTGGTGGCCAATATGGTGAAAATATTTTTGCAGAGATTGGATTTGTAGATCCTCTAGGAACCGAAGTAAATATTTGGGTTAACGAGAATCAATACTATAATTACGATTCTAATACTTGCACTGCAGGTCAAGTCTGCAGGCACTATACTCAGGTGTTGTGGAGAAATTTCAAGAGGCTTGGCTGCGCTCAAGTTCAATGTAACGACGGTTGGACTTTTGTTACCTGCAACTACTGATAATGTTTGCAATACACAGAACATAAAGAGCAGAAACACAAAGGGCATATTGATTGCCTTCTCATTATTAAGCACACATATATATAGTTTCACATAAGACCAAAACCACTGGCTAATACTATGGGCCAGTGTAAACCATGGGTCAACAAATGACCTAGTCAACAACTTACTCAACTAACTTAGGACCATTGACTCAACTAACTAAATACATTATTCTTAGACAACTGTATAGCAGAATTGTTGTCACAATAGATGGTTATTGGTTCTGTTTCTGTATGTCCCATGTCCTTCAAGAGTCTTTTAAGACAAACTGCATGGCATGCTGCTATAGTTGCTGCAATATATTTTTCTTCTGCTGAAGACATGCTCACAATGGGTTGTTTACGAGAAGAACAAGAAATAAGACATGTACCAAGATGGAAAGCATAACCAGATGTGTTTTTCCTATCATCAATACTACCTACAAAATCACTATCTGTGTACCCTGTGAGAGTACAGTTTTGTGAATGAGTGTACCAAAGTCCATAATCAATAGTACCTACAGCATATCTCAGTATTCTTTTTTCGACTTTCCACTGAGAGTCTTTGGGAGATTCCATGAATCTAGAAATAAGACTAACAACATACATCAAATCAGGTCTAGTAGTAGTCAAATACATTAACTGCCTACTAATCTTTTGTAAAGTGTAGAATTTACTGCTGGTTCATCATCATTTTTGCTTAACTTGGTTCCTGTAGCAATGGGAGTTTCTGCTGGTTTACATTTTTCCATTCTGAATCTCTGCAAAATGTCTGTAGCATACTTATGCTGACAGATGAAGATGCCATTTTCAGTTTGATCAACTTTCAGACCAAGGAAAAACTTCATAAGACCAATATCAATCATCTCAAACTCCTTTTTCATGGCTGTCTCAAAACTCTTCTAGCATCAATTTTCTAGTATAGATCATATCATCAACATAAAGACAAACAAGTAGAATGTTACCTTCCTAATCTGTTTTGACATACAGAGTGTGTTCATTGTTGTTTCTGCTGAACCCATTGTTGATGAGATAAGATTCAATTATGCTGTACCAAGCTCTTGGAGCTTGTTTGAGACCATACAAGGCCTTTTTCAGCTTACATACCTTGTGTTCTTGAGCTTTGACAACATATCCAGGTGGCTGATCTACATAGACTTCTTCTTCAAGTATGCCATTCAGAAATGCATATTTCACATCCATTTGGTAAACAGGCCACTGGTTTTGAGCTGCTATTGCAAGTACAACTCTGATGGTGTCCATCCTTGCTATTGGAGCAAAGGTTTCTTCATAGTCTACACCATATTGCTATGCAAAACCTCTTGCAACAAGCCTTGCCATGTACTTTTCTATCTCTGATTTTTCATTCAACTTGGTCTTATAGACCCATTTTACACCAATGCAGCTTTTATCTGATGGGAGATCAACTAGATCCCATGTCTGATTCCGCTCAATAGAATCAATCTCTTCATTCATTGCTTGGACCCACTATGGATCTTTTTTTGCTTCTTCAAAACATGTTGGTTGGCATGAAAATAGTGGATACTGTAGCTGCTCATCAATGACATGAGTTTGATCATATAACTCCCTTAAGCTTATGGTTCTTTGCTTCTATTGTGGACTTCCTGCTGGTGTCCCTTCTTGCTGTTGCTACTGATGTACTTCAAGTCTGGCATTCTGAGTGGTTCTGGTGATCTTGGACTGTTTGGCTGCTGAATGTCTGCTGTATTAGTCCAGAATTTAACTTCCATAAATTTGACATCTCTGCTCACCACTACTTTCTTGGTGACATGATTATACAACTTATAGGCTTTCTGCTGTTCATTATAGCTGTGAAAATACACCTTTCACTCTTCTTGTCCAACTTCTTTCTTAACTCATCAGGTATGTGTGCGAATGCAACACATCGAAATATCCTGAGATGTGAGACACTAATCTGAGTGCCACTCCATGATTCTTCAGGTACCTTGTCTTTGACAATTATTGTGGGATATCTATTCAGTAGATATACTGAACATGCAACATCTTCTACCCAATAATCTTCTGATAACTTCTTGTATGACAACATACTTCAGGCCATGTTCATGATGGTCTGATTCTTCCATTCTGCAACTCCATTCTGCTGTGGAGTGTATCTAGTGGTGTACTGGTGCTAGATTTCATGTTGCTTATAGAACTCTGCAAAATCATGAGAGACATACTCACCTCCTCCATTTGATCTGAGTATTCTGAGTGGTTTACCTAACTGCTTTTCAGTCAATGCTTTGAACTCTTTGAATCTGGAGAAAGCTTCTGACTTATTTCTGAGAAAGTAAATCCAGAATTTCCTGTTATAGTCATCAATAAATGTTAAGAAATACAGACTTCCTCCTATAGACTGGGTTTGCATGGGTCCACATAGGTCTATGTGAACAAGTTCTAGGTGTTCTTTGGCTCTATTAGTAGAAGTGGGAAAGCTGTCCCTTTGGTGTTTCCCTAGAATACAATCTTCACAAGAACTTGACTATTCATTCATGACTGGTAATCCTTTGACCATGGATTGTTTTTGCAGATCAGAGAGACTCTGAAAGGGTAGATGACCATACCTACAATGCCACAACCAGGTTTCATCTTGACTAGAGACAATATGAACATATGACTGTGACAGGATATCAGTCCTCAGGTTGAGTGGGAAAATTCTATTCTTGGTCATTTCTACTTTGGCCAGGAGTCTTCTACTAGGGGCTTTGTCATAGACAACACAGTAGGAATCAATGAACCTTACATCATATTTATTCTGAATCAGTTGACCCACACTGATCAGATTGACCTTAACATTTGGAACATAGAATACATCATTTATGTACTTCTTCTCATTCTGTTTGGTAAGACAGACTGTGACGACAATCCAAGGCTGATTGTCGCACTTTTCCTTCTAACAAGCTTGCGACGATTGTCGCAGGTTGTCCTCAGCCAACATGTGACGTCGTCGCAGTTTGTCTTCAAGCAGGGTGCGACACCGTCGCATTTTTCCTTCAGGCAGGGTGAGATGCCGCACTTTTCCTTCAGGTAGGGTGTGACAGCCTCCCTTCAAGGCCGAAAAAAAAAATATTTATAAAAAAAAATTGTTGTGGCCCGAATGTTCCGTCTCCATCCCGTGCTGCAACTTCTAGCCGTGTGTGTGTGCTCTCCAACTTCTGAAAAGGCTTACCCAAAAAACAAGATCGAAGGATCAAGCCGTCAGCTCTGATACCATGATAAAGTTTGCAATACACAAAACATAAAGAGCAGAAACACAAAGGGCATATTGATTTCCTTCTCATTATTAAGCACACATATATATAGTTTCACATAATACCAAAACCACTAGCTAATACTATGGGCCAGTGTAAACCATGGGTCAACAAATGACCTAGTCAACAACTTACTCAACTAACTTAGGACCATTGACTCAACTAACTAAACAACTTGACACATGAGATTACAACTCTTAACAACTACGACCCTCCCGGGAACTATGTTGGGCAGAGACCATACTGAACTCGTTTCCATGATCATCCTGATATCTATATCTATAAATCCATCCTAGCATAGTTATTTAACTTATGGTCAGTGAATACCGATAGGTCACAAGTTAAGTGCCAAGAAGTTAAGTGGCAAGAAGAAGTTACCTCTACTTGTTATTCATGCTTAGTTGTAATCACCTATTCTTCTCGGTGCCTCAGCTACCTACTACTTGTTACCTTCTTTAGTTAAATGGGTTGTTTATCTGTTTTCCATGCATAAGCTATTATCCATTAATCAACTACCACTTAATTTTTATATTTCCCATTTTTATAATTGTTTATTTAGAAATTTGAACGAGACCATAAATCAATTTGGAAAGTACACTTCTTTCATCCTCTAAATTAATAAATACATCCCAAAATCAAGAACCCTGCTTGGATAAGCAAGTTTATTTAATACGATCTGCAATAGCTAATCATTTTGAATCATTTTGGTTTTGCTCAACTGGGTTGTGTTGTTGAGTGCAATATGCATTTTTGTATGGGTTGGGCTTTTAGTGGGTTCCATAATCGATAGATGGTAGATGAAATCCACACTCCAACATCACTTAGTTTTAAGTAATCAGAGTTTTAATTTTAATAATTAAAATATAGATTAATTCAAAATTTTAAAATCAAAATTTTAATTTAGATTAGTTTTAAGTAATCAGAGTTTTAATTTTAATAATTAAAATATAGACTAATTCAGTTTAATTTCCAAATTAAAAAATGAATTTGAAAACTAAACTAATAGGTGCAAAATGATTCAAAGATATCACAGACATAGTAAATAAATGTAAACTCAAATCACATATTTTTTTTTGACAAAACAAAATAAAATCCGATAAAAGAAACTCAAAGCATTTTAAACTTATGTAATTATTGAAAACCCATCACGTAAACAAACATGAGAGGTAACCAAGTCACAGCTACACAACTAGTAACCACATGTCGAAGGATTCCTTTACATGTTCCATACTTGAAAAATATTTGACGTAAACCAGACGATTTCTTAAACAAGTTTTTCATTAATGAAACACACATATTTCTTCTTGATATAAAAAAATCACCGTACATCAACGTGTATTGCATAATTGTTCATGAAACATTTCACTATAATGGATTTAAATTTATAAAACTCATGTAATAATATACGCTGATTTGCAACCACAAGAGGTGCGATAGCCTGGACATGTTCAATGTGTCCCAGCCTGTCAAAAAATTATGCTATGCTGCAAAAAAATCGCTTATTTACTGCTATGACGCGAAAAAATCGCCTATTCACATAATTTATTCACTCTGCGAAAACATGTAACTATTTACTGCTATTGTTTAAGAAAGGATAGGGTTAATTTTTTTTAAGATAAGATTGACTTAGGTCAGGAGGCTCTGGTGGAGGGTTACCATCCTTTGATGGTTTGAATTATAGTTTCCGCAAGCATGGAATAACCGCCCTTTTCTTTAACATCAAATGCCGAGGAGTGGACTCCCCCTTAACCTCCCTTAACAAGAGATTACGTAACCAATTCTCCTAATTCTCCCATCACGTGATGCTTTTTTATTCTTAGCCCAATTCCCACCTCGTCCCTCTTGGCTCTATAAACTATTGTCCTTCAAAGTGTAAAGATGAAGACACGTTGATAAAATGGACCACGCCACTTGAAATATGCATGATTGACATGCTTTAGGTGGAATTCCCATGTTATGCTATAGATCAAAATACCATCAAATAAAACCAACACAAAATTGCAGAGGAAGGATCCAAAGATCTTGCTCGTGAGGCTCTGAAAAGTGGATGGATCATTGCAAAGTTCAAAAGGCATCACATAAAACTCATAATGACCTATATGGGTGTGTGAAGCTATCTTAGGGATGTCTACTTCTTTCATCTAGATTTCGTGTACCCAAAACAAATGTCCAGTTTAGTGAAAAACTTGCCTCCATGAATCTTATCCAAGAGATCATCAATGATGAGATAGGAAATTTATCCTTGATAGTTAACTTATCAAGAGCGCAAATATCCAGACACATGTGCTACGTGCCTTAATTGTTTAATACCATGACAAATGATGAGGAATAAGGGCATATACTAGGACGAATGATTCAATCCTCTGACAACTTTTGAATGATATTTCTATTTCATTATTTTGTGCAAAATGGTGTCTATAAGGGCATACATTGGGGGTTGACTCCATGGAATTAGTGGAATACCACAATTTTGGTTCCCAAAAGCCAGTGGTAAAACTTTGGGTGTTTCAAAAACCAACTAGTGTTTAGAGAGCACCAACTACAAGTCATGGTGGATGTCCTGTGGGGGTGTGTCCACGAATTTTATAGAATTGAATTGTGCAATAATACCTAAGTGGCCTTTCTTCAATAACTTCTCCATATTTAATGTGGGGTGATCATTTCAAAAGAACCTAAAATGAGCCCCTTGAGATTATGTTTTTGCCCATACTAAGTAAAGTGGATGTATAGATCCTTGAAATCCATGGTGAAAAGACCCAAAGTCCATAGTCATTCTACCTACAGGACTACATCACAAACCTATTTGTCTTGAGGTGGTATTCACCCAAATGTTTCAAATTTTCAGATTGGCCCCACATTTGATCATACCAACATTCACTATCATAATTTGGAAATTGGGTATAGAGAGAACATAACAATGGGTTTCTTTTGCCACTCTTCTATGAATATAATTGTGATCACTTCCACTTTCAATTAATACAATTAATTTATAGTGTAATGTCCCTTGTTAGGAATTTGATTAATATGACAATTTTTCACTTTTTTCCCTAGTTAGACCTTTGACTAGTTTTGAGCTCTAGGTCCCCAAATTGCTCCAATTGCTCCCAAATATTCTGAGAAGGTATATGGATGATGTTACAACATAAATATGTGTTTCAGGGATTCTTTTTGACGTTTAAAATACTTCTGCAAATTCTCTTTCAATTCTGGCCAATGTAGCGAACTTTACTAGTAATTTCCCTTTGACTAGTATTGGTCTCTAGGTCTCAAATTAACTCCAAATACCTTCAAATATTCAAGGAAGGTGTATGAATGATATTAGGACTTGAATATGATGTTCAGGGATGAGAGATGGCCACCAAAAGACCTCTTCAAACTCTATTAATATTCTGGACCAAGTATGCAATTTTACTAGTAATTTGGGGTTCAAATCCCCCTTGGGTAAGTATTGAAAATGGCTTCCCAAATGCCTCCAAATCCACTCAAATTTATGAACAGAGGTAGGGTATGTCTCAAGGATTTTATTAAGGTCTCATGTGCATCATTAATTGATTATTATCTCTGTTCCAACCCTCTCCCATTCAGCTGCAAAAATCACCAATTCGACCCTTGGCGAAATGGCACTATTTCTTCTCCCAGCGCAATTAAACTGAGTAAAAATACTTCAAATGGTCAAGTACAGTACATGAAACTTGTAAAATACATCCATGGAAGTCTATTAATCATAAATGTATCATAGAACCATCCATTCATTCAAAATAATTAGCATTATCATGCTATACATCAATGTAGTGGGGAAATGACACTGTTCTTTCATTAAAAATGAGATTTATACATTTCTACTTGGAATTTCGACCTGAAACTTTCTTTAGATGAAGAACACAATATTTAATTCATATTAAAAAATAAATGGGGCATGAGAAGCTCCCCCAAAGAGTACAATAGCTCACCAAAAATGCCCTCCCTCAAGGATCAAGAATATGCCATCAAAACTGGAAATGGTTGAGAGAATGTGCTGCAATAGAAGAAACCATGAGATTCCCTGTAGCTTACACCTGCAAATAAATACTCCATTAAAGCTCCAAATGAAAGCTCTAAATTTCCTTTCCAATTACCAACTTGGATGGGAATCTTTCACCCTCGAAATTGGCTAAGGCAAGAAACTAGTCATCCACTAGCTCTCCCTCTACACAAATGCAATTGCAAATTCTACAAATGATCAAAAGCTGGTTTCATTCTTTTTTATTGACATTTATAAATTTATAATGTCCTCCATGGGTGGAATTCCTTCCAATATACTCATGCCAACTCAAGTTTGGAATAGATTCCAAAGAATGCCACTTGTACAACAATTCCTAGTTTCCCACTTCCACCAAATCACATGTGGAAGCATCTTAGCTTCCCTAACACCCTTGAGCGCCCTCTTGGAGTCTATTTTTAGCCCTAACATGTAATATATGTCATATGTCAGCCTTCAGGTCTGATTTGTGTCATAGGTGTCATAGCATCTTCATGATTATTGTCATAGAGCTAGGGAATCTAGCCCAAGTGTCTCACTAGCTCCAAATTGCCTCTTCCTCTTCCATGGGAGTTACTCTTCTTCTATATTTTGACCTCATTGTCGCATGCCAAGTATTATTAAACTTATAACTCATCCCAAGAACATTAGGCTTCCCATGGATTCGAAATTGCAAGAAGAGGATGCCATGTGGCACATAAATTTTAGCTTGTTTGGGTCCCACTTCCTCCATGTGTCTTCATGATCAAATGCCACTTTGAATTTCACTTGTATGTATTTATTTATCTCCTTCATTTAATATTTATGCCATCCTAATGTTCCAACATCATTTATTATCCCCATTATTCCAAATCCCAAAGCTTCCACCCCAAACCTAGGACACTAGTAATTTTCCTCCTTGGCAATTATTTGACCTTTAGCATCAATTTGACAAACTCTAATGAATATGGCCAATTTGCTTAGGCCATTGTGACCCAATGCCAAATTTGGGACATGACATATAGTGTTTGATGTATCCAATAAACTTCAATGTTTGGGGTGTTGAGAAATCTAATTAGGCATGGAGGGCAATTTAGGGTTCCTCACCTAGAGCTCGCAAAGTGGTGTCATCTTCCATAGGTGGAGAAGTATCTTCCATGTTTGGTTTTTGAGTTCCTTCAAATGTTATGTTCTATGGGAGATCGTGTGGGGAGAGTTTTATTTGGAATAATTCATGCTCCTTACAATTATGCCATTTAAAATACCATCCATCATAGTTATAGCAAACGTCAAGGCACTAACAATCATCGATTTCTTAAGGAGACAACATTTGGATTTGTAATGGTGGTGGGTGGGAGGTGGTGTTAGTAGGTGCCATAATGTGAGTAGGAAATGAAGATGTTTTAGTTTGGGCATTGATCACCATATTGACTAATTGATTATCTTGATAGATTTATGCAAGTCTATAACTAAGGTGTCAACCCCATTGGATGTTTTAAGTGGCTTCATTTTTTGGTGCTCCATGGATTCCTAATAGTGATTATTGACCATATGACCATGCATGAGTTGGAAGTGTTGAGAGGTAGCTGAAGAGAGTTTTTGAGAGTTACCGAAAAATGTTCTATTTTTGGGTCCACATGAAAAAAGGTTGTTTGAGATGTATAATGACATAATCAACTCGACGTAAGGATGATTTTGAGATAGGTCTTTCATAATGGTTTTGGTGAGTCCCATACTCCATTTTTTTACACTTGTAGGATTATTACTCCTTCCTAAATATTATTGCACTGATATAATTACCAAATTCCTTCTTGATGTAAAGATGTAGGAATTTCATTGGCTAGTCATAGAGGAAAAGATTTCCAAGTTCCTAAGGACTATAGAATGCTAAAGGTGTTATATCTCTCTAATATACTTCTAGGTTCCAACAATGGTACTCAACTTAATCTCTTAGGGGAATAACTAAGGAGACTCAACCATGCCCTTAGCTGTACTACCCAATTACCTAGGCACTAGAGAGTAATCTTCTTGAGTGTTTTGCTTGGTGCCACTAAGGTATAAATATGATCAATTGAAATACCTAAAGTTGGTTCCATGTTTCCTATGAGACTTTTAATATACCCTAGCGTATGTAGAAGTGAAATTATGTATAAAATTGTTGTCTAATTTGATACTACTCGAAGGGGTACAAACAGAGGTTACAAGTGTTCCCAACTAGGTGAAACCACTTATATTTACTATGTGTATCCTTCTACCTCTCTAGTATTACCCAATGGATGACATATATTTGTGTTACTTAAAGATGTTAGAACACATATCTATTCTTAAACAAAAAGTGCAAAACTTCTGGGTGCTTGTAGGCTTAGGAAAGTGCTTTGATACCACTTGTAGTGTTCTTAACTCTTAAAATTAGAACAAGCATAAGAGATATAGAGATTTATGATGAAAAAAAAAAGTGTAGAATAACCAAACATAAGACAATAGAAAAGAGATGTTGCAAAATAAACCTTTGTATTATGATAATCCAACAAAAAACAATGCTCACTTGCCTCTTAAGGCTGGGTTTCCTTTCAATTGAGTTAAAATCCAAATACTAAAATACTAAAAAAAAAATCCATAGTTACCTATCTCTTTAAATATGCTTCTCATAGCCAAAACCCTAACTACTTGAGGTCCCATATTTAATGGATACCAACTACTTAGTCGGCCTTGATTAACATAGACACCCCTTTTAAATTAATTAATCATCCACTACTATCTAATCGATCTTATTTAAAGGAGATGACCATATACATTAATTGAATAACTCCCTTGTAACCTAAAGTAGAGAGTTACAATAAGACCTTAACACCCTTGAATGGTTGACCAATTATGCCAATAAAAAATTGTCATCTCAATGCACCAACAAACATATAAACCATCACATAACATAAATTACAATGAAAAAATTCAAGGAAATGACTAAACAACATGTATTTGTCATGTAGAATGAAATTATACTTAGTATATATTGATTTTAATAATCAAGCATAGTTAGACGTAGAGTTTATAGATGACACCAATGACAATAAAATATGTTTGTAAATACAAACATGCAACTTTAATTGGTATATCAATTATATTAATATTAGATTGAAAATGAATACTCTCACATGTCAAGTCCTACTAGCGTAGTTGGTATTCAAGGGCTTCCATTTGTTAGGCAGCCTAGGGTTTGAAACTAGGCAGTGGTGGGAGGGAGGCAATAAAAAAATCCATCCATGCTAAGGGTTGGTGTGGTTTAGGATGGGTGTGATCCCTAGGTGATTTTGATGGATTTGATGCCCCTCCATCTTACATGGAACTTTGTTAATTTTCATTGTTACTTTTTTCATTGAAAATTAAATTCTTTAATAAAACCTTTATTTTTTGAACTTAATTTTTTTAATAAAATTTAAATACTGTTTCCAATTAACATAAGTATAAATGAAAAAAAAACAAATATTAGATGGAGTAGAAAATATGTTTAAGATATTTCATTTAAATTTATAGGAATTTCCATTGTTTTCATATACATCAATGCTTAATTTATTATTCACAATTTTACAGTACAACTATTTTTATAAATATTAATATTCAAATTATTGATGATAATGATGAATTTGATGGTTAACTCCATCTTTTTGGTACTAGGGGAATTGAAAACTGGTCGGGGCTCGTACTCACCTAACACATGGTCAATCCTCATCTACTACCATTATACCCCTAGGTGCACCCAAATAGATTTCCAGCTTGGAGCACGAGTAAGTCGAGGTTTGAATTTGTGATGTCGCAATGAGTACCTTAATAGTACACTCTATCGCCAATCAGTCTACATCGCTGCAGGGAAAGTGTTATGGTTAAATCCATTGTTATTCACAATTTTATAATACAATTATTTTTATAAATATTAATATTGAAATTAATGATGATAATATGAATATGATGGTTAACTCCACTGAGTCCAACTTCGATTTAACGGACCGAAAAAAAAAAGAATTATTTTGTTTCCTTTAAAATTGTAATTATATTCGTATGCTCAAAAATATTAAAGAGAAGTCTTCCTAACTCACCATAGTTTTGTTATGTTAGAATGTTTTGATGCTCAAATTGACATGGTTCGTGAAGAACAATGAAAAAAACCCTTGGAGGGATCGTCAAAGGGAAGATGGGGATGGAAAGCCACGTGATGCTTAAATCCCTTAGATGAATGGAATTCACAAGGTTAGATGATGAAACTATATGCATTGATGAATTAGAAAGTAACATTAAATATGCTAAACAACCTAAAAATCAAAATCTTTATCATGAAAAGTATGTACAAAACTAACTAAGCTAAGTTTGAAATAGTTTTCAAAATTAAATGATATGCTAGTGTAACACAAAAAAAATATTATTTGAAAAATATATACAAAAGTAACCTAAGTGAAATCATGAAATAAATAAAGACAAAAAAATTATTAATGAAAAATTGAAGGCGTTAGCAAATGAAAGAAAAATATATTAAATTAATAAATTATTTAGTTGTTTCGTGTATGTGGAAAGAATATGTTTGCTAAACTCAAAAAACAAATTTGCGGAATGTGAAAAATTCATTAAGTGTCGTGCATAAATAAATCGCTTTCTGAGGTAATAAAAATCAAGTTGTGAGCGTTTTATGAAGATGAAAACTTTTAAGTTGGCAATTTGCATTAGGTTAAAGATGACATAAAATCGAACATAGTGGATAGATTACATTTTGCAAAAATTACATAAAATATCTTGAAAATTGTACTTGTTTGCAATAGATTTTGATAACACGTGACTAACAACATTATGATTTATATTTAAATCGACTTGAGGATCTATAACAACATATAACAACATGATTACTAGCATCTGAACCTTTGACTATCTTTATACCTAAAATTCTCCTAAAAACAACTAAACAACATGATTTTAACAAAGTCAACAATAATTGACATTTGGATGCATCATTTTTTTTATTAAAAAAGGTCTTCCCCGGACTCTATCTGTGACAAGTGGTCTAGTCCTACATTTAGTCATCCTAGCTTTACGATTATCTCAAAATCAAACTCCTGGAAGAGTAACAACCATCGACAGATCTTCCCCCCCAACACAGGCTTGTTCACCAGGTATTTAAGTGTCGAATGATCTGTGAACATTTTAAAGTGGACCCATAAGAGATAGTACCGAAAATTCTGTAAGTCGTAGACCATCGCCAACCCCTCCCTTTCTGTAGTCGTGTAATTCTTCTCCGCAGTAGACAACTTTCTACTTGTGAATGCTATCAAGTGGTCTATTGTGCCTTCTCCTGGTTGGGCCAAGATGACTCCTACGACTGATGACACATCGACGTGAAGATGGAACTCCTTCATCCATTCTGGGAATGCGAGTATGGGTGCTATAACCATCTTTTATTTTAATAAATCTAGACTCTTTTGGCATTCTTCATTCCATTCAAACTTGGCATCTTTCTTCAACAACTTCTCCATCGGTGTCATGATCGTTGCATACCCTCTAATAAAATTCCTGTAGTAGCCTATGTGTCCCAATGTTGCTCTCAATTGATTGACTGTTGTCGGAGGTGGTAGGTCTACAATAATTGCAATCTTTGTAGGATCAATCAGCATTCCTTCCTTGCAAACTATGTTCCCTAGTAAAATTCCAAACAGAGCACAGAAAATACACCTTTTCAGGTTCAATGAAATTTTGTGTCGTCAACATCTTTCCA
Source organism: Larix kaempferi (assembly GCA_027924585.1). Taxonomy (NCBI): domain Eukaryota; kingdom Viridiplantae; phylum Streptophyta; class Pinopsida; order Pinales; family Pinaceae; genus Larix; species Larix kaempferi. The sequence continues at coordinate 5,125,103 of BSBM01000005.1, read as the reverse complement.
ACATCAACCGTAGATTTGCGACATGATCCTTGACCAATCCGTACACTGTCCAGTCATCCATGTATACCGCCAGAAACTTATGGATGTAATCTTTGAATGCCACAACTACCAATCTGGAAACGATTGTAGGTGCATTCTTCAGACCGAATGCATCATCGTGTATTGAAAACATCCCCATTCAATGACGAAAGTTGTCATGCTGATCCTCTTTTGCAATCTTAATCTGGTGGTAGCTGGAGAATCCGTCTGTGAAGGAGTATATTTCTTGACCACCCACTCCTTCTAATACTTCATTGGTAAATGGTGTAGGGAATGGATCGTGTAGGCATGCATCGTTCAATTTTATTAAGTCGACACAGATCCTAACTTTGCCGGTTTTCTTATCCTAGAACACCATCGGGATGATCCACTCTGATTCCTCTACTGGTTATATAATGCCTGCTTCCAGCATTCTTTCAATCTCAGCCTTCAACCGCTCCTTGTACCTTGGATTCAACCGGTAGGGCCACTACTTGACTAGATTTGCATCGGGTTTCAGGGGAATTTTCATTTCGCCTAAGTCCCTAGAAATTCCTTTCATCTCCGAGAATTTCATTGGGAACAAATCCTGAAACTCATGCAATAGATTAGTTATCTTTGCGATAGTTGAGTCATCCCAATAGTCTCCAATACTTGCGAACTTCAGATTCTCCTCCGACCCAATGTTCACTTTCTTGATTTTCAACGGTTGCTGAAACTTGTCAGAAGGTATTTTTGGTGCTGCGACACTGCGACTTCCTTCCGACTCCGATACATATGTAGCCCTCGGATCATCCTCATCATTCATCTTTGCTGTGATATTGTAGCATTCCATTAACATTTCTGGTGTCGCAGTCCATCGAAGCCCCAGTGGTTGCTCTGTCGAGACTGCTTCAAATACCTTCTCCCGAATCATCTGTAATGCACTATGGATGAAGGGGTTTTCGTTAGAGAAACTGAACATTTGGCTAAAGCCAACTATTAGCTATTCCCAAGAGATTGTTCCGCGACGTAGTTGTGCTATGATATACCAACTCCATGGTACTTCATCTAGTGTGTGAATAATGCATGGACCCATTCCTATTTTGCTCGTGGTCCCCATTTTCTTGCACATTCAGCCAAATGCGCCTTTGGATTACTGATAGGTCCATTTTTTAGGTATTTTGATAACCCTTTTTCCACAATCCATCTCAAGCAATGGTAACGAAACGCACTCATTTGTGGGAAAAGTGTTTTACTTTAATGATTTAATGAAATTTTGTTTATGATTAATCTTGTATGTTAGAATGCATATCAATTAAATTGATTATATGGAAACCAAGCATGATTGAACAGGTTCAGGTTTATTAAAGGAAGGACGTGTAGAAGACTAAAGGATCACCAAGCTCGGTGCTCTGTTTCCTGATTTATAGGGGACACACTCCCACTTTCAAGATGAATTGGCACTTTGACAATCAGTTAGGATTATAGTTAAGTCGTATAAATATGGACCTCTTGGGTAGCGAGAGGCCCCTGCTGTTATTTTTGTGAAAGACATTATTGTTAACGTTTTCTGGACTATTGAGATACTGACGTACAGACTTCTATTTTCACATGGATTTTACATATTAATGAAAGATTGATGATTAATTCCAGCAAGCATTTCTGAGTTTTTATTCTCTCCTGAGTACGGGTTGGGGAGGGCCCCTCCAACACATAGGTCAAGAGATTCCTATTTGTAGGTATTTTTCCAAGTATGCGTTTTACATTAATGAACAGTTCTATGATATATGGTAGCGTTGAATGAGTCATTGTTTTCTGTAGTATTTTAGAATGCATTCCGTAGTACAGTAAAATGATTTCAGTAGTCATGTAAGTTCTTTCTTGCAATGCATATTTTTATCCACGATTACATGTGTAATAGCTTAGCTTTCAATGTCATGGTTAGATATGGAGTTCACTGCAGTTTCTCATCATGATTAGTTTCTTTTAACTTCTTAGTAGAAGATGGGTAAGCATAGAATGATCGTATTTCAATTCTATATTGGTAGAATAAGATAGATCAAGACTCAAATTGTGTGCGCAGACAGTAGTTACAGACTTCATTTCCCCAATAGTAAAATAGCTCTGTTATGGTATTTTCATTCTCAACATTTAGTTATTTCAGTAGTTTAATTATTTCAAATAGATTTACTGTCTTTGTATCTTTATTTCTTAGAATAGATCAACATCTAATTACTTCAGCATTTTAATTACTTAGAATAGATTCCATGCTTTACTTCTCAGAACATATTTACTGCTTTCAGCAATTTAATTCTTTTAATCAGATTCATTGCTTTCCAGTATTCAATTTTGTAGCATAATCAGTTTTCACATTAAGTAGACAACCTTCACATTTAGTAGACAATCTTTAGAACATCGATACCACCCTTTAACTGTGATAAGAGATTATCCTATAAAGAGCACAGACAGTGCATGCATCTCTCAAGTTTGTACGTTCCCCGGGTTGACATTTAAAGTAGGCTCTTGGTATAAGTTGCGCTCATTAGGCATCCATATTAGGAGCTCACCAATTACCTCTACCATTGAACTTCCTTCCGCCATATCCTTCTGCATCGCCGAACCTAACTGTCATTAGGTGTCAACATAGTGGCCAGGTAGTTATGGTTGACTTGTGGACTGCCCACCATCGCGTTGGTGTAGCCTTCAAGGCTTCTTCCAAGGCCAAGAGTCGCTGTGGTTCTACCACTTTTTTCTCAAATTTAGTGATAAATGTAGCCAAATTTGGCAATACCTTGTATGTAGGTATCTCGCACTCTTTTGTGGCTACCCTTCGCAACGACTGAGTGATCCTTCTGCACCTCCTAGATGACACTTCATGCAGCTGGTTCTGCCAATTTTCAAGTGCTTCGTCTGAATCTGAAGATGTCTAACTACTACTGCGCCACCCTAATTCTCCGTCCGCAATAGGGTTGATATAATCCTCAGAAATGTTGTAGATATTATCCCATCCCTCGACGGCTCTACATACCTTTTCCCTTCTGTAGGATCAAGAGGTGTGACAACCCTTATCTCCCGGTTTTCGAATGACATAATTATTTTCTTGAAGTTGATAATAGCTTGATTATCCATTGCCCAGTCTATCCCTAGCAGCACTGGGTAGGGGTTGGTATTGTCCACAATTTCGATCACATAAAAATCTGCATAGGTCTTGAGGCCCTCAATCTCAACAGGGACCTGACATAACTGACCGATCGGGGTGAACTTACTTTGGTTGGTTAGGCGCAGTTGCACTACGGACCAAGCCAACTACGGTTTCCCCATCGTTTCCCACGTCTGTTTAGTCAATATTTTCACGTCCAACCCCATTTCCAAGATAATGGACTCAACATCGAATGCTCTGATTTGCGCAGACATTCTCATCTCTTGTCATGTTTTTCTCTTATGTATGCAATTGACCGTCCACTCCATCCATGCACCCTCCCGTTGATGCAACAGTTTGGATATCTCCGTCAATGCATCCTGATACTTTTCCAGCTCCAGGAAACTCTCTAAAAATAATCTTAAGGTGCTTCCCTTTCTCTACGAATTTGTTGTGTCAAATATTGGTGGCATGCCATATGTAACTTCTTCCTGCTGAAGAGGTGGTTTCCTCAACTGCCTTATTGCTTCTTGTGATTTCATAAAAATGTCCCTTTCTACTTTTGCATCAAATGTGACTTGTTTTCTTATTGTCGATCAGACGCTAGATGGTGACTTGTCAGCCCGTGTCACAGCTCCTCCTCAAGTCACTATTCCGACAAATGCATTTTGACTTCTAACTTCTGCTGAGATATTCTTTATCGCTGGTGGGTCCTGGTTCTGATTTTGATTTTGTGGAGGTGGGGGCAGGTTCTTAGTTTTCTACTTTGCAATGAGCTAAGGACAATATTCGACCCCAGGGTCCACAATGCTTCAATAAGTGCACTGTGGTGCTGGATTTGGGAAATCCCTCTGATAGTTCCCCTGCTTCCCACAATTGTAACATATGATGAGTCCTTGACCTCGTCCAATAGATCCTCCTCGGACAACACCAACACCTCAGCCGCTACGGAATCCCCCTCTGAATCCTCCTTGCAGTGTCCTATATGGAGGGTACTACGGTTGAGCATACTGCAGTTGTGGATATTGCAGGTGACCGTATTGTGGTTGCTGAAATTGCGGTTGAGGATATGTCAGTTGGCCATACTACGACTAACCATACTATGGCTCCTCATACTGTTGTTGCGGAATATATTGAGGCTACGGTTGACTATACTGCTGCTATTGTTGTACCGGTGGCTGCTCTTCTCCCTTCATGAAGTATGTATCCACAGTCCTCTCTTGGAGTAGGTCATAAGCTCTGCAGTCCTTCTCATCGCCACCAACTGTTCGACATAACTTGCAATACAAGTTCGCTGGTTTCAACACCATCTTCTACATGTACACACATTCTTCTAGTCGATGTCCTCTCGAGTGACAGATGCGACACCAAGGCAACCCTCCTTGATTGAGGGGATTTGGTGCACCTGATTGCAAATATTCTCGAAACTATGGGCATTGATCCTTGTGGTGTCTTTCTGTCTTGCATCTAGTACACCATATGTCTTTGCGGGCCTATTTTCCTTTCTTCATGTCTTGCAGTTGGATCATTAAGTTTTCCAGCTGCGCTTGTATTCGATCCATGCCCAAACCCATTTCGTCGATTGGTGAAGTCTCTAGCTTCATTGTGATCTTGAGTTATTCTTCCTGAGTCTCTACCGTCTATTGCATCAGTGGCCCACGAATGTATGGCACCAACCCAGCGATAAACCATTTTTTACGATGCATATCTGTTGTTAAGGATTTCTAACTTATAGTGAGGAGAGACACTAACAACTTGGGCGGGGTTGACAGGTAAATACATTCATTGTATTACATGTAGTTCTTACAAATGAAAGAGATCAAGATATCGAAAGATGTACCTTTTATCGACGTCTAGTCCTAGCTTTCGCTTGGTCTTTCGCTTGATCTTCCGCTTGATGAACCTGCAACACAAAAGATACCTTCCTTAGCGTATCTTGACTGCAATAAATATGATGAATATTGAAAGCAATTAAGCATAAAAAACAATCAGATACTACACCAAATGAACATACAATCCAATAGACATTCGATTTGGGACAGGAAGGGTATTTCCACCTTTTTATTGTCAAAGAAACATAAATCAGTACAATATACCTGATGTGTCAAGATGCTTCTGCAACCGAGTCCTAGGCTCCTGCTCTTCACAATGACTTGGGAATTCCTCCATCATAACAATGCTTAAAGCATTCTTTCTAGGCCCCTCTCTCATGGATCCTCCTTGTATTTATGGGACAAGGTAGGCAGTTGGATTCGAGAGGTGGTTGAATTGGGAAGTTGGGGAAGTTGCAGAACCAACTTCAACTAATCCCAATTCATAATATTAATATACTTTTTGATTTCATATTAAGATGTGCGCGAGTTTCATACAACAAGAGTAGGGCAGAGACAACAACTTTCATACTTTGCAACAAGCATTTGCAACTTTTTGGAAAGTGTGCACTGGTTGTCCTTGAGGAAAGAAACACATCTTTTAAGGTGTGCGTTGGTTTGCTAGAGTAAGAGTAGCACACGTGGTGAAATCAGGAGAAATAGTAAATTTCTCAGCTGTAAAGAGTAGTTCCAACCATAACTCATCTAAGTCAATCTAGCTCTTCAATCCATGGTGTCCTATTGTGTGATCGACAGATCAATGTGATCACGGACGGAGAAGTGCAGATTTGACCTATAACAGATTCCCCCTAATATGTGAGGTCAGAGGGAAACGATGGCCGAAATACATTATAATTCCAAGTCATAGGAGGAGCAAGAAACTGCAGAACCAAGTTACAAAAGTACCTGAAACAACGATCAAGGTCAGCGAGCAATTACAATCTTGACATCATATAGATGTGTAACATGATACAACATGATCTCCGATACATAACTAGGATATGTATATATAGCATGGCCACTGAAATACAAGCATGGATCCATGTCAAAATGAGAGATCATAGCCATATCAACAAATTGTATCTATGTCTCATGAAGAACCAAAATGAGTGAGGCTCAGTCTTGTGCAGCTTGGGTGATAACATAAATAGGGTGATGCTATCATGGTCCTAAGGTCTTCATCCAAAACAACCTAAGGTACAAACCCTAACCATGTGAATAAATGAGCTAAGGTCGAACATGGGGGGTATCATTTGATTACCGGTCATTGATGTATACCGTTAACAAACGCGAGGACTTTCATCAATAATGATAATGGGGTCCAAGGTACCTAGTACGATCCAAAAAAGTGTGAATAAGTGGACTTGAAGTCGAACACTTGAGGAACTTGTCGAATAAGAGAAATTGATGTATTCCCATTATTCAATATCGAGGAAAACTGCCACTAATGACTGCAATCCCCAAGGTACTAACCAAAACTCTAAACTTCATTCCCAGAGCACAGTGAGTTGAAGGCGATGGGAAGAAGTCCGCTGGAAGGGAGGCCTTAAGGCATCCTCCATCATCCAACATGAGGAACACTCATGGCTATGAGCTGATGTGGAGTAGGACAAGTAACAAGATGAAACAAATTGACACCAGGATGGCCAACACATGAAGTCAAGGTAAACTACAGAATGGACGACATAGGCTGTATCCTTGAATAGTGAGCACGACACAAAGTGACTTAGGCAGTTTTTAACATGAGGGAGAAGTGAGATAAGCCTGTAATGTAGGAGATATTAAAAGACCCTCCATATGATTGGAATAATAACCAACCGAGGGAGTAAAAATTCAGAAATCAGGTTCACCCTAAGTCCAAAAACTAAAACCCAACTGAAATGATAGACTCAAGTAGGTGCTGTGTTCAAGGACATGACTGACTAAAATTCCTTTGAAACTGAAAATATGTCATATACCCTTCTTATCCGTTATTCCTTTTCGTAAAAGAATGTCCTTCTTGTTGTTTTAATGAGTCCAAGAAAGAAAACCCAATAAGGCCAACCATGTAAAAAGTTTAACGAGCCCATGGGAGGAAGACTCATGACCTTCTTCATTGTTTACAGAGTTCGAAGAAGAAAATAGAAGAATACTCTATAGTACTGATCTCTGGATTTTAATATCGAGCCGAGATCTGTTCTTGCTCTCCGGTGTTTTCAATTTTAAGGAGTCTGAAAAACTTAAACAATAACTCCATACACCTACCTGTGGATTTTAATATCGAGCCCGGGTTGGTATATGCTCGTTGGTGTTTTCCTGTTTATAGAGTCTGAACAACTTAAACAATCCTTTATACACCCTCTCGTGGATTTCACATCGAGCCCGAGTAGGTGAATGTTCACTTGGTGTTTTCATGTTTCGAGAGCCTGGAAACCCTAAAGAAGGCTCCAAAAGTCCTTTTTCGTATAGATAGTCTCCTCCCCCAAAAAATTTTAAAACGATGAGAGAAGAACTCTTCTAGCCACGTATGACTAGAGTATTCCTTTTTTGTAAGTAATCTGCAAAAATTCGGAAAAGGGTTAAACTTATACTTAAGCGGATGAACCTTCAATTCCTTTAACGAGCTTGAAGAGAACAAGTCTGCTTGGCTATCATGTTTATTTTTTCAAATAGTCAAAACAAGAGTTTAAAAACGACTTAAAAGACAACTTCTAGAATCGTAGGTTCATGACCTGCCAAAGAATAGAATCTCAAAAATCGCATTAGTAACTATCGACAAATTTTCTCAATAACATAATAATGACAATATGGTATCTTTATTGATGTATTAATAAGAAAACAAGTCATTTCCGGTTTAATACTTTGAAACTCTAGTGAAAATTCGAAATACCTAGGTTAAAACTACCTCACCAAAACTTGTACATATTAGTGATTAAATATAACCTTTTGGGAACAATTTGAAACTATACACCTATGAAAAAAGTGGGTAAAAATCAAAATTCATTTGATATAAATACTTTCAAATTGAAAAATCAAATATCACAATTTGAGTTTTTAGGGAAAAATTGGAGCAAAACCTTAATCTTCCTCTATTCGCTGCGATCAAACCGGGCTACCAATCAATCTTCTGCTTCCACCAAGTAAGTTTATTCCTTCCATACTTGCTATCTGATGCATTTTTTGTCAATTTTCATGGTCAAAATCACTTTCCAGCAATGTTCATCACGTGTTTCTGCGTGTGCGCTACTGTTCATGAGCAAAAGCAAAGCATACTAGCCAAATGCATTGGTTTTGTTAAGGAAGAGCAAGGCTCAAGCGTGACTGTCCAGTACAGATAATAGCACACACCCCTGAAAGTGAAGTAAAAAGTGGAAAAGACTAAAATTTGACTATTGCTTGGCAGGATGGTTCTTGTTTGGCGTGAAAGGGAGCATGAGGACATGGATCGAGAAGAATTACAAGATCCGACGACCTTCCATGCGCTCCGAAGATGTGGACTATTGAAATTTTATAGAATGGTCAATATGCTGGCAATAAACCACTTGCTTGAGAGGCTAATCCAATACTCAGATAACGAGGCACTGGTGTTTAATATCCAGGGTGAAATACTGGAAATCACCATAGATGACATCTACTTTGTCACGGGTCTCTCTCGGAGGGGAGACATTGTGAACTTGAAAGGGTCCTCACGCAATGTGGGTGCCTTGTCTGTGCAAGAGTACGTGAATGCCTACTTCCTACCGGGAATTGAGAAATCCGGTAGTCAAATTCTGATCTCGACTATTGCGAGCTTTCCCCTCAAAGTCATCGTAAGTGTTCTTAACCGAATGGGAGGAACTGCTATGCAACACCTTTCTTCGAGGCATTATATGCACATAGGTACTGAATGTTTGCACGACAGAGTATATGACTGGTGTTCGAGTCTTTTGGAAAACATGAAGCTTCAACTCTCAGGTTGTAAGACTAGGAGGATGAAGAACTTTGGATACGGAAGCATACTTTGCACCTTCTTCTTTAAGAGGGTGTCTGCTATGAGTTTGGGCATGCCTTTTCCCCCGGTCAACCCTCGTGAGCCAATGCTGTCTTGTTGGGGTGAAATCTTCCTCCGCTAGGGTGGTGGCGAGAGCAACTTCTGTTACCATGAGGATGATTTATGGGGTTGGTGGGAAAGACAGGTGCCAGCTCTCGAGTAGTTTCCATATGTGGGTATAGACTTCCGCAATGATCCTAAGCTGATCCTTCCTCCAGGAGCTGCCTGGGGAGAGATAGGTATGTTTATACTTTTGAAAAGTTATTAAATTTTTATCTTTTATATATATGATTTTTATGATGAGTTTGAAGTACTTAAACAAAGTGTCATGTGTAGATGTTGGACCAGTGCATCCTTTTCATGTCCCAAATTTGGTATTGGGTCACAATGGCCTAATCACATTGGCTCTATTCATTAGAGTTTGTCAAATTGATGCTAAAGGTCAAATAATTGCCAAGGAGGAAAATTACTAGTTTCCTAGGTTTGGGGTGGAAGCTTTGGGATCTGGAATAATGGGGATAATAAATGATGTTTGAACATTAGAATGGCATAAATATTTAATCAAGGATCTAAATAAATATATACAAGTGAAAATCAAAGTGGCATTTCATCATGAAGACACATGGAAGAAGTGGGACCCACATATGGCTAGATTTCCCCACTACATTTGGCATCATTCTCTCACCAATTCGAATTCAAGGTGAATGGTAACATACTTGGGGGAGTCCAAAAGGTATTATTCATTGCATGACTCATCCAAGGTCGAAATATAGAGGAAGAGTAACTCCCATGGAAGAGGAAGAGGCAATTTGGAGCTAGTGAGACACTTGGGCTAGATTCCCTAGCTCTATGACAACAATAATGAAGATGCTATGACACCTATGACACAAATCAGACCTGAAGGCTGACATATGACATATATGACATGTCAGGGCTAAAAATAGACTCCAAGAGGGCGCTCAAGGGTGTTAGGGCAGCTAAGATGCTTCCACATGTGATTTGGTGGAAGTGGGAGACTAGGAATTGTTGTACAAGTGGCGTTCTTTGGAATCTCTTCCCAACATGAGTTGGCATGAGTCTCTTGGAAGGAATTAGACCCATGGAGGACATTAGAAGTTTATAAATGTCAATAACAAATAATGAAAGCATCTTTTGATCATTTGTAGAATTTGCAACTGCATTTGTGAAGAGGGAGAGCTAGTGGATGACTAGTTTCTTGCCTTAGCCAATTTCGAGGGTGAAAGATTCCCATCCAAGTTGGTAATTGGAAAGTCCATTCAGAACTTTCATTTGGATATTTAATGGAGTCTTTATTTTTAGGTGTAAGCTACAGGGCAGCTCATGGTTTCTTCTATTGCAGCTCACTCCTTCAACCATTTCCAGTTTTGATGACATATTCTTGATCCTTGAGGGAGGGCGTTTTTGGTGAGCTATTGTACTCTTTGGGGAAGCTTTAAATGCCCCATTTATTTTTTAATATGAAGTAAATACTCTGTTCTTCATATCCAAAAAGTTTTAGGTCGAAATTCCAAGTAGAAATGTATAAATCTCATTTTTAAATGAAGAACAATGCCATTTCCCCACTACCTTGTTGTGAGCCAATGTATTGATGATGATTTCGAATGAATGGATGATTCTCTGATATATTTGTGATCAATATACTTCCATGGATGTCTTCTACAAGTTTCCTGTACTTTAATTGAGCATTTGAAGCATTTTTACTCAGTTTAGTTGTATTGGGAGGTGAAATAGTGCCATTTCCCCAAGGGTCGAATTGGGGATTTTTGCAGTTGAATGGGAGAGGGTGAGAACAGTTATAATAATCCATTAATGGTGCATATGAGATTTTAATAAAATACTTAACACATTACATACCTCTGTTCATAAACTTGAGTGGGTTTGGAGGCATTTGGGAAGCCATTTTCAGTACTTACCCCAGGGGGATTTGAACCCCAAATTACTAGTAAAATTGCATAATTGGTCCAGAATCTTAAGAGAGTTTGAAGAGGTATTTTGGTGGACATATTTCATCCATAAACATCATATTCAAGTTCTAATATCATTCATACACCTTCCTTGAATATTTGAAGGCATTTGGAGTCAATTTGAGACCTAGAGACCAATACTAGTCAAAGGAAAATCACTAGTAAAGTTACCTACGTTGATCAGAATTGAAAGAGGATTTGCAGAAGTATTTTAAAGGTCCAAAGTCATCCATGAAACACATATTTATGTTTCAATATCATTCATATACATTCTCAGAAGATTTGGGATCATTTGGGGCAAATTTGGGACCTAGAGATCAAACTAGTCAAAGGTCTAACTAGGGAAAAAAGTGAAAAATTGCCATTTTAATAAAATTCCCAACAAGGGACATTACAGTGGTATCAGAGCATGGTCCTTGCACCTGTGTATTAGGTACATACATTCAAGAATAATTGGAAGCCATGTCTTACTATTATGATGAATCCTATGAGTACTATTCTTATGATGAATATGCATATGCTTATGAGCAATATGAAGCAGAATGTGAATGGTATGAGGAAGAGGTGCCATCATGCAACACTTCTTACAATTTCAAGAGAAATGGAGATTATTCTTATGACTTTAAATATGATGAATATGAATGTGTCACACCAACCAAAGATAATTCTATGAGTGAGTTCCAAAGATGGAGAGCAAAATATAAAACCTTGCCCCAACAATATCAAAAATATCAAGAATATCTTGCTTCGAGCAAAAATACACAAAATGCCATGTCTTTTGAGTACTATGCTGAACATGTTTTTGAAAATAGGCCCAAAAATGAAGATGTGGAGCTAGTGAAGAAAGGTTTATGCCCTTCTTGTAAGAACCCTTGGAGCGAGTATCATATATGTGTGCATGAAATGATGTCCTCTTTGAGGAGAGATTTTGAGATTTATTCAAGAAGGGATTCCAAATATACCGATCCTAAGGAAAACAAGGGGCAAAATGAATCAGCTTGATTGAAGGAGAAAAATGAAGAGACATCACAAGAGCATGAAGAAGATTCTATTGAAAATATGGAAGATCATTTCGAGACACCTTCTAGCTTAGACATGAGCCAAAGAGCATCTACTGATGGATGCTTAAACTATGAAGGAGTACCTACTGATGGGTGCTCACACCTCTATGTTGGTGACATAGATATCACTTTTGAAAGTGTTGCTGCAAGCCCAAGTTCCATTAAGCATGATAATGAAGACCTTGTAGCAATTGAAGAAGAACCAAGATCAACTTCCCCATCACCACTTGAGCTTCATGAAGTTGGTCCAAGCAAAAATGAAGAAGATGAGGAGGTTCATTTGCAAGAGCCTCATTTTCTTGAAGGGTCCTTAAAGATGAATGAAAATAAGATCCAAGAGTCCCTCAGCATTCTCCATGACACTCAAGCATTGGTGTCAAATTCTTGTTGGAGAGCTACTTCATTGGAGGAAACATCCTTCCTTGAAGACATGGAAAAGATTCAAAGAGCAATGTGCCACATCAAAGGTAATTTCATGTCTTTGCTTTTTGATAGAAACCATTTGTTTGATATTAATGAATTGTTACATGATGCATACTTGAAGAATAATGAGGATATTCATAAGCTCACAATTCAAAATGAGCAACTTCTTGAAAAGTTGCAAGATACTTGTTTTTCCTCCTATGTTTCAGATTGTCAAATGGTAGATTGTTTGGAGGATTCTCATGACATGGTGGATCATGAGAAATGTGGGAATTTGAATGTGCTTAATGTGTTTGAATATGAACTTGAAGAGATCCAAACACTTGATGTGGTGGAAGAGGAACCTGAATTGTCTCTTGATGAAGCTTATGCAGTTTTTAAAGAAGAGCATGATTCCTCTACATGGGAACCAATCTATGACAAAGGTTTCCCACTTTTGAAGGAGTTGCATGATACTACCCACATGGATCCTTCCCATGATGAAACTTCTGCACTTTTTGATCATTTGGGTGATTTGGTTCATTCTCCTACATCCTACAATTCCATGTTTTGCAACATTAGTCTCAATGAAGTATGGGTGAAAGGGTTCTTTTTGATGGTGCCACATGAGGAGTATGGAACTCCTAGATTTACTTTTTATGATGATATGGTTGGAGCACATTCTTATTCACATTTGCAGCAACATACTTTGTTACTTTATGATGATGCACATCTACATGGATGCACCTATGATATGGATTTGAGTCACTTGAAGACTCATGGTTTTTCTTGCTCAACACTGGGTTCATTTGATGTTAGAGGAACTTCATCCAACACTTGGATGAATAGATTTATGATGGGAGAACATTTTTGTTTTCATCCACATACTTTGTTACATCTTTATGATTCTCGCATTCATGGATGTATGGGTGAGACTTCTTTGAGTCATTTGAAGTCTCCTTGTTTTTTCTGCTCATTATTTGGTTCAGATTTTAGTGGAGATTCTTCATTCACTTCTTGGATGAAAGAATACATGGTTGAATATTTTGATGCATATCACATCCTTTTGGAGCAGCATTATAGGACATGGGATCCTCACCTATGTCATTGGAGCAGATTTGATTGGTCACTTGAAGCTTGTATGCACTTGGAAAATCGTGGTCTACTTGCTTGGAGGTACAAGCACTTTCATGATTCTTTGATGAAGCACCTCCTTGATATACATTTTCATTATGTAGTTATGTACTTTGATGATATATATTTTGTACTCATGATGTTTGGAAGAATGCATACAAGAAAATGGGATCCAAGAATCATCTTATCTGATGGTATGGGTTGGAGAGCACTCTTCATTGTTGGGGTGCAATACAAGCAATGGGACCCTGGAATAATTTTTATCTCATTGGTTTCATATTTTTTGGGGAAGCAAGCAGTATGGGAGATGGATTCCCCACTTAATAAAGTGATTTTAATCAGAGTAGTGCAGCAGCAAGCATGCTGGTTCCTCTCTAAAATCTTCATGGAAACTCAAAGACTCAAGGTTGGGCAATTCAATGGCAACTTCAAAGAATTATACAGAAAGCAGGTTCTTCGACACCCACATTTTAAATTGCTTGAGGACAAGCAATATTGGGAAGGGAGGATTTGTCATGTCCCAAATTTGGTATTGGGTCACAATGGATTAATCACATTGGCTCTATTCATTAGAGTTTGTCAAATTGATGCTAAAGGTCAAATAATTGCCAAGGAGGAAAATTACTAGTTTCCTAGGTTTGGGGTGGAAGCTTTGGGATTTGGAATAATGGGGATAATAAATGATGTTTGAACATTAGAATGGCATAAATATTTAATCAACGATCTAAATAAATATATACAAGTGAAAATCAAAGTGGCATTTCATCATGAAGACACATGGAAGAAGTGGGACCCACATATGGCTAGATTTCCCCACTACATTTGGCATCATTCTCTCACCAATTCGAATTCAAGGCGAATGGTAACATAACTGGGGGAGTCCAAAAGGTATTATTCATTGCATGACTCATCCAAGGTCTAAATATAGAGGAAGAGTAACTCCCATGGAAGAGGAAGAGGCAATTTGGAGCTAGTGAGACACTTGGGCTAGATTCCCTAGCTCCATGACAACAATAATGAAGATGCTATGACACCTATGACACAAATCAGACCTGAAGGATGACATATGACATATATGACATGTCAGGGCTAAAAATAGACTCCAAGATGGCGCTCAAGGGTGTTAGGGCAGCTAAGATGCTTCCACATGTGATTTGGTGGAAGTGGGAGACTAGGAATTGTTGTACAAGTGGCGTTCTTTGGAATCTCTTCCCAACATGAGTTGGCATGAGTCTCTTGGAAGGAATTCGACCCATGGAGGACATTAGAAGTTTATAAATGTCAATAACAAATAATGAAAGCATCTTTTGATCATTTGTAGAATTTGCAATTGCATTTGTGAAGAGGGAGAGCTAGTGGATGACTAGTTTCTTGCCTTAGCCAATTTCGAGGGTGAAAGATTCCCATCCAAGTTGGTAATTGGAAAGGCCATTCAGACCTTTCATTTGGAGCTTTAATGGAGTCTTTATTTGCAGGTGTAAGATACAGGGCAGCTCATGGTTTCTTCTATTGCAGCTCACTCCTTCAACCATTTCCAGTTTTGATGACATATTCTTGATCCTTGAGGGAGGGCATTTTTGGTGAGCTATTGTACTCTTTGGGGAAGCTTTAAATGCCCCATTTATTTTTTAATATGAATTAAATACTCTGTTCTTCATCTCCAAAAAGTTTCAGGTCGAAATTCCAAGTAGAAATGTATAAATCTCATTTTTAATCGAAGAACAATGCCATTTCCCCACTACCTTGTTGTGAGCCAATGTATTGATGATGATTTCGAATGAATGGATGATTCTATGATATATTTGTGATCAATATACTGCCATGGATGTCTTCTACAAGTTTCCTGTACTTTACTTGAGCATTTGAAGCATTTTTACTCAGTTTAGTTGTATTGGGAGGTGAAATAGTGCCATTTCCCCAAGGGTCGAATTGGGGATTTTTGCAGTTGAATGGGAGAGGGTGAGAACAGTTGTAATAATCCATTAATGGTGCATATGAGATTTTAATAAAATACTTAACACATTACATACCTCTGTTCATAAATTTGAGTGGTTTTGGAGGCATTTGGGAAGCCATTTTCAGTACTTACCCCAGGGGGATTTGAACCCCAAATTACTAGTAAAATTGCATAATTGGTCCAGAATCTTAAGAGAGTTTGCAGAGGTATTTTGGTGGACATATTTCATCCATAAAAATCATATTCAAGTTCTAATATCATTCATACACCTTCCTTGAATATTTGAAGGCATTTGGAGTCAATTTGAGACCTAGAAACCAATACTAGTCAAAGGAAAATCACTAGTAAAGTTACCTACGTTCATTAGAATTGAAAGAGGATTTGCAAAAGTATTTTAAAGGTCCAAAGGCATCCCTGAAACACATATTTATGTTTCAATATCATTCATATACCTTCTCAGAAGATTTGGGATCATTTGGGGCAAATTTGGGACCTAGAGATCAAAACTAGTCAAAGGTCTAACTAGGGAAAAAAGTGAAAAATTGCCATTTTAATAAAATTCCCAACAAGGGACATTACAATCCTAAGGGACATCCTAACACTTTTGTCAGGCCAGTGGAAGTGGGTGCAGCTAATACCATGTTGGGAACCGTTAAGAGAAAGATGAGTCAGTTGACTCATGACGTTCCTACTTACAGGATTCAGCGGATGCCGCTCGACATGTAGGAGGATGTGGTTGGTGTGCCCCCAATCTAGATTAGGCTACTGCGGAAAGTGGCTAGGTTGGTCATATGCTATCGAGAGGCAACAGAGCCAGATGAGGCCCCACCTTCTCCATAGGAGAAGGGTATTCTATGTATTTTTTTAGGCCAATGAGCCCAGTTTTGTATCTTATGACATGAATCTGTGACAAAATTATGATCCAAACTCATACTATTTTTTGATACGCATATATATATATATATATATATATATATACAATATCGATTATTTACATGTGTTTTGTTGTGTTTTATGCATCAATTACTTATGTGTGTGAATGATGCAAATGTCAATCTAAAACATAGTTTGCAAGTGAATCAGCTAATGCATTCAAGTCCCTTGGAATATGTTGATATGTGATATAATCAAACTATCTCTCAAGCAACGTAATGTGCAGAAACTAACGTAGCAAAGTAGGATCTCTAACCTGATAAACACCCATTAACTGAAAAAAAACTAACTGCGAGTCGAGCCGTACCTCCAAATGTGAAATGCCATGGAATAGAGCATCTTGGAGTATCTCTATGACTGCATTGTATTCAGCCACATTGTTCATTGTGGGACCTAAACAAGCCCCCCCCCCAAAGACACCAGTTGGCCAGTTGGTGAGTAAATGACCCAAGCAGCCGTGGCCAACTGACGGGTGTGGCAGCTAGCGCCATCAGCAAACCCTATAAAGTGTTCAGTTGACATCTGAAACTTAAAGCAATAGATGCATAAGACGTAACTACAACTGTAAACAAAACTAACTCTACAAAAAATGTACAGTAATACATGAAAAAGCACAGATTCCTAAGCGTAGTACTTCTTCAGGTAGAGTCAGTGCCTGGAACCTCCTCATGAGGCTAGGCAAAGATGTCACAGAAATCGTTAAAAAGATTGGTATCTAGAACGATATCTTCAAGATAACAGTCTGCTCCAACAAAAATATTTTCCGCGACTCTAGGTTCAGTGGAAATGTTGATTGAGATGGATCTCGATGTATTCGTCCTATTCCTTTTGGAAAAAAGAGCTTGTGAAGTAGAAGGGGTAGAGGACAAATCAACATTCTCACTGGGTCTCGGAGAAAACTCACCTCTCTCTATCAAGTTTAGAACGGGAAGTAAATAGGACCTAGGGTGGATATGTTCCCGAGGGTGATCTAGGCCTATCATAGCTTCCAAAAATGTTTCGTCAGAAGGAAAAATCTTGTCTAAACAATCATGAGAGTAAGTAGAGTTCACTGACCATGTAGGAGCATAGTCCATATCTGACTCAGCAGAGACCAATGGAGTCATGATATGTTCTGTTGCGGCTTGTTGTGGATCCAAGTAGGTTACCTCTACAACAGATATAAGCACAACTGATTCTGATTCAATAGGGAGAATCTGCGGATCTGTCGTTAAACGGACCGTGGGAATATCGGATGAAGAACATTATTCAGAACCAATAAAATTAATGGAAGAAGGTAGGTCAAAAGTTCCTCTTAACGACCCACAGAGACCTACTCCCAAACTCTCAAAAACAGGGAAGGACTGATCAACCAACGGGATAGTTGAATCTAAAGAAGTCTGGTTGGTCTTCCGAGAAAATGAAAGTTGATCGACTGTGACGATCTTTCCTTCCTGAGGGAACATTATGATCCAGAAAACAACGGACGGTACTGCTTGCATGGCATATGTCCAGCTCCTACCCAACAGCAAGTTATAATCGAGTGGAGCATCCAGAACTTCAACCTCTACCGATACTAGTTTGCCCGCAAGTTCAACATATAGTAAGACTCCGTGTGGACGGAAAGATCTTCCATCAAAGGCGGTAAGTACCGTATTAGAGGCGGCTAACTCAGGTTCACCTAAATCCTTCCAACAAGAAATATACATTATGCACGTGGACGCGGCCTAATCTACAATAGCTCGTTGAATGGTCATGGGACCATGGACTACCTCTATCTGGAGAGCGACGTGGTACGAAAACTGGAACTTGATATCTTTCATCCCAAGGCAGGCGAGCATGTTGGATGAATCTACACTTCCAATCGTTGCGAGGAGTGCACTGCATTGTAATGGACAACTTTGCAGTACCTCCAAGGTTGACATGGCACAGGGGGTTTGGGTTAAATCCTCCACTACATTGTAGTTAGAGGCAACCCTTGCGTTGGGGTTATGCACAGCCCTTTTGAAGACACCTTTCAGGATATTCGGCAGTGGATCCACCAGTCTCTCGATGTGGAGTGGGGTAGATGACTCAGGAACATCCTTCTGCTGCGGGTCTGGGGTATAATTTCTTGCTCGACTTTGCAAAAGAGCATCTGAATTAACCATGTTAATGAATGACTGATCAGCTGAGTTGGAACGAGTAGTGCCCCCAGCACCGGAGCTTCCAGAAGCTGAACTATGTCCGTAAGGAAAAGGGTCTTTTAAGATAGCAGGTTTCTTTTCACGAATCAACATCTAGGCTTCTTCCATTAGAGGGAATTGATGGGTAAGGTGGTCCTCTTGACATAGCTTGCAACTAAACTTGACCTTCCTTTTTTCCTTTTTACCCTCCTCGACATTTTGTGTATTTCTGGGATTTTGTTGGTTTCCCTCCCCTTTCTTTCCCTTTTTTTTTTTTGGGGCTGTTGAGAGCCCTTTTGGTTTGTCTGTACCTATTGTACATATTCAGTTGTTGAAGGGGAGGATGCAACAGAAGTTGCTTCTGCAGCAGACTGTTTGATTGATAAGGCATGAACCTGCTTTGTTAAGGCATCAAACGTTGCAGAGTCGACTAAACCCACAATTCCATCAGCATGTGGTTCAGGTTTAGGTTTACCTAAGTCAATGTTAGACCTTGGTGCATTAGGACTAATGTCGTATAAAATCCTAGACTGAGCGTAAACCAAGTCTAGCTGCTGGGTTCTCAAAATGGCTTCTTCTTTGGAGGACACCCTTGAAGTTGCGACTTCCTTAGAGATGTAAGGAAGGAGTGATTTAAGGTACCACTCTAGTAAAAATGCAGGAGGGATGTCAGCTTTATTGAGCCTCTTTCACCTTCGCCACTCCTGAATATGATCAGACAGATGAGTGACTTTGTTATGCCGAAAGCTCGATAGAAGGTCTGTGTCGGCATCATACCAGACAGAAATTTGAAAGTGGTTCAAGAAAACAGTGGCTAGATCCCAAAAGGTGCCATAAGCAGCAGTAGGCAGTTCAATATATGACTTGGCTGCGACACTTGTCAAGGTTCTTTGAAAGAGCCTCAACCTAATGGATTCATCATTCAGTGAATTTGAAGATCACTAGAGATGAAAAGTTGTGACATGGTCACCGAGGTCCTCACCAGTCTTACCTTCAAACTTTGTGATGTCTAAGGGAAACTTAGTGGGAACATGTGGCCATGCAGGATCATGACACACAGGGTCATTTGTGAGTTTTGAAAGATTTGGCAAGTTCAAAGTTGCCAGAAATGGTAAACGCAGTCGTGCCGATGGCATTTGATAAACTGGAACCTAGTATTGGGTATTTCCCACTACTTGATTCATGTACTGTTGGTTGGGGTTGCCCCTAGCCATCGGTTGTGAAATGAAAGGATTAAAATTGCTCCACCTGAAAGAAAGCGGATTAGTTCCCAGAACAGTAGTCCATTGCGGTTGGGTGTTAACCCCACCATGTTGTGGATTAATGATGTTACCCCCTCCTCCAGCAAGCAAAGAGAAAGGGATACTCCCTGCAGGCATATTCGATGGATTAACATTGTAACCTACATAGGGGTCAAATCCAGGCATACTGGTAATGGATGGTTCCGTCCTCGTACCCATAATAGGTATAGATGAAGACAGGATCGATCCTACAACGGAAGTGGAAGCAATAGCATGAGTTACACCCTGAAATTGTTGTGCAACAGGAGTTTTGAGTGAAATTCACTGCGGGTGTCCCTGACAGAGGGACATTGTTTGGTCCAAAAGTTGGGGTAGAAACTGAGGCAAATGTCGAAGCTAATGAGCTTGTCATGCCTAGAGTACCAGCATTAAAACTAAAGGACAAAGTTGAAGCAGAAGCAGTCTACGACGAACTCGATGTGGCAGTGTTTGTGAACGAAGGATTGACAATCCTTGTAGCCATAGAAGTTGTGGGAGTCTGAGGGACCCCCTGCTCGTCTCCTGGTTTAACCATGGTGTAACCAGGTGTGAATAAATAAGAACTATACTCGGGTTGTTGGAATCCAACAGGTACCAGTAGTGGATCATTGGGTCCAGTAAGAGGAGGGTTGAAATGAGTACTAAACTCTCTAGAAGTTAAATCCTCAACCTCGACAATATCAAAGACTTGTCGATCCGGGGTTCTGGGCTGCGGTTCTCCAAGAACCTATGTTTCACTTGTAAGTTCAAAAGAACCACGGAAATATGTCCTTCGGCGTCGCGGTAGCGGTGGAGGCTCCACAATGAGTGGGGGAAGGTTTTGCAATCTCTGAGACCGACGAAGATGTTGGTCCTCCACAACTATAAAAATAAACTAAGTAAAAACCTAGTGGCCATTACAACTAAGGAGCAAACAACATACCACTAAATTTTTTTTCCTAAGTAATCAAACCAGGCAAAACAGATGGCAAATACTCTTAGAAGTAAGTTTGGGACGATTAGGGCCCATAACAGACTAATAGAGTACTGACGGTTAGTTACATGGCATCCAATGGAGGTCCTCTAGGTGCAAGTGTTTGAATCACCAAAACGCCCTCCCGGGATTACTACCAAAGGGTTACCTTCCACGTCTGTCCGAGGTGAAGTGGGAATAACCACCCACTCTACCTGTGTAGATCCCTAAAAGGTTATGATACTAAGGCTACCACCAATACGAAATAACCTGGGGGGACAGTCATCATCCTAGTCGAAATGCATGGGTAGGGTAGCAAAGCCTGAAATCCAAAAGGACCCCCGTATGTGAATCAAATCTAGTTTATGGTTGAGAGGAAAGTGAGGGGATATCCTCAGCAATTCCAATCACCCACGGCTTCGTGCTTAACTCCGGTTTGAGTAGAGCATCCCAGGACTATTTGATAGAGATGGATTTACCTAATAGATAGTCATACTACGATTGTTGAGTAATGAAGCCAGTTTTGGATAGTTTAAGGTGATTTAAATCCAAAACTCTAGCCTAAGCTAGTTGATGATGTGTATACCTAAAAAGAAAAATGTTGCTCATAAATTTTATTAATATTTCTTTTAAGGGATACTTCTTACTCAAGGGTTGTAGTGCGGTGTGTGGAATGGTTTCGACAGGAAAGTAAAGTGCATGTAAAGTAATGCTTTCAAATTCACAAAAGACACTTTTTCTTTTCGTTTATATTCTTTAAAAAATCGAAACTAGGCAATCCTAAATCAAAATCTTTTTGTATTTTCTTTTAAATTTCAAAGAAAACTATGCTACTTCAAAATAATGATAGATCTTACTACTAAGCTACTTAAAACACTTTTTGTCTTTTCTGATAATTGAAAAAGAAAAAGAACTTGTAAAAGAGAAAGTAAGACCTTAATGTAAAGTGTGAGTAAGACAAACACCTAAATGGCTCAAACAAACAAATCAAAAGACTTGAGGAAGACTAAACCTACCAAGTTGTTTCAAAAGAAAAAAACTTTGGGCGTGGAAACAAAGTGTAAAAGAAACAAGGAAAAAGAGATGCTTGTAATGGAAAGACAAACTTAAAAAGATGCTCCTAAGCACCAAAACCATAAGAAAACACTAATCCAAGCAAAGGAGTGGGTAAGTTAACAAAAAAGTGACCCTATTAACACACAGGATCAAAAGAAAGCTAAAGTAGAAGGATTTAACTCACTTGGACTAAACTGAAAAGACAATCAGAAAGTATCTAAACCAAGCAACCTTTCAAAAAGAACCCTAAGGACTCAAACCCTAACGGAAAGGATAAGACACAGTGAAAGTGTGCTATTGTTTTCACAAACAACAAACGTTAATAATGTAGGTTTGTATGACTGCAACAAGCAACTAGGGTAACAGTGTGAAGCTATGCCTATAAGAGAGTAGTGCACAAACTTCAAAAAAGGGCTAGAAAGCAGTGAAGACACTTTAAACAAGCACTCAAGCAAGCAAAGACAAACTAAAGGACTTAGAGAGGTAAGTAAGACTCAGAAGAGACATACAAGTCTCATGGGTCAGTCAAGGAAGCAAAGAAACAGGATGAAAGTGGAAGCAAACCACTGGAAATCAAACCCTAACAACAAACTGGAAGACATAGGAAAATGCACTACTGTGCAGTGCAGAAACCAGCGCACACTATAAAAGATGCGCTACTGTTCAATACACAAACCAGCGCTGATCAGGAAAGATGCGCTACTGTAAGTAGGGTAAACCAACTCACATGTCTCAAAAGGACATAAACAGGATTTGCAATAGCAAACTGAGATGAATCAAGCCAAAAATAACAGGTAACAAAGGCCTATAAGATCTCTCAAAGAACAAAGCAACTAAAATGAACTGGACGAAAAGCCTAACTAGGCCTCCTAGAGTAGAAAAACACACGGTTACTCCCCAGCGCAGTCGCTAGTCTGTTGCTCAGGATTTCTACCTTATAGTGAGGAGAGACACTACCAACTTGGGAAGGGTTGACAGGTAAATACATTCATTGTATTACATTTAGTTCTTACAAATGAAAGAGATCAAGATATCGAAAGATGTACCTTTTATCAACGGTTGGTCCTAACTTTCGCTTGGTCTTCCGCTTGATCTTCTGCTTGATGAACCTGCAACACAAAAGATACCTTCCTCAACGTATCTTGACTGCAATAAATATGATGAATATTGAAAGCAATTAAACATCAACAACAATCAGATACTACACCAAACGAACATACAAGCCAATAGACATTTGATTTGGGACAGGAAGGGTATTTCCATTTTTTTATTGTCAAAGAAACATAAATCAGTACAATATACCTGACGTGTCAAGATGCTTCTGCAACCAAGTCCTGGGCTCTTGCTCTTCACAATGACTTGGGAATTCCTCTAGCGTAACAATGCTTAAAGCATTTTTTCTAGGCCCCTCTCTCATGGATCCTCCTTGTCTTTATGGGACAAGGTAGGCAGTTGGATTCGAGAGGTGGTTGAATTGGGAAGTTGGGGAAGTTGGGGAAGTTGCAGAACCAACTTCAACTAATCCCAATTCGTAATCTTAATATATTTTTTGATTTCATATTAAGATGTGCGTGAGTTTCATACAACAAGAGTAGCGCACAGAGAGCAACTTTCATACTTTGCAACAAGCGTTTGCAACTTTTTGGAAAGTGTGTGCTGGTTGTCCTTAAGGAAAGAGCAGATCTTTTGAGGTGTGCGCTGGTTTTCTATAGTAAGAGTAGCGCACATGTGGTTTAATTAGGATAAACAGTAAATTTCTCAGCTGTAAAGAGTAGTTCCAACCATAACTTATCTAAGTCAATCTAGCTCTTCAATCCATGGTGTCCTTTTGTGTGATCGATAGAGCAATGTGATCATGGACGGAAAAGTGCATATTTGACCTATAACAATATCATTCATCCCAAAACTCACTTTCGCCATTAGTGTTTTGTATCACTGGTCGAAGTCCCATTCTGACTCGTTGGGAAATTGTTTTATTTCTTTGAGCTCAGTAATGTACCGCGACTCAGATTTTTGATTTCTGAATTCATCGATCAACCCTACTTTAATCTCTAGCAATGTTTTACCCGGATTTCCCACCAGTACCTTAGTAAACTTCATATACCAATCTAGCACATGGCCCCTGAGGGTCGTGATTATTTGTCCCTTCTTTATATCTTCATCCTGGACCTGCTTCACAGTCCATACTGCTTCACATAAAAACTAGTATTGTTCGGGATCCTTCGTCCTATTGCCTTGGAAGGTTTGCATCTTTGCTTCGTCACCCCCCATTCTTGTACTTCTACTATTATTGTTTACTGATGCACTACTCTTACTACTATTCTGGCATGTAGGACAGCTCTGTGAATGGCTTGTATTTTCTTTTATCAAATTCTGAGTAGCACGCAGAGTTGAAGGTATGCTGTAGCTTAGGGTCCGTCCTTCTTCTGCTTCTGGGGTAGCCTGTTCACTTCATTCTTCGACACAATAAGGTCACTTCCTCCCTAGTGCACTTGTTTCGCAGTATTCCATTCTAGTCCTCTCAGGACACTCTCTCTCAGTCCTCCTCTTCTTCTGAGGACTCCAGAATATCACCCCACTCCTCAAGGTACCACACTCTTTGTCAACTTCCCTTAAAAATTTGTTGTTGCTCATGTCCATCTACCCCGCATCTTTCTACCAGACTCACATCCACATGGTACCCACAACTTCCACACACTAATCTTCTACTCGTCGGAGTTCATCCTTAATATGTCCTTTTCGCAGACAAGCATCTTAATCCACAGTTTCAACGACAACAGGAATCTCCCCTTGCGTCCTTTGAAAAAATTTCTTTCTGCGTCACTATATGATTTGATCTCATCCACAACAAACTCAGTGATTTATCCTTCTAAGATATTATCTACCTAGAAGTCAACAGCTTGTGATACCTTATTGTCGACCTGTTTCAGCTGTCGAATCAATTCTGGAGTCCAATGGTTCGGCTCAATCTTCTTTTGGAAATGGTCCTTTAGCAGCGCTAACCACTCATGCAACAGTACTGGGAATTCACAGAAGAATATCTCATGGATATACGAATACGTGTACTTCTGCAACCAACTGCTTATTGTCTGTCCAGGTTTTTTCTTTTCTCCTTCCGCGAATTCTTCTGCTCTCTTGTCAAACTAGTCTTGGATCTCTCCAGTTTCTTCGGGTGCCACAGCATGTCCTTATCTTTCTCCTTCAGGGGCCCGGAAATAAAACCATTTGTAGACACAACGGCTATTGACAGCGTTTCACTTCGCACTGTCGTCAACAAACCCAATCAAACACCCTTAAGCACCAGCCTAGAAAGGTTTTATCCTTTCTAGTAACACCCATGAATCAAGTGAACTCTCACCCGAGATGGTTGATGGGGCTGCAGGAACCAAGTTTCCGCAGTGGGGGAAGGACATGAAAGACTTCAAATCTATCGCACTAAAAACCAAAGATTTAGATTCGCATACATTTATCCATCATTCACATATTCAACATTCGTAGAAACAATACATAATGTGTTGATGTATATGTAACTTCAGAATGTATTTCATCTGTGTATTTTATATATATTTATTGTACCCTTATAAGAGATGTGTTATTCCTCTATAAGGAAGTGTCGTCATGTGGATTGACAAGTGTCGCAAGTGTGTGTACTTGCCGATGGGTTATTAGACCACCATGTGGGGTCGGCCCGGAATTATATATAATATAATGTGGATGTACCTAGCTAGACAAGTCGACCCCATAAGGTCACTGGGCAAAAAGGTGAGTATAAATAGAGATAGGAGATCTCTATTTTACTCACTCGAAAAAGTAACTCACTCTCTCTCTGAAAGTGGAGCACTAGTGAGAAGGAGGAGAATATGCTACTAGGAGACTATCTCAGGGTTATTTGGTTGTACTTTGGTTGAGCCATTGCTCTCTCTATCTCTGAGGAAGTTGTGGGGTTTTTCACCTTAGGGTTTTCCCCACAGAAACTTTGTGTCTCTTGTCTCTTATGCTTTTGATTCTTGTGATGCTTGTCATATTGTGATTGTCATGCATTGATATACTGTATATGTTATTCTCTCAGCAAAGATCCTATAGTATTGTGAATTAATACTCAAAATTTAACATGGTATCAGAGCTAACCTGAGAAGAAGACATTTTGCAGTGACGGAAGCTTGAGTTCCTTGTTTATTGGGTTTCTCTCCACAGATTTTTGAAAATAAGTATAGTAGATTGACTCTACTCATCAAGGTGCATCTATCTGTCCAATCAGAATTCAATTCTGAGCATTTTCAAATTTGGCCCTAAAAATTAGGGTTTCCACAAAAATAGGAATTTCTAGAATCTGAAGACACAGCTCGAAGCTCCTTGCAAAAATCGAAGGTTAGAGCTTTGGATCGAGATTTTTGGTTGGATAGATCTCCGGGAAACTCAAACCCTAATTCAAGGCTCTCCTTAGTGAACTCGGGAGGACAAAAAGACAATTCTGAAGGGCAAGACTTTGCTGATCCCAAATTCTGAATGCACCAGGCTGATCAGCTCATCAAAGCGCATCTTTCAATCCTTTCAGAAATTTGAAATTCACAATTTGAATTTTTAGGGTTTCTCTGACAAACCCTAATCCAGGACCAGATCCAGTTTTCAGCATTTCAAGTGGTAAGACCTAAATCTTTTCTATTTCCATTTGAAGTACTCTTTAAGATGTCTCTCCACACCAAGCTTGAGGATAAGCTTGAAGGGGCTGATAACTTTTGATCCTAGAAGTATAGAATTGGGCTAATCCTGGAAGAGAATGAGTTGGACTCATATGTGAAAGAAGACATCCCTATCCCAGAGGATGAAGAGGCCAAGGTATTGCATAAGAAGAACTTGGTCAAGGCAAAGAGAATCATTGCTGATTCTATCAAAGACCATCTCATACCCCATGTGTCTTCTCTAAAGACACCCAAGGAGATGTTTAACTCTTTGA
Source organism: Larix kaempferi (assembly GCA_027924585.1). Lineage (NCBI taxonomy): Eukaryota > Viridiplantae > Streptophyta > Pinopsida > Pinales > Pinaceae > Larix > Larix kaempferi. The sequence continues at coordinate 5,098,226 of BSBM01000005.1, read as the reverse complement.
CCAAGCTATTTGAAGGGAAGAACATAAATCAGAAGATGACCCTGCGGAACCAATTGAAAGGAGTAAAGTTTCAGAATGGAGAAACCATTCAATCTTACTTTTCAAGAGTCTCCCATATCAAGGAACAACTAGAAGCAGTGGATGAAATGGTGGAGAATGGTGAAGTGGTGATGACCACTTTAAATGGCCTACCCAAGTCATGGAATTCCTTTATCCAAGGGATTTGTGCAATAAAGAAGTTGATCTCCTTCAACAGATTGCGGGAAGAATGCTCTCAAGAAGAAGCTGGGCTTGTGGCCCGAGAAGAGAAGATGGTAAATGAAGATCAAGCTCTCACAGTACATACCATGAAAGGCAAGTCCAAGAAGGAATCATCTCATAATAGAGATCCTCTCACCACCATTATCATAAAGATAAGAAAGATCTCAGATGCTTCAATTGCAATGAGAAGGGGCACTTTGCTTTAGATTGTCCCAAGAAGAAGAAAGACAACAACAACAACTTCAACAAGAAGAAGAAGAATAACAAAAGAAGATATCATGCTCATGCTGCCGAAGATGATGAACCTCCAAAGAAGAAGGCTAGGGCAGAAAGTAGTAGTGATGATGACTCATCAAGTGAAGAAGAATATGTTCTAATTTATGCTCTCACAGGTACCATCTCCCTTGGTTGTAATGATTGGTTGATTGATAGTGGGGCTTCCAAACACATGAATGGGTTCAAGGAATCTTTTGTGAATCTTTTTGAACATGAATCACCCCATAAGGTGAAACTTGGGGATGATTATCAATACCCAATCAAAGGAACTGGTGAAGCCTCCTACAACCTAGATTCTGGAAAATCTTTGAATATGAAAGAAGTCCTTTATGTACCTGGGCTCAAGAAGAACTTACTCTCCATCTCTGCATTGGATGCAAAAGGTATGAGGGTTGCATTTGTGGATGGCCAAGTCCTAATGTGGCCAAAGGGAAAGAACATAGATGATGCAGTAGTGATTGGAGAGCAAGAGGGAGGTTTGTATAAATTGAAGGGACAACCTGAACATGCCATGGTGCATGAATCCATGGAGCCAAGTGAACTTTGGCATAGAAGACTTGCTCATATGCACTATAGAGCACTTCCAATTGCAAGCAAGGCAGTAGAGGGTCTTCCTGAAATCAAGACCAAACATGAAGGTGTTTGCAAAGGATGTGCAAAAGGTAAAAACATTAAGAAGGCTTTCCCAAGCAGTGAAAGCAAGGCAAAAGGCATCCCAGAAATCATCCACTCAGATGTATGTGGTCCTATGTCATCAAGTTCTCTAAGTGGGTATGTTTACTATGTCTCATTTATTGATGACTTCTCCAGGAAGACTTGGGTATACTTCTTGAAGAACAAAGATGAGGTGTTTGATAAGTTCAAGGAATTCAAAACCTTGATGGAGAATCAAACTGACAAGAAGATCAAAACATTCAGATCCGACAATGGTGGAGAATTCACCTCAAGTGACTTCAAGAAGCTTTGTAGTGATTCAGGGATTAAGAGGGAGTTGACTGCTCCTTATAATCCTCAACAGAATGGAGTTGCAGAAAGAAAGAGCAGAACTATCATGGAAGCAGCAAGGGAAATGCTACATGACCAGGATCTACCTATGCATCTATGGGCAGAAGCAGCTATAACAACTGTATATGTGCAGAACAGAACACCCCACAAGATATTGGACAACAAGACTCCAAAAGAGGTCTTTTCTGGTAAGAAACCTGAAGTCAATCATCTTAGAATATTTGGTTGTCCAATATACACTCATGTCCCAAAAGAAAAGAGGACTAAACTAGATCCTTCAGGAAAGAAGAGTATCTTTGTGGGTTACAGTGAAAGCTCGAAGGCTTACAGAATATACTTTCCAGGGTTCAAGAAGATTGATGTCAGCAGGCATGTAACTTTTGATGAAAACTCAGCATTCATCAAATCAAGGAAGGCACCTATCGAAGTTTATGAAGAACCTAAGGAAACTAGATTTCAAGACACTACCATGACTGAAGCAGTTCCAGAAGTTGTTCGTGAGTTTGAAGATCCGCAAGAACCTGTAGATCCACCCCTTGAGGATAACTCTCACAAGAGGAAACTTGCATGGGCTAGAGAGCTCATTCAAGATGCAGAAAGATTTGGCATTCCAGAAGAAGAACACAGAGCAAAGAAGAGAACCAGATCACATACCAGTTATGTTGCTTTACTCTGTGACATTATGAACAAAGAGCCTTCCAGTTATGAAGAAGCAGTGGAAGAATGGAAGGATGCCATGGTTGAGGAATACCAATCAATTATGAAGAATGATGTTTGGGATGTTGTCCCAAGACCTAAAGAGAAGTTTGTTGTGACTTCCAAATGGATCTTCAAAATCAAGCATGCTGTAGATGGCGGTGTGGAGAAATACAAAGCAAGATTCGTAGCTCGTGGATTCTCCTAGAAAGAGGGAATAGATTATGAAGAAACTTTTGCACCTGTAGCCAGGTATACTTCCATCAGAACAGTACTTTCCCTGGCTGCAGCTATGAAATGGAAAATACACCAGATGGATGTCAAGACTGCTTTCTTGAATGGTGTAGTTGAAGAGGAAGTATATGTGGAGTAGCCACTCGGTTTTGAAATACATGATAGGGAGTCACATGTGTGCAGATTGAAGAAATCCTTGTATGGCTTGAAGCAAGCTCCCAGAACCTGGTATGGTAGGATGGACAACTTCCTATCTAGTTTGGGATTTACCAAGAGTAAAGCAGATTCCAACCTTTACTACAAGGTTGAGGAAGGGAATCCTGTGATCCTACTCCTGTATGTGGATGACTTATTTGTAACAGGAGATGACAGGCTGATTGCAGATACTAAGAGGAAGCTTGCTGCTGAATTCGATATGAAAGATTTGGGAATGATGCACTATTTCCTAGGTATGGAGGTGTGGCAGAGTGCAGGTGGGATCTTCCTTGGTCAAGGGAAGTACACAATAGATATCCTGAAGAGATTTGGGATGATGGATTGCAGGGCCATGGCCACACCGATGGCATCGAATCTGAAGCTTCTATGTGATGCTTCATCTGAGCCGGTTGATGTCTCTATATATTGTCAGATGATTGGGTCCTTGATGTACCTGACGAACACGAGACCATACATTTGCTTTGCTGTGAACACATTGAGTCAGTTCCTGACAGATCCGAGGAGTGTTCACCTGATTGCTGTAAAGTATGTTCTGAGGTACCTGAAGGGTACAGTGGATTATGGACTCAAATATGAAGCAAATCAAAAGTTTAACCTGCAAGGTTATGTTGATTCAGATTGGGCTGGCAGTGCTGCAGATAGGAAGAGCACATCTGGGTGTTGCTTCAGTATGGGATCAGGTGTGATCTCTTGGTTTTGCAGGAAACAGTCCTGCGTAGCACTGAGTACAGCTGAGGCAGAATATGTTGTAGCCTGTTCAGCTAGTTGTGAGGCAGTATGGCTACGGAAGCTACTGTCTGAGTTATTTGATCTCCCGTTGGATGCTACTGGTATCTTCTATGATAACCAGAGTTGTGTAAAGCTATCCGAGAACCCAGTGTTTTATGATAGGTCGAAACACATAGAGATCAAATATCACTATATCAGGGATATGGTGCAGAGAGGAGCTGTGAAGCTCCTGTATGTTGCGACGGACGAGCAGATTGCAGATGTGCTGACGAAGCCACTAGCCAGAGTGAAGTTCGAGTACTTCAGAGAGAGGCTTGGCGTTCTTCAGATCGAGGACACTTCGAGGAAGAAGTGATGGACACATTTGCTGAAGCCATTCCAAGCATGCTGGAAGGAGGATCCTTCACATGGCTATGGATATAAGCGTTGGATGATGAGCATCAGGATGATGTTCTGTTTTTTGCTGTATATGATCAGTTGGATCATTTTTGTATATGTATGTATGCATCATGTTGGATGCTGTATATGATCAGTTGGATCATTTTTGTATACGTATGTATGCATCATGTTGGATGCTGGATATGATCGGTTGGATCATTTTTATGTATGTATGTATGCATCATGTTGGATGCTGGATATGATCGGATGGATCATTTGTATGTATTATGTATATGCATCATGTTGGATGCTTGGACCATGTATCTGTATATGTATCAGGTGGATACATTGTACGATCAAGTAGATCATGTATATTGATATGTATCAGGTATGATCAGGTAGATCATGTATGTTGATGGATACATTGTGTGGATCATGTATCTATGTATCAGGTGGATACACTGTGTATGATGATATGTATCAGGTAGATACTTGGTATGCATCAGATGGATGCATTGTATGATCAAGATGATTGTGGATGACGAGCTTCTCCAGATGATATGCAGCAGGATGCTGCAGTGATGATGATCAGGGTGATCATGTGTACATTAGGATGATGTATGGTGAGTATCAGGTTGATACTCTGTGGCCATGGAACAGGTTGTGCAGATAAGCATGTAATTTGTGCCCTGGGAGATTTGCAGATGGTCTTTCGAAGTTTTGCCTATGGCATGTAATTCGGTGCCCTGGGACATCTGGCAAATGCTCTTTTGAGGTTTTGCTTGGGAGGACATATAATTTGTGCCCCGGGAGATCTGCATATAGTCTTTCGAGGTTTTTCCTATGGCATGTAATTTGTGCCCTGGGATATCTAGCAGATGCTCTTTCGAGGTTTTGTCCTATGGCATGTAATTTGTGCCCTGGGAGATCCGATAGGTTGAGCTGTGTACTCGTAATCAGTCCTGGGATGCTCTTTTGAGGTTTTTCCATGACCACATGTAATTTGTGCCCTGGGAGATCCGATAGGTTGAGCCTTGTGCTCATAATCAGTCTTGGGATTCTCTTTCGAGGTTTTGTGGTGGGGTCACATGTAATAAGTCCTGGAGATTTGGACAGGATGAAAAAGGCCTCAGATGCTCTTTAGGGTTCTTTCTAGTCAAGAGACTCTTTTAAGGTTTTGTGATGCACATAATAAGTCCTGATATTTCCACAGTATGGCAAGTAATGATGAAGACCTACAGGTGGTGGGCCTACATCCAGTATGAAAAAGGACTGGCTCTATAGAACTTCCTATGACGAGTAGAGTCAGAGATTGGTTGAGATAGCAGCAGCAGTGACGATGATAATGATGATGCATCGATAATGATGATCCAGAGAAGAAGACTTGTCTAGCAGATCTGTGTCGAGAAATACCTTCCTAGTTAAGAGGGAGTGTTGATGTATATGTAACTTCGGAATGTATTTCATCTGTGTATTTTATATATATTTATTGTACCCTTATAAGAGATGTTTTATTCCTCTATAAGGAAGTGTCGTCATGTGGATTGACAAGTGTCGCAAGTGTGTGTACTTGCCGATGGGTTATTAGAACACCATGTGGGGTCAGCCCGGAATTATATATAATATAATGTGGATGTACCTAGCTAGACAAGTCGGCCCCATAAGGTCACTGGGAAAAAAGGTGAGTATAAATAGAGATAGGAGATCTCTATTTTACTCACTCGAAAAAGTAACTCACTTTCTCTCTCAAAGTGGCACACTAGTGAGGAGGAGGAGCATCTGCTACTAGGAGACTATCTCAGGGTTATTTGGTTGTACTTTGGTTGAGCCATTGCTCTCTCTATCTCTGAGGAAGTTGTGAGTTTTTCACCTTAGGGTTTTCCCCACGGAAACTCTGTGTCTCTTGTCTCTTATGCTTCTGATTCTTGTGATGCTTGTCATATTGTGATTGTCATGCATTGATATACTGTATATGTTATTCTCTCAGCAAAGATCCTATAGTATTTTGAATTAATACTCAAAATTTAACATAATGGACATTCGCATCAACATAGTTAAACTGATCATTCGCATCAACAACAACAACCAAACCACATAGTCTTAAGCATTTGGAAAACACTTGCATTCATCATTCAACAGAAACAGAGACAAAAAATATGACCATAATCGAACATCTTCATGCATTCATAAAAACCTGCGGTATAACCTTCACAGAAACAGTCAAAACATCTTATTGCAGATACAACATAGTTAAAAACAGCTCATTCTCCAATTCAACTATCTTCAAATGCCCTTAGGCTTACAATGATACTCCTATTTATATGAAACTAGGTAGTTACAAAATGGTCCACATTACCTATTCTAACTAACTAAACCACTTTCGCACTTTCATCGGCTCCTTATTCTCCGCAAATGGACCTTTCTTCTGTGGATGGTCCTTCTTCACACTATCGGCTTCTGCACTTCATGCGGACTAATCCTGTGCCAACATATATTATGGTAATGTTATGTTATATTTTAATATGTTGGTAGTAGGATCTAGCCCATGAATGTGGTCTCAAAGCACCACATAGTCCATATAAAAGGGATCTTTGACCTTTGAGTGGGATATGGAATCCAATAGGAGGTTTTGAAATATACGGAGTACATATTGGGGTCTTGACCTTGGTCGAGCAAGGAAGAAAATGGCCACATAACCTAAATATAGCTTCTAGGGCTTATGAGACAAAAGGAGGTCTTGAGCCATTACATATTCCCTTTAGAGGATATGTTTAGCCACTAAGTGGGATATAGCCACCATTAGGAGATCTTGTTCACCTAGGATGGATCTTAGGGTGTTAACCATGGTCATATGAGAAGCAGTACAAGGATTTCCACATTACTTGCTTCTTGATCCACTAGGGATTGGTATCAAGGCCCCAACCATGCTTCAAGGAAAACCACTAGTGTCTTAGCACCTAAATGGTACTTTTAGGAATCATGGAACATGCATGGAGACCCTGTAAAGGCAATATTTAGCAGATTAATCTAATATGGGCACCATAATGAGGTTTGATGCATTAGGATGGGTCTCAGGTTCCTATAAAAGGATGTGTATCTTTGAGTGTCAATTGTTGACCATTTCAAGGTTTTGCGCATTAGGGATGGCTATAAAGGCCCTCACAATAGTCTTAGGATTGAAAACAATGATTCTTAACATTGGCTAGTCAATTTTTATTCTTTGGAAAATAGAATAAAAATGTATATAAATGTCAAAATTTTATAACAATAAATATGTAGATCTCTCTAAGATATTTTCAACATTCCAAAGATCATGAAAAACAAAGGTCAAGGTAAAAATTTATAACAAAATGACCATCTTTGAAACACCGAATTTGAGAATTTTTTGTATTTATTTATATATTTTAATAATGTGCGCATGTTATGGAATGCACATGTATTATTCCCACATGGAATTCCTTAACGTATGTGCATTCTATAATATGCAAACATTTTTTTTTAATTGGTAGGAGTGGTTCCACTCACCAATGTGTTTTGTTTGGAGTTATCTTTAGCATGATGACCCTAGTGGATCGAGATGAATTGTATTGGATATGGAAATGTCTATTAATGAATATCAATTGAATTCTTATATAGATCGCATGGAAACTAATGGGATTAAAATTTTATTGAAATCCTACTGCTTAGCCACAATTGGTATAGCAGGGTTAAATATACAAAATCAATTCGTAATACTTTCTGAAAGAGGAAAATAATACAAATTCTAATGGATTAGGAGCTCATGCCCCAAATACCCTTATCGAACATAATGGAGAAAAAAATTAAGAAAGGATCCGAGGATTATTTCTTGCATGGATATTTAATGGAGAAATATTCTAACAAAGTAAATGAAATGAATGGACTAAATGAGATTCTTTGAAAATATAACACCATTCATCCCACATAATATGAATCACCCCAAGCATGACATAAACACTTTTGAAGTAATCTTGAAATCTAACACTTTCCTTGGGCCATACATTATGTAATGATTCATTTCAATTTGTTGCATTAAGTGAATCTAAATTCTTTAAATCTAGTGTGCATTATATGATCACATTTTTTAGTGTTCACTAAGATAAAATACAAGATAAAAAACAAAAAGTAGATGCTACTTCATTTAACATTTATCTTAACATAAAAAATAGCCTACATATTATAATATGAAAGTATTGGAGAGATGATAATAGGAATAAAAGAGGTCGATGGGTAGGATAAATGCTATCCAAATCACTGACAACATGGAGAAGATAGGTTGGTATCAATATGAGCTAGATCACTTTAAGAAGCCAATTATGTTCTATGTATGAGCTTCATATCATATTTTGGTAACTCCCTATGCTACCAGTATTGAGATAAGTTACCTCAAAGGAACCATTTAGTATAAAGGAAACTTAATCCAAGCTTATTAACTCATGGCCATAATTTTCATGGGTACCTCCCTATGTGCACATCCATCAAACTCACCTATGTATGTAGACTTCTGCCTTAAATACATTCTAGCTCCATTAAAGTAAAAAAGTATCCCATGTAGTCACCCTAAGAACAAGAAGTGTAATGCCTGTAGCTTACATTTATGGAGTTCAAAACCAAGAAGAAATGTCCACATACCCTTGGAGGGAACCTTGGTATCTTTACTTGATTATGGTCAATCCTTATACGATTAGTAGATAAATTGATATCATAAAATTGGACATCAAACATATAGGGACAACTCTCATTTCTTGATTATTCGAGAGGGTGATTTGTTTTATTATCCCACTCTAACGAAGATAGAGAATTGATATTCTAAGATATTCCTTATGCGCTTATAGAGCCTATATCTAAATCATCAAAAAATAGATTCCAACCCAATAAAGAAGGCCTCTTCAACAATTGTGTAGCTCATGTTTCCCCATTTGTCAATGATCTAGTGTAACATATAAACCCTTAAAGCTATTTGAGATTGCTCATTAAAGTTCCCTGACGTAGTTGAAATGAATGGAGGCCAGGAATTGTGCACCTGCATTTGCATAGATGTAAAGTCGCTCATGTTCAGCAAGCAATTTTATTTTTTTTACTTCACACTTCTCCAAGGATATAACAATAAATACTTGTTACAGCTTACACATATATTTCTATAAATGATATTAGCAACCACTTAATAACGATAATTTCATATGCATGATAGTGATATGAATGGCTCACATACTCTTTCCTAAACACTAACATCTAACCAATGGATAAATATGCTTAACATATGCATTTCTAGAATGATCATAATAACCAATTAATTATAATAAATTCATATATATGACAATGACATATATACTTCTCTCACACATTTCTAACATTTTAGTTATGGATTAATAAACACTCTTGTCATTCCAAACCTGAATATATGTGTTACTTTTCTTAGACATTTTATGTAATTAAGATGTACATGTATTGTATAACTAAATACATAATAGTCCTTCAACATTATAAATAACAATGCGAGCAATACATCTTAGGCAAACTAAATGTATATACATATAAACTAAATATTTAATAATTCCAATCAACATAATCACTTCACTTTATGCTATTAAAAGTATATCTAAGCTAACTGAACTCTTAATATCCTTGAATATATATAAGTATAAGGATATTCACTTTATCACTTCGTAATGTCTCATAATTTCCTAGTGTATATCTATCTCTTCCAAAGTAGTGATCCTTGAATATATACAAACATGGTTATATTTATTTAAATCATGGATGTACTCTATCCCACACATCACAATTTGTTTTAAATATAAAGCAAAACATATAATAGTTTATACATTTATTTGAGAGATCACTACATGACACTTGCATTAACGTGAGACTATAAACCATTCACACATCACAATTTGTTTTAATTATAAAGCAAAACATATAATAGTTTATACATTTATTTGAGAGATCACTACATGACACTTGCATCAACGTGAGACTATAAACCATTCACACATCACAATTTGTTTTAAATATAAAGCAAAACATATAATAGTTTATACATTTATTTGAGAGATCACTACATGACACTTGCATTAAAATGTGAGACTATAAACAATTCTTTACTCTAGAGATGAAGTTTCATGCACTTAGAGAGTATGACGCATGTCTCTCAAAACCCAAGGTGAATTACTTGAAAGTAACAAAAATAAATGCAATTATAGCCACTACGAATTACCAAGCATAGCCTATATTTGAATTCCTACACCTTAAATGAGTTTTAGGCTAATACCCTATATCTTAGGGCGTAGGCTGATTCTTTTTTTTCAAGTGTATGCAGTAATGCACATATAACTACGATAACCTCGTTGATGTCACCGCTTGAAGTTGAATCTCTAAATTAGCTATTCAAGTATGAAAGCATAATAATTTATATTGACGTTGATGCTCATCTCAAATTTAAAGAATTCATAATCTGAAATCGAAAAAGATATCGTAACCAATTACCTTGATACACAACTTTGAGTACTAAATTCCCAGATTCGCTTATTTGATTATAACTATATCAAATAAGTAGTTATAGTATATGTAGTTATTTGACTACGAATTTCAGATTTAAAAAGCCTGCCATTTACAATCTGGAAGGTAGTTTACAGAGCCGTCTTAAATTCCTAGGATCAGGTCGCATCCAAGGGTTTCTGAGGTTCAGAATGAGGTAATAGTGCCATTCCTGGAGTCGCTGTCAATAAAGGGATACAGAGGTTTGTTATTATTCGAATTAAAATCATAACCAAACTGAGATCGCCAACAATGATGGACCGGAGATTAGGTTTCGAATACCACGAATTTTTAAAATAAATTACATCAAGATTGAACTCAGGGAATTATTGAATTGAAACTGAAATATAGGCTAAGTCTGGGTTTGAGTAAACGCCAATATTTAAACTCAGAAGTTATGAAATTGAGGCTGGGAGAAACGCCAAACTCAGGACACGTTTGAAAATAAAAGACGCCAAGTCTGGTTTTCAATGGGGACGCAGAGATTGAGGAATAACTCAGTCAGTCGCATAAATGGAAAATGCAGAGATTGAGAACATGACTTAGATCCAAATTTAACTCATGACCAGAGCTGGAATAATGTAGAGATTGAAGAACGAAGATCTCAGTCGAAATAAAAAAATGCAATAATTACAGAGTTTGAACAACCCCCAGGGTGTTCTCCTTTAACCATGGACGTTCTGGTAGATTGGGATTTAAATGTTCAAATTCAATTACAGAGACTTGAATTAAAAGAAGACGCAGAATTTAAATTACCTATTAGATCTGGAACTCTCATTCAGATTTGAAATCAGCGCAGGGTTGAATACGATTTGGTTCTGAACGCTCTTTTAAATTTGAAAATCGATGGAGAGATACATACGATCTGGATCTGATTGAATTTGTAGAAGACGCAGAGTTTAAAGATAAACTTGGATCAAGAACATCATCTAATTTGAAAATCGCCAAACTCAGAACAAGTCTGAAAATAAAAGACGCCATAGTAATGGATTACAAAGTTAGGTAATTAAGCCTAATTGCTTTCTGAAGAGAAGATCCGGGAATGCTAAATAAATTGCAAGATGAATTTAAAATCCAATCGAACCCATTCTGAAATGCGAAGTCAATCATAACAGAGTTGATTAAATTTCACACTACAACTAAAAATCTGGAGGACGATTGCATACAGAGATGAAAATGGGCAAAATTGCAAGTCTCATTAGGAATTCTGGAAACACCGATCAATATTTGAAACCCAGAAATGCCAAGATCTAGATTGAGTGCTATGAGATTAAATTCGAAAATGCCCAGATCTAAATCGAAATACATTTGAGTTCGAAATAAACGCCAGAATTTAGATTGAACTGCTATGCGTTTGAAATCGGAACTACCTTCTTAATTCGAAAAGTATTACACAGCAGGTTTAAAATGAAAGCATAAGCTTTCACAGCTATGGGTCTGGAAATACCTTATGAACTGCAATAGATCTGATGCAGATAATTCGATCCGAACGTTTAAAACCATCCTCAGAGATCTAAATTGAAATTTGACTAGTTTTCAAATGGATGCTAACAGGGTTTAAAATAACCTCACAGGATTCGATCTTAATCATTAAAACAGAACTACCATTTCACAACCAAGATTCAATAAGTAACTTACAGAGCCGATCTTTAATCTTTTAGTCAGAACCATAATCTCACGAACAGAGATGGAATACTTGGATTCGATCTAATAAAATAATAATCGCACAACACAGATGGATGCAGATTCAGATTTGATCTGGAATAAAGAGTTATACATACGGAAATGTGACTTCTACAAGCTGGGCGCTATTACGTTTCCTCATCAAGGTAAAACAGAGTTTACTGGGTATTCAAGTGAGCTAACCGAATGGCCTGTAACGCCTGGAGGCTGAGTTCTAAACATAACTAATTTGATCATTCAAATTAACATAATTTGTATAGGTCTGAATCTAGCTATTCCAGCCTATTATAACAAACTAATTCTCATTAAATAAATCCGTGCATTCATAATTTGACAGCGAGCAGATTACGATCTCTCTTTCTAAACAAATAAAACTTCTTAAAGCTTAAACAATAATAAATAAAGACATGTAACGTGTTTCAATGGTCGATCCAGCTGCCATCGATTGTTTGCTGATCCAGCGGTTGTCGTCGGTCTCCTCCAACCTTCACGATTTTTACCGCAGACCCCTTGGTTGACCTCCCTACCATATCGGGCTTACTCTCCTTCACCCCGAACCCCCGAGCAGATGGGGTCGTAAGAACACACAGTGCAAGCTTTCTGGTGGGATTCCCCAATCCCCGGAAAGCTAAACCCAACTCACAAGAATTCACAAGGTCAATTCTCGATTCCAGTGCCCATCCAGCACTAGGGAGCAAGAGATGTCCTTCTCTCCTTCTCCTCCCTTATTTTATAGTCAAAGTCTGTGTGCCATGTGTCTGTCCATGCACATAATTAATTTAATTTAATACTTTATTAACAATTACTCTCAAATTACAAGTGTCTCTTCATCTCAAGTGTGCACCTAATTCCCTAAATCAGTGGGAGTTAGGTGTAATAGAGTCCTTCTTATGTTTTGGTTCTCATTTGGTTTACTTAATACCATTTAGTTAGACTTAAAGCTTTCTATATTCTTTTCTTTTCTAATCACTAAAATAGAAATAAAAGATTTTACTAAAATTCTAATCCTTTTTAAATCTCTTCTTTATAAAATTTAAAAGAATAAAAGAAAGAATTAAAATATCTCTTTCGTAAAAATTCTAATCTAAATTAAACTCTTTTTCAATAATGATAAAATCAATCAACTAAATTTTAATCCTTTTCAAGATAGAAAAATTAATCAAGTTAAAAATAATTCAAATTAATAAAATTAA